>JAQPZY010001436.1:2385000-2921100 GCA_029931535.1 Margaritifera margaritifera | reverse complement strand
ATGTAAATTGACATCACTTGTTACCTAAATATATTGTAGTGCTACAAATCCAGTGAGAGATAAGATGTAAATTGAACATTCCACTTGTTCTCACGTAAATAATATTAGTCAGTGCTAACAAATCCCATGAGAGAACTAAAGATGCGTCTAATATTGGACAAGTCACTTGTTACCTTAAATATATTGTAGTGCTAGCAAATCCAGTGATGTAGATATAAGACATAAATGTAGTAATATTGGACATCACTCTGTTACCTATGTGTACCATAAGTGTATTAATGACAAACCCTATGGAGACAGATATTGGACAATAAAATATACATCAGACTTGTTACCTGAAGTTGTACTCATATTTTGTAGACACTGTGTTAATAACTACTTGCACTTTTTCTTCAACCTAATTTTTTCTCCTTATTTTCGAGTTCTGGGGTGCAGCATATATATAGAACTTAAAAAAACAAAGTTTGTTTTATCCAGGTCGAAATCTGAGCAAAAGGAGATAAAGGCACTATAGCTGCCTAACAATTTGGTCACATTCCACTACATTACATTAATTGGCTGTGTATACTTGTTGTTTCTAAAGCTGTGGAAAAGTAACTGCATTGCAAGAAGAACAAATATGATAATTATCGTACCTGTACGATAAATGTTCAAGTATTCTACTAATCGGAGGGATCTAATGCCTTTTCTTTCTTCCATTTATTGCTTGGTTGATTATGAAATATAATTATTTTTAGAATTCAAGTAGTGTTAATGTTCTCATTAGAAGGTGACCTTTAGTGAACATTATTTTTTTGCGTACATAAACAGTTTGTCTGATTTTACGGTAATCACATGACACATCTATAGAAACAAAATTAATTAGTAGTATGAAGTAAGAAATAAACATTTCTTTTCCATATTCTTTGAGGAAAAAAATTTGGTTCTTAAGTTATATTCTTCTTGTCTTAAAATCAATAGCTATTTTATGTATCTTTGCAAACTATAAGAGTGATCAACTGCTTCATTGAACTACACAGTTGTTGGTCTTGTTCATGGTTTAATCAGCACCGGTCGTAAGTTGTGATTGTAAACTAATACAAAGTTTACAATGCTTTGTTGTAGGTAAATTTGCAGTATTTATTTACTTTTCATTGGAAAAATAAAGCTTGGTTCTTTGTGTCTTTATTTATCTTCATCTTAAACCACAAGTAATTTGACATTCTTCTTTCTTAAATAGATCGTGAGCAATATTTTAATTGGAACTCAGCATGTGGTGTTTTTAACAACATGTAAATCAGCATCTGGCTAAAGTTTTGATGTTCCCCCCAAACGTAATTATTAAGAAGTATTGTCTTTAGTAAATTCTATTCTAAAGACACCGAAATTATCTTTTAGAAGTAGTGTCATGACATAGTCTAAATACAGTATTAAAAATAATGGATCCTGAGCCTTTCTCACTAGGCATCTTGTGTTACGCGATCTTGAAATGCAAGGAGAATACGTAAGTACACCGCGCGAGGACATACATGCGAACTTTTCAAGAGCTGATGATAGATATGAAGATGTGAATTTGAAAGTATTTCAGAATGCAATCAGACACTGAAACTCCACCACATTCAACATGGTGAAACCTTAAAATGACCTGTTTAGTAGGGTGGGTCACAACCATATTAATAATCTTTTCCTTTTTTTTTTTTTTTATTCTTTTTTATCTTTTTAAGTAATAACTCGAAAAGACTATGACTTTTAAAGTTTGCCAATATTCTTCACATTCTTTCTTTTATGATATCAGTAAATAACAAAGTATTGGTCATGAAATCTGCTGCACGATGTATACTGACATCTAATTGACCAGAGAATATCAGTCTATTGCAAGACTGGTTTAATTCGTAAAGAATTTTAAAAGACATTCATGTCTAACCAAAGTTTGATTGCTCGCAGGATGGCACTATCCAAAATGTGCCAACTCGTTGTGTTGCGCGCACTATGAAACACTAGTGAATTATATCAATGATTTTAAAAATGTATTATATTCACATTTGTGTTTATTATGAGTGCAAGAACTTATGCTGTTTTTCCCTCCGTATTCCTGGGTCGAATATTGGGTTGCTAGCGTTATACACACTCAAAATATGTGGTATCCCAAATGGTGCTCTGAACTCGGCGAAAGACTGGACATAAATTGACAAGGCTTGTTACCTAAGTGTAATCATAGTGCTATGAGAAATGTTTATTTTGCAAAACAATTTTTGGAGAAATTAACTTGAATTTCGAAATCGTCACGTTTCTGTAGAGAAGACCTGGGTGTATATTATGCATGTTTAAGTAGTGATGACACCCACATGTAGGCTATTTTACAGAAACGCTTTTAGAGCAGATTAGAGATTATGTGTACAATAATTTAATAAATCTCAGAGTAGAACTTACGAGCCTAATTTTAATGTTCCCTATTACAAAAATTTGTCTTTTTACATTGCTTACACGGTCAGTGGTTTTAAGAGTTCAGTATGTTAGAAGGTTGTATTCATATGTAGTGAGTGTGATCACCTCAAATTAAAAAGAATATTTCTTCTATGGAAAGAAGCAGTAAGTCAGCATCACAGTGTGAAAGTAAAACAAGAGGATGTTGAAAGACAGCTCGAAAGATTCTGAGAAAAGCGTCACTTCCAGGAAAGCAACAGGTGGAAAGGCCAAGAGGATTGTTGAAAGACAGCTTGGAAAGTTTCTGAGAGAAAGCGGTCAACAGGTGGAAAGGCCAAGAGGAAAGAGCCTATTCAGGCAAAACACCTATGGAACCAAATTAAATTCTACATCAAAAATTCAAAACCAAAACAGACATTAAACTTAAAAGATAGAGCCTTAAACATTGAGAAGTCATAATAAATAATCAGTGTTGATATCTGACTGTGTCTTCATGAGGTGAAATCACTTTTGTTTACATAATGCCTGCATAATAATATTTTTGAAAGACATGTATGTTGTGCATTGGTTTCAAAAGTATGAATTTGGATGTTTCCATTTTTGAAAATATGTTTTAATATTGTCTCAGAAGCCATGATTGCTTAATTATATTTATATATTGCTATTTCTCAACATGCGTGTTTACTTTTTGCTTCTTCGTTGAAGATGGTATGCTATCCAGAGAAGTATTTTTCACACTGGCGCTTTAAGAAAATTTGATTTATGAATAATTTATATAGACATACTCCATCATGTACTTGATACATATATGATTTGGTAAGAAATATATAGAGGGATATTTCTGTTATTTAAAAATTAAAATACCTGGTATATTTCACATTTGTTGTGATTGAATTAAATGTTATTTTTTTGTGCCACAAGTGAATAAATAAATCTGGTATTTAATGCAGATAAAAAGAAAATTTTGTTGTTATTATGTACCACGACTTTGCTTCTGAATCAAAGCTTTGAAGATTAAATTCACTCGGTAGGCACATCCCCAACCCCCTTTTTTGTAAGTTCACCTCTCAAATTCAGTCACATTTATTGGCTGATACATGATAAAAAATATCAGCGATTTGAGAGGAACAGTAGGTTAGAAATGTAAATTTTGTACATTTGTAAACTATCAAAAGCAAGTTCAGTTGAGTGATGCAGCACACCAAATTTTTCACATCGTTGCCAAGTTTGTAATGGGACAATAACTTCGTAAAGAAGCATATGGTGGTGAGTTAAATATGTATGGCAAAAAATATATTCCATGTCGGAAAATTAATGCAATTTTCTATTTACTTGCTAAAGACCACAAAAGTGCTCATTTTTTTGCTGGCAGGTTATAACTTGTATAGGCACACAACAATCAAGTGTCACATGGCATGATGGGAAATATTGTATGTTTTTCACATGTTAAACTGTAAAGATAATTTTTCACGTGTGAAAATATAGGAATTATAAAAATATGAAAAAATATTTCACCAGTAATTTTTCCAAATTTCACACTTAAGTAGTATAATAAACAGCAGTTTTGAAAGTAGAAATTTCCATGGGGAAAATGAAATGATGGATGAAATATTCTTACAACAGCCTGACACTAAGTTCATTCAGATTTCATGATTCCAACTTAAGTTTGCATTTTATGAAGAGAAAAACTTACCATATTTTTGGTGTGTATAACGCACAGTTTTTTCGCCTAATTTTTATTATCTTAGAGTCGGGGGGTGCGCGTTTTTATACTAAGAACTAAAAATAAAATGGATTTGATGCAATAGATTGAACTCCATCAACTAGACGAACCTTGAAAGGGCCCTTTTAAGGGCCAACCATAAAATCGGAAAAGATAACAATTTCAATATTTCCACTGTTTTTCCATTCACTATCCAAAATGACCGACTGTTGTTGCACTATGAAAAACGAGCGAAATACCGGTAGTCCCAGATTTTAAAAATGTATTATATCACATGCGGGGTTATATGGCAAGAACTAACGTTTTTTTTCCACTCATTTTGGGTCGAAACTTCGGGGTGCGCGTTATACATCGGTGCGTGTTATACACACCAGAAAATACGGTATTCAACTTCTTTCAAATGTTAGTCTGCTGTATACGACTATTGGGTATATATAGACATTAAGAAATGGTATTTCAATGAGATAGGATCTGATTAATATTCTTTTGACCTTGTATTTTTTAGCATTTGTTTGTGAATCTGAGTGAAGAATGTATGACATAGTTGTATTCAGAAGAGACCGCTGACCAACTTCTCATTCAGTTTTACAGGTCTTTTGGACTCTTGGGGACTTTAAAAATAAAGCTAGTTATCATGATAATACAGGTTACATCAGATAAATTTTGAAGGTTTTGTTTCTCTGCACATGTAACACATCCTGATGAGTTTTTCACACAATGAAATAGTTTTCAGGTTTTTCATCATTTCTTTGCACTTTGGAAAACTTTTTGGATAAAGTCAGTTTGAATTATTTCAAATATGTTTATACTAGGCAAATGAAATTTTTTAGGCTTCTTGATCTTCCTTAAAAAGAAATGACAATTTGACTTTATATCCAATTTGTAAGGAACTGCCTTGTCTGCTTATAATGCAGATTTATTTGCATGCATAAAATTATAAAGAGTATTGAGATACCGGTAGGTCAATTTTGATGTATTCATGTAACAGTGCAAAGTAGTATTGCACATTTTTTAATGTGATGTCATTTTGGTTGAGCCCCTTTTGATGAGAAGCTTGCCATAGTGATCACTTTAGCGCAGTGTGCATGTCGGCTTCCGTTACATCCATCCACACCCTAGATTACCTTCAGCAGTAAAGTTTTTTCTTCCTTTCATTTCAATACCAGTTTATTCCACCTTCTTTAGATTATGGAATATAAGCTTAGAGGGCAAGATCAAGATATATGCCCATGGCCAGCTCTTGTAATTATTTCAACAAATGATTTCAAATCCTCCAAAGGGACATGTGAATATCTGAAATGGATTGATTAACAGTAGAATGCAATTGAAATGTTTAATTTTTTTTAACTTTGTTTTCTACTTTTGTCTTGACTTTCACTACTTTGGAATCAAACATTCTTGGACTTGCCGATGGATACATTTGTATTTCATATCATTGCATAGGGTGTGTTGCAAATTGATACCTAGTTCATTTCTTAGGCTCTGTTTATAATTGAGTCATATAACTATGATGGAATGTTTATTTAAGAGTACCCATCATTTTTCAAAGTTCAGGTCACTGTGATGTAATTTATGGCACTGTGACTTTTCTTAACCTTAGATTAAGTTCTGTTACCAGGGTGATGCTTGTTGTGAAGTTGGTAATTTTTTTGTGAGGTTGCTGTATTATAGAATTGTATCAAGTTGCTTAGTTGGTTAGGACTTGCATGAATTTCATGTTGAACTAAGTATGAGGAAACACTACTTTTTATTGAACCGAGATATGATGGAACCTGATTTTTTTATTATGTAAACAAAATTGGAATGACTTTATAATTAGATAAGATCTTCATTCTGAAGAGGGCTGTTGTTGATCATGTTAGGTACTGGTGATTGATACTTTATCCAGTTTGATGCATACAGAAGACTGAGTGCCAGTGAAAAATACAGCACCCTCATTTGAACTTTTTTCAAAGCATCTTCTGTTAGAAAGTAATTTGTTTGCTCTTTAGTGTATTAAAATGTATAAACAAATCTATACTGAGTAAACGCTGTAGAGCATATTCAACAAAAAGTACTAGAAGGCTGTGTTTATATGAGCTTCATAGCTTGAACATTTGCGATGAGTGGGGCAGTGAGAAGCCTTTAAGTTTTTTAGTTAAAGTTTTGAATGTCAGTAAATGGGGTGGGTGGATGTATCTTAATGTAAGTAATGTATGGAGGCAGGGTGAAACACAGCTTCTTTGGAACATTTGTTTAAGAGTTCACATGTAAATTTAGCTTGAATACCTTTGTCACTTTGTTACGGATGAGATAAAGCTTTACTATTATTCTGTACCATGATAAATTAGAATAAAGAAGTCTTTCTGGAAATTCTGTCTGTGTCTTGTCTTGTTTTATATCTGTTTTGCTGTAAATTAGATAATGTTTATAATCATCAGAAGGAAGAGATCTTATATTATAGTTGTTTGGAAGGTAACTAATTCGAAACAATTCTTTAGAGTCAGGGGTGTCAAACTAATTTGCTATAGCAGGCTAGTTTTGATATAAATAATAATAAACAATAATAATAAATAATGATTATGGTGACCGTATGTTTTGACACCCGCATGCTTTAGATTCTATAGGAAAAACTGCATGTGAATTAGCTTGATGTATTATTATGTAGTTTTTTCTTGCCCATATTGCAGAGTAATTCCAGCTTATGAATTGATGATGCACTTGGAGTAAAATAAGAAGCCTTTTGATTTGGGCATCATAGATTGAGGTCACTGTGGCAGGGATAACTCAGATACATTACAACAACGCAATTGACAAGATGTCGGCACGTAAACCTGCACCATCAAGGTCAATATCAATCATCCGGGATGACGAATGCTCAAATCCTTCTCAGAAGCCACCCAGAGTTGAAGAACCGCTCTGGACTCCTTCGATCAGACCATATCCATTCTTAGTAAGCAGAAACAATGGACAGGAGATGATAATGGAAAGTACTTTCAAAGAAGTACATAAATAATTTGAAGCTAAACTAACTGGAGAACTTTAAAACTTTCAGTCATGAAGAACAAAGGCAGGTTATGGGAAAATACCTTGTTGATAAAGGGTAAGTGATGTATACATTAAACATTACAAATATTTTTTAAAATTAAAGTTGTAATTACTAAAGAGGATAGATATTAAAATTGATTAGAACTAAAATGTGACACTAAATTAAGGAAAACAAAATTTTTATCCCATTTCATTGCCAATGACCTTGCGAAATTTGTCATGGTCATCACACAGATTTTGTTATTTGTACAACCATTGTTTTGAAATTTTTTACACTGTTGCATGATGTTGACAGATGAAATAATGATTATAACTCTTTATCTTTCGCAAGTTTCTGCTTCACAAAGATCTCTAACCTTTTTATTCCTCCTGATTGTGATTATCCAGCTGGAGTATCACATGCCTGTTCTTAACCTGACACAATTACACCAGCCATGCATATCTAGAGCTGGGTATCAGCAGCCATTTTGTATCATAAACATGTATCACGATTATTGCTCTCGATACTAACTAAAAAATGTACAAGTTAGCACATGTTTGCAAAACAAGCCTCTCTTGCATCATTGCATAAAATCAGTTGTAGAATATGGTAAATTCCCAGAGCAAAGAAAAACTAAGAATTTTAGAAATTTTTCTTTTATTTGTGCCTTTCTTTTAAATGTTCACTAACCATTGATTAGATACACTAAAATAATTTTAAAACACATTTATTGTTGTATTCTGGGAATAGATGCACTCAGGGCATAACAATTAATGAGTGGGATGCCTCTACTCAAAACCCCAAATGTATCTAGTTTCTCTCTGGGGCGCACTTTTAAATACACGTACTTCACAGTAATCAGTTGTTGATGTTTCAAACACATGTCTAAGACTGTTCACGTGATTATGTAATACTGGGTAACATTGCTATAATAGTGTTGTTGTGAAAACTGCTGCAAACTGAACATTTTCGCTTCCAACAGAATGGTATTTCCATTCAAAACTATAACTTAAATCACCAATCAAAATGTTATATGCAGCCTCTTGTATAATGATGCAAATCAGTAGAAAGTTTATAATGGACTATATTCGGTTTTACATCATGACATACCACATGACCAGTCTTTGCCATGATCTCAAAATGTTGGCGGTACAGGTTAATTTAACATTTCATTTTGGAATAAACTGCTGGGAAAAGTAAAATCAACATTGAAATTGAAAGATGTTCAGAATACTTGTTTACATCCACAATAACTTTAAATTTGCAGATGTGGACTTTTTGTAACAACATTGTTATTATTCAGATATTACCCAGGTCAAATGCACACATTTATTCCCGAGCACCTTCTTTTGAACCTGCAAAAGAATTTCAACAAGAGTGAACAATAAAACTCCAGTAAAAATAACGCGGAGAAGATATTTATGAAGGGATTAATTCATCTGTAAGGGGCTTTGTATTTTACTTCATTCAATAGGATATAAAGTTGACAAGAAAATATTTTCTTTTGGATGGTATGTATTGCTCATTAATGTTTCATTGTACTATCGCCCTGTATCAATAGTTACAGTCTGTAACTTGATACATTATTGCCCGAGTAGGTATATTGGCAATACATCATTGCATTGATGATATTGAACCAGCTCTAGCCATACCTTGCCAGAACACGATGTGTCATGTGAAAAACTTGAGTTTTTTACTTCCAAAACCACCAATATGGTCCATGTTTATAAAAATAGTATTTTCAGTAATCCTGTGAAAACAAAGTGAAACCTAATCCTGATTCCAAAATACATGCCCATAACCTGCCAATACTTAATGTTAAACAAATTCACTAGCTACAGATGGACATGAAAAGACTTTATTCCATGCATCTTTGAAAGGTCAGATATGGCAGTTTCAGTTTGAACTTTTTAAAAAGTCTTTAATATATGTACCTGAAAACCCCATATTCATTGTTATTGTAAATTTCTGTTGTATCATTTGTGAATAATTGCATTGAAAGTACGACCCTTATAAAAGTTAACACAACTATTACCTGCCCCTGATACATATACAGAAGTGATGTATCACTAGAACAAAGAACAACAAAGAACTCAGTAACTTGGAGATTTAGTCTTGGGAATTTGAGGTAGATAGTGAAATGAACAATTAATCCTGTGGAATTTAAGAAACTTTAACAACTAATGCATCATCTGTGGTTAGTATGTATCATTGATGATAGAGAGAAAAAAAGAAAACAAATGATGACAATTATGGAAAGAATTATGAAAAATACTTTGCAATCAAAAGCAGGACCCACATTGGCTTGCTGATTAGTGTGCTAAACTTGCGACCAGAAGGTAGTGGGTTAGAATCCTACCTTAGGATCAGTCTAGGCTGGGCTACCATGGTCTGTCGCAGGCCAAGGCACCTGACTCCAATTGCTCTGGTCCTGTAATACCTTTCTGTGTTGCAGTGCTATGAAACATCAAATAAAAATTTTAAAAAAAAAACAACAAAACATGATCTTGGCATATTGTCCAACTGTTATATTATATAAGCCACAGTGAGAAAAAAAAATACATCATGTTCTTAATTTTATCAAATAATTCTTCAAAAATAAACTACAGTTCTTTGAAAAGGTCAACCCAGCTCCTTTAAATGTAACACTTGTCTACTGACATTATATTTTGCCATGTTCTGCTCGATATTTGATGCTCTTATTTCACCATCATAAATCTATCAAGCAAATGTTTAATGAAGATATGTTTGCATTTAACATTTCCGTACCTTTGAAACTGAATGACTTATTTTTCAGTCTTCTGTCTCTTCTTCTTATTCTTCTCTCTATCTCTATGTCTAAAGCATTTTTTTAAAAATGTTTCGAAGGATTTGTGATGTCATTTTTGCTTGTAATACATGTATGCATGAAAACTAAAATTTGAATGAGCAGTAGGGCCTCCTGAGAAGGCTCCTCATAATATCTTTTCTGCATCTTTCTTCTTTTATAAGTTTTAAAAGAGGAAAAACAATAGCCCTTTTCTTCTTGTTTTTATCACAGTTTGAGACCACATACACTATAATTGAAATGACCATTTAGTCAATATACTTCTATAGTATTGGTTGCTCGGCTCATTCTAATATGAAAATCATAATATGGTTTGACACAATATACCGTATATACTCGTGTATAAGCCAATACCAACTGCAAACTGCATGGTCCCAGATCTGCCATCGTATAATGCGCCGGCAGATCTGGGTCTATGCAGTTTATAAAGACTAATCAGTAGAACAAACAACATAGACCCTGATATGCTGGCGCATTATGTGACGGCAGATTAGGGTCTATGTTGTTTGCATTTGGACCCGGTTTATATGCGAGTATATACAGTACTTCAGTACATCTTTTCTGCATCTTTCTTCATTTATAAATTTTAAAAGAGGAAAGCAACACCCCTTTCTCTTTTTTTTTTATCACAGTTTGAGACTGCATACACTGTATACCGGTACATGTACTTGAAATGACCATGCAGTGAAGACACTTCTACAGTAGTGGCTGGTCAGTTCATTCTAGAATGACATCACACAATACAGCGAACAAAATATAAACAATTGTCAAGGGAGTTCACTGCAGTCTATAAATTTTGGACAGCTTAATTCTTCATTCATTTTAGTGTCATATTTTGGAAATTCAGCTGAAGTAAACTTTATGACAGAAATGTATTTTTTAATCAACGTATAATCTACAAATGCATGAAAAATGTACCTTTTTAAAACAAATTCTCCATAATTGACCTTCAAAGACATGTCTTGGTTAGTAAAAAAATTCATATTAGTCAAAACATAATTATTACTTTTTAGCTCTACTGGTCACAACAGATCATAGACAAGAGGAGATGGTGTGATGGCCTTTTGTCTGTCTATCATCTGGTGTCCATGGGCACAAGTTTGTTATTCCTGCCCCTAAACTACTGAGAGGCTTGCCACAAAAATTTACAGACGCATTCATCTCAAGTTATAGTTGGTCCTAAATTAAAATGATGCCCTTCAGACATCCATTATGGCTGCCATGGCAATGATTTTGAACATCTTGTTACATGTATTGCTACTACTCTTGAACAGAAGGTCATGCTAATATGGGGTTTTCACTAGAAGACCTCTTATGATTTCTTGTTAGTTCTATATGAAAATGGTGCCATTCTAGTATGGAATATGGCTGTCACTGTGGCCATCTTGAAAATCTTGTTATGGCTACTCCTAAACAGTGGCCGTATTGACATGGGGTTTTCAGAGAAAGACTTTGTATGAAGTCAACAGTCGAAAGTTGGTCCTAAATGAAAACCATCCCATCAGACATCCAATATGGCCACCATGATGAAAATCTTGTTATCGCTGCTCCTTCTGAAAGGATAGTCATATTGAAATGGAGCTTTCACTGAAAGGTTTTTATGATGTCTAGTTGGTCCTAAATGACAAAGGTGATAATCTGACATTCAGTATGGCCATAACAGGAGCCATCTTGATATCACTACTCCTCCTGAATGGATGTTCATATTGACCTGGGGTTTTCACTAAAAGACTTATTTTGAAGTTTAGTTGGTTTTAAATGAAAATAGTGCTAATCCCGACATCCAATATGGTTGTCCTGTGGCCATCTTGAAAATTTTGTTATTGCTACTCTTCCTGAATGGATGGTCATATTGACACAGGGTTTTTGCTAAAAGACTTTTTATGACATCTAGTTGGTCCTAAATGACAATGGTGCCAATCTGATACCCATATGGTAGCCACCTTGAAAATCTTGTTATAGCTACTCCTGACTGGTCAAATTGACATGGGGGTTTTAACTAAAAGACTTCTTATGATCTCTAGTTGGTTCTAAATGAAAATGGTGTCCTCAGACCCCTTGATAATCTTATTATCACTCCTCCTAATAAATGGATGGTCATATTGATATGCAGTTTTCACTAAAAAGGCTTCTTATGATGTCTAAATGGCATCAGTTTGTCATCCACTATGGCCGCAGTGTTGGCCATCTTGGTATCTTATAACTACTCCTTTTGAATGGATGGTCTTATTGACATGGGGCTTGCACTAAAAGGCTTCTTTAGTTAGATCTAAATGAAAATGGTGCCCCTCAGACATCCTTTATGGCTGCAATGGTGACCATCTTGAATATCTTGTTGTGTGCACTTCTTCTGAACAGATAGTCATATTGACATGGGGTTGGCACTGCATATTGGATGTCAGATCAGCAGCATTTTCATTTATAACCAGCTAGACATAATCAGGATTGCTCATGATCATGTCTAGCTGGTTATAAATGAAAATGTTGCTGATCTGACATCCAATATGGCCACCAATGATGAAATACATCTTGAAAATCTTGTTATTGCTACTCCTCCCAAATGGATGGTCATATTGACATGGGGTTTTACTAAAAGGTTTACGATGTCTAGTTGGTCCTAAATGAATATGGTGTGGTCATCTTAAAAATCTTTTCACTATTTATACTGAATGACAGTTGTATCAACATGTGGTTTTCATTAAAAGATATCGTATGATGTCTTACTGATCCAAATGAAAATGATACTGATCTGACATCTACTATGGCTGTAATGGCAGCCATCTTGAAAGTTTTTTATTGCCACTTTTCCTGAACAGATGGTTATATTGACGTGGGGTTTCCACTTTAAGACTTTATATGATGTCTTGTTGATCCTGAATTAAAATGGTGCCCCTCAGATATCCAACATGGGCAACCTGTGGTCATCTTGAAAATCTAACATGGCAGCAAGTCTTGCTATTGCTTATTGGATAGCCATAGCTACATAGGGTTTTCATCGAAAGACTTCTTATCATGTCTGGTTGGTCCTAAATAAAAATGATGTCAATTTAACATATAATATGGCTAACATGGTGGCCATCTTGAAAATCTTGTTGTGGCTACTTGTCCAAAACAGATGGAATTATGACCAGAGTTTGTATTTAGTTGCATTCCAATGAATAACTTGATGATGATACTCTGACATTCATTTTAATGTCAAAGATCTTGGGTTTTTAGCTGTATTGGCTTGTTAGCATGATAACACAAACATGTATGAATGGATTTCTATAATTTAACCAAGTTTATGTATATATATATATATATATATATATATATATATATATATATACACCTGAAGAATACCTTAAATTATATCACTTCAGAACCTTTGTTTTTGTATTCCCTAAAGGACATTTCTTTCAGATTTAACCAAATGTAGCAATGAGGTTATATTTTGACATTATCTGAGACAAGTTCAATGAATTTCTCTTCTTTGTAGCAGGTCCATAACAGGTCGTGCCAAGGAATTTTGCGCAGCACATCCAGATATCTTGTGAACTCAAACATAAGAAATTAGTTTTGTTATCAGGTTTGGTATGTTGGAGTTTCTCAAGACTATTTAGAGATGGTTTCAATAGTCAAAAGTTACCAAGAAGAAATAGACTTTTTTCTTGGATTCTTTTCAGTGACAGTAGAGTGTCAGTCCCTTCGAGGGACTCTTTATTTCTCTTATTGCTGTTAAGTAATGGATGTGACAACTGTAGGTATATTGATATCGGCATGTTCAATTGAGGAAGAACAAAATGATATTTCATTCTTTATATGCAAGCTTTCCTTAAATCTTTCAGGTTTCCCAAACTGCTGTTTGAATTTTACGTGTGTGTTTTTGAAGAGGCAGATATCAAAGCATTTGACAATGAGTTGGCACAGGAGGCATTGGATGGAGATGAAGATCTCAGTGTTATCGTGACACTCAGAGAAATTTTCTGGAATTTCTCTGATGGCTGCCCAATCTTTAGTAAAGCAGTAGCAGAGACAGGACTTTTCAAGTATTTAATTAATGATCTTGCAGCCATTAAGGAAGATGGCTTGGAAAATTTGGAGGTAAGACAGGGTTTGCACGATCTCGAAAATGCTTGAATTTTAGTGGTTATATAAAAAGTGCTTGAATTTGAGGTCAGCTCCAAAAAGTACTTGAAAAGTATTTGAAAATGCTCAGTTGTCCTTGAAAAGTGGTTGAGTTTATAAACAAATGTATTTCTTTGGCAAACATGAAATTTACTGATATAAATATGAAGAAGAAAATAAAAAAAGATCTGTTTAAAAAAAGTCAGAAACTCTTCCTGGAATTGTACTTCCATTTTGGGTTGTTGACATATTCAGTATGACTTCTGGTTGGGTCACTTGCATGCTTGTGAGTATTCAGCCTGGTTAGGGATAGTAATTACAGTATGATGTTTAAATGAATGGATGCTATGTTGACTGGGCTGTGAAGGTGGAAAAAAGCAGAGTTCAAGATAAGTTAAAAAATTAACAGCATTTTAAAAAAATTTATGGTGTATTTGTGAACACTGCAAAACACAAACTTGTGATACCTTAGTCATGAAGACATTAATCATCCCTTGTGTTTTTAGTCAGTTTGTCAGAGCACAGTACCCTCCTGATTTTGAACTCTTAATAAATATGTCAAGTACTTTCTCTTAGGAAGCATATTTTCAAATGTTATTGCTACCAGCACTATTTATGTGTAAAGGGGTCAAGTGGTAAACAAAGATATATATGTTTTATTTGTTGAAAGGAAATTCTTCTTGGATCCGTGGGTGAAAGTGCTCTAAAGTCCCATGACAACCATGAATAGCATAAAAGAATACAATGTCAACAACAGGAATGAATTTAGAACATATTTGTTTGAACATGAAAAACTCAAGGAGTCTGTATCGTAGGAAAATAAGACTGCTAACTCCCAAACTCATTTAGTTGAAATGACTGCACTCCTACACCTCTGAACTCCCACCCCCACTCCATGCCCCCAATTCCCCTCGACGGTGTCTTCCCTATTTTTGAAATTCTTAACTAAGATTGAAATGCTTAAATCTTAAAATGTGTGGACTCTACACACCATAATCAACATTTTTCCTAAGTCTTGTGCTTGAAAATTATTTATTTTTCCTTGAACCATTTAAGTGAATTTATATCCCCTTTCTCGCTTTAGAAGGGGGAAGGGAGGGATACTGTGGTATAATCCATCCATCCGTCTAAAACTCAGTTTCGATAACAGCTGAGTGGAAATTCACCAAACCTGCTACACTTGTCATAGCAATTCTTGAGAGATGTGTATTTTTTAGGGCCCTCTCCTGGCGTCTTTGGGAGGAGGTCAGAGGTCAAATATATACAAGTTTCAGTTACAGAAATATGTTTTATTCTTTCGTCCATGTGAAGAAACTTCATTAATGCAGTCCTCAATGGTAGATAAATAATATATGTTATGGATGTTAGCTTATGGCCCCTGGTATATTGTCCAGAAGGAATATGGTGGAGTTGGTGATATATGTAATAAACAGTATGAGGATTGGCCATGGAATGCAATGCAAGTTTGCTCTAATTTGTCACTAATTTCATTCATCCCTTGTTTAGGAAGTCTGTATTGAAAATTACAGTGATTCTGGGACTAATCCATTACTAAATGTGTACATGAAATAGAGACTCAAACTTCCAAGGAAAGCAGAGTAATAAAAGCATTAAGGACTACCTAAAAGAAAAAATCTGAAGATTTAGATGATAACAATCTTGTGTTTAAATATTTGAGGACGTTAATAGTATTTTTAATGGCACATATATTTCAAGCAGATATTTCATCATAAATGTCTTCAACTTGGCAAATCCATTCTTCATTACTTTGGAAAATTATTTTGAAAAATGACCATGGTGTAATTCTTCTTGGCTGTACCACAGGGAAAGTCCTGTCAGTACAATGACATCAAAGTTTCCAACAGTGGATCTTACTGCTGCAAATACTGACAGCATTACAGTTGCAGATCTGTTAGAAATGGATTTTGAAACAGAACTAAAGAGTGTTTTGGGGATAGCCTCATGATTTCTCTAGATATGAAGACAAGAAAAAAAGAAATGGGCATAAATGCAGTAGAATCTGTTTATATTCCCTTTATGACCTCAGATAGGATTTGTTTGGTTAGAGTAAAATATGTATTGGAGGAGGCAATTTCACCACAACCAATATCGCTTTAGCAACATTAACATCAAATGACAAATCCATTATTCAGTGAACTGCACAGTGCATTATAGATTTCTTATTGTACCTGTAAGTAGGGTTAAACATGTACAAGACTCAATTCCCATGGCATTTTCTTCAGTATGGGATACAGGTTTCATGTGGCAAAATTTTTGAAGAAACCCAATGGGACAGCCTTACTTCTCTTTTTACCTTTATTGCTTCCCTAATATTCCAATCAACATGTTCATATTATGTTACCTCACTTCAGGGATGTATACTCCACATATTTTTCTATCATTTTCTCACTCCATTTTCATTTTTGACATATTTATCACCTCATTTGTTAACTTCGTCATGCAATACTTCATTCTCTACTGTCTTAATTGATTGCATGGTGGTCATAAATTTGTACAAGTCTATTCAATCTTTGAACTGTTTTTGTTACCTTGCCATAAATTAGCCCATTATTCATAATTTGTTACCTGTACAGTTCAGAAGATAATGATGTTTTATTAATTTTTCAGAACTAATAATATGATGTTAGTGCCTCACTTTACAGGTAGTTTACACAATGCTTTTCTGATTTTCACCTATATCCATCTTTGTTTTGCTCTCGCCAATTACATGTGACATGTACACTGGGCAGAATTAAGCCTATTATTTGAAAGCTTTTCAAGCTGCAGAGGATAATCACCCCACTTGCTTTTATTTTACAGCATGCATCTCTGGACAGATATGCAACATTTATATACAATGGATGGAAGAAAGATGTGCAACCATTTCCAAGAAACAGCTTTTTTTAGGCCAATAAGAGGGCAAAGAAAGATCAATTAGAGACTTGGATGCCTTTAGAATCACCACTGTCACCATCTCTGTAGATAACAAAAGTTAAATAGTCCAGCACAATCATTTTACAAGCCTCTCAATGGCTCTACCCCACTGTTACCACCTCAGCACCAAAAGAAAACTGGTATCTCACAGCACAACCCTTGGAGCCAGTTTTGACATGATACAGAGGCACAACTGGACCAGAGATGAATCTTCCTGATACTGGCAACAGTAATCTTTCCTGGAAAAGCCAGTGCTAGACTTAGTCCTAGGATGTCGCCAGAACTGCTTATATATGGTTGCCATCTAGAAATGTATTTGCCTGATATAACCAGTACTGGCTGTCAGGTGTGGACTCTAACTTGCCCTGGACCAGCTTAATGTCAGGACTAGTGTGCATCCTTACCAGACAGCTTCAACTTCTGGCTTCTGGGTCTGGGTATGGTAGTTGAAGATCCCAGTATTAGTGTAGTGACCAGCACCAGAGAGTTCCATAACTAGTTGTGGCTCCATCATGACCCAGTATAAGCTACAGAGATACCCTAGTCCTGGACACCCAGTATTAGTCCTAGAGTGTATTTGATGCACACAATGAATACCTGGCAATACTGGGCCATTGGAAGTGTAGTGGACCAGCACCAGAGAGTTCCATAACTGGTTCTGGCTCCATCATGACCCAGTACAAGCTACAGAGACACCCAGTACCAGTCCTGGAGTGCATGTGATGCACACTATGAACACCTGGCAATAGCCATGCCCCAACATAAACGGACTCCTAGTCTTTGTTCACCATCACACACAGTCTGTTTTGTCAGCCTAGTTGCTGCACCTCTGACAAAATTTTCTATCATCTCACTCTTCCATTTGTGAAAATTCATACCTACAAGCGCCACCTTCCTTTTTCAGTCATATCATTTCCAAAGAACTCATTCATCCATGCAGCAAGCAGAAATCAGTGAGGGTTACTGGCTTCTGCCTCCAGAGTTATGTCTGCCTATGCCATCTAAGCTGATTATTGCCTCTCATCTTTCAGCATCTGTTGATCTCTTAGTAAAGAAAAACCATCCATTATTCAGGCAACTACTACAGTCTGGTCAAGTCACATACATGATTCAAGATGCAATTGTCTTTTTGCACAAGTGACTCCTATCAGATTTTAACCCTACATGCTATGAGGTACACTCGAAAACCTTTCACCTTGAAGTTCCAGCTATTGACAGAGACATTGCAGGTTTGAGACTGTCATCATTCCTCTGTGCATATAGATCAAAAACCGTTCTTCAATATGCAACATCTACTTTGAAATGTTTTATCGATAGGCTCCTTTTTTGACTTGGTCTCTGTATGACTAATATTCTCCAATCTGAACATAACTGTTCTGTCAAAAACTTTGGGGGTCAGTCTCTAGTATGGCTAACACTCAGCAGCTCAACACTCATATCCAGTGTCATAGCTGCATCCATAAATCTTCAGCTTGCGGAAGGAGAGCTCAGTGACTCAGAACCCTACCCTTATTTCCAAGTAGAAATCAGAGAAACAGAAAGAACCCCTAAAGGCATATCAAATGGGAACCCCCTTCCTCCTCTTCTCACAATAAGGAGTTGGTTTCCACGGGTCTCCAATGACAATACCTAGGGATAGGCTAGGACTGTTTACATGTATGTCCCAACTTCTCCCCTGTCAACTCTGAAGATAGGATGTCATGCTTTCACTGATTTTATCAGACTTCCTGGTGGAATGAATTGAACAATGCATTTCACAGAATCAAAGGGACACTGCCCTGCTGACCTGTGGGTATTTGCAAGTTGTTTTGGAGGTCTGCCAGACCACACTCATTGTCCCCAGCCCTTTATCAAGGGCTCCTTTCACTTCAGTTGTCCCATGAGATCCGTTCAAGCAAATGGTTGGCCACAAGAATCAGCACTCGCCTTACAGAAATGGAAGTTGAGATTGCTCACTTTGTAAACTCATCAGGATTTTATGACAGACCTTTTCCTGGGTCCAAAGTCAATGGCAGGCTTCATCCACTCGTGAATCTATGTCTCTTATCTGCTTCATTTAGACACCTTGTTCGGAATGGATATACCATGATTGGTTCTTAATGCTGTTCAGGATGATGTTGCTGCAGTCAGCCTAGACTTCTGATATGCATAACTACACATTACCATTCACAGGTCTTCCCTAGTTTCATAAGGTCTGAACATCACTTCCTTGGGCTTCACAAGAATAGTACACACTTTTAAACCTCATCAATGTCTCTGATGTCAAACCTACCTTGTGGATATATTCCACAAAAGCACCAGGTCAGTCTCTGCTGTACCAGGGCATGAAACTGCATATTTAACTGCTGCTTTGGTTTAAATTCCTTGTCGCCAAGGTCAATCTGACCTCATCTCATTCCACCATTTAATTCCTCTGGGCATGGAGTTCTGAACTCTCTTGAACCATGTCAGCGAGATAGGGCCACCTAGGTTCATCCTGCATCAGTCAGTTGCCATGAAATGAAGGTCATCGTAAATGCTTTTGACTTGTGGTGGGAGACATCAGCAAAAGGCATTCACATTCAATCCAACATCTTGGCTGTTATCTACATTATGAGGCAAGGAGGAACCAAGTCCCCAAAATCCACCTTCTGGCTTGGGATTTCTCTGATAGTGTCATCGTTGAAATATCTACCTTCAGGTCTGACACGTAACAGGCAGGCTCAGGGTCATAGCAGGCTTAGTGCCAAATAAAATGGCAAAATCACACATCTAGCAGCAGTGTTGGATGAAAAACTTTTTATAACTGATAACCTTGCCATTTGTCAGAAATGTAATGTGGCGGTGAAGGTCACAGGTGGGACCATGAACTTAACTGCCAATGTATGCTGTCTCCATCTCATCCTATAGTATGCTTGAGATTAGATAATACCAACATTTTTCCATGATAATTATCTATAAGAGCTATTTTTTGAGTAATAAACATGACATATCCAAATAACATCAGCTATTCAATCTATTGACAAATGAATGACTTGGAAAACCTAGGCTTGGTAGGACTACACCACATTGTTTTATATAGTCTTTAAGAAAAACAGTGATTACAGATCACATCCATGTTGGACTGCAAGAGGTGTTTTGATTGCACCACACTTGTTATGATGTGTTCTTAATTTTGCCACCTACTGGGACAATCTCTGAAACTATCTGAACTGGCTGCCATTTATGTGCCAGAATCCATGGTCAATCTTTGTACACCCTACATCCTACTGTAATCATTTTGCAGAATGGATTTATTCTAATTATAGATAAGAGCTCTTATAGCAGTCATTATATTGGAAAATACTCAGATATAAGATTTGCACAATTTGTCTCCAAAGTAGAATTCTGGTTTTTGAAAAAAATAGAAAATAGCACTGGTATTAGCTCATCTTACATGTACTTTAGTGACTAATGCGGCTGGAGATGTGTAGATGTAAATGAAACAGATTCCTGTCTCATGCATCTCACACTCAACCACGTGTAAGGATGTTTTTCAATCATTGTTTAGTTGAAGCGATTGAAGCAAAATGAAAGTTATATTAACCTTTGAGTTCTTGTTCACTCTTTAATATTATTTTGCACTTTCTACATATTTTCCTAGTATATTGCAATATGTATTGAGGTACACACCCTCAATAAACAGATATCAAGAATTTGGGCCAGTCTTTATCATGCAAAGTATTTTGTAAGCAAAAATTTGTGTGGTTTTCCCAATTGTAGACAATCATTAAAATACAAGAAAAATTTCACAGATACGATAATCATTTTGAAAGTAATATAAGAATTGTAAGGCACATCGTTCTTATTTGGACAAATACAATTTGGGGAAATTCCTTCAGTTTATCTTGTTTGTATAAAATTTAAAAATTTCATACATGTCTTCCAAAATATGAAATAAATTGGATTGTAATCATTGAGAATGTTATTGTTGTAGTGACAGTTTTCTTAATTAAAGCTTGTTGGGTGAGTGATCAGTTATTTATTTAAAAAAGATAAGGGTTTCCAGGCAACATTTCAAGTTTTCAGACTTTTACTATACTATTGGGGCAATAGGCTTGCTAAATTCCATGACTATCCTCTGCTGTTGGAACATTATTCAAGTAGACCGTATTGTTTATCTTGGATGCAGTTGACTAGTATCAGGTCTTGCATACAGAGAGCCCACATGTTGGAATAATCCAGGTGCTAAAATACCAAAGGGACATGGGTTCTGCTCTTCAGTTTCATACCATGCTAAGTGTTTAATTCTTAAAGAAAAAAAAATCACAGATTTTCCTCACTGGCAGTCTTCAAGCTGGTCATTTAATACAGATCTTCTGTACTTTTAATTCCCATTTTTTGTGTGTGTATAATTGATAGTACACTGTAGTACTTTTGGCAGGAGAGTATACAGCTTGGCCTTACTGCAGATGTGTGTATCTCAAAAGACTGCTAGCTCTGCTTGCTTATATTTACTTCCTTCGCTTCAGAGATCAAATTGCAGAAGAAATAAAATAGTCAGTAACTTTTTTATATAAATATTTTATACTTCATTTATTGCACTTTCAGAAGCTAGACTTGCCTACTCCAACAAAAGTCATTTTCCTGATTTTAATGACTGCTAAAGTTAGTATACTTTGAACTAGTTCAGGTTCATTTCTCAAGCCTTCGGTAGTAGCCATATCGATCAGCTGTATGCTTTAGACAGCACATGGTTTCCCTGATACCACATACTAAGAAATTTTAGTTACAAAAGTAGCATAGAGGAATGCCAATATTCTCTTCATTTTGCTTGTTGGCAGAAAGAAAAGAGTCTATGTCCCATATATGATTGCCTTTGTAAAGTTAGTACTTTTAGAGTTATCTCCCCATATTTGAAAATTGTCTTTACACTTCATATCTCCTTAACCATTTAAGGTATCTTCAAGAAACTAGGTATGGTCTTGTATCATGGCTAGACAGTGTACCTTTTAAAAGAATAGGCGCTGTTGATAAGCATTTTAAGAGTTATCCCCATTTTAAAAATAAATAGGATCCATCTGTCTCTCCATTACACTCTTGACAGTTAATATCTTCTGAACTGTTTTGAGATATCCTCATTAAACTTGATATGCATTTGTATCATGAGTGTACGTTACATGTATGGTCTTAATATTAGATCATTACTTTTAGAGTATGGGTATTTCATAAGCACTCACTGATAGAACTAGTCAATTCTGCTTATGCATATGTCACTGTGAACAATGTACACAAGCAGTTTTTCTACCAGAACTTTTGTCAGTTTATGAGTAGACGTCATTGACATCATATAGTATATTTTGAAGTAATTTCTAGATCATGCTGACAAATTGACATTGAGAAATTTTTCAATTTGCAGGGAGATCCTTTTCGCTTTGCATTCAACTCTGCTGTGGCGATTTTACATAACTGTGCCCACAATCTAGATACATAGAGAAGTGTCTTCCGTGAAGTTAAAGCTCTTGACCATCTATTACCATTTCTAGAGTCAAAGCTACCCCGTAAGTATTTGTATTCCAACTTAGTCCACAAATCCCAACTTGAAACATACCAAGATTTTACAGAAGGAGACTCATGTTGACTAAGTTCAAATTGGCTGTCTTTAGTAGTAAGTAGATTGAAAACAGAATGTAGTACAATGAAGATTGCTTGGCATACATGATCAAAAATAAATCCAGGTGAGATCAGCTTCAATTCTAACTGAAGTTTATGGCTTTTTTTAAGTATACATGTATTCTATTTGTATGGCTTTAAATACTCTCTTTTTTGATTGGATGTACATAGGCCTTTGGTCATAACACAGACATGCAAAAGATCTAGACATTATATTCTGAGTGACTTTTACAGATCAACTAATTATAATTTTTTCATGACAATATTTTACAGTTTTTTAACAAGCAAAGAAGTTAAAAGACAAGTCCCCTCTTAAACACTTTGTAATAAGAGAAACTTACATATGTGTCAATGAATAATGGAACAACTTGCATGTTAGACCAGACCATGTGTGCAAAGGAGGCCAGTAGTTGACAACCAGAATGTGTAATTGATTGTCCTTTTTTTGCAAACCATGAATATTGATGCCCACAAGAAATAATTAAGTCAAAGTTATTTGACCAACTACTCCTGCCATTCTTGACCACTCATCCTGGAATTCAGGTCTCACGACTTAAAATTTGAAAATATTTGATCACATTAAACAGAAAGTTAGTGACTAAAGTATATAGAAAGGAATGCATTTTCAGAGATCCAGATGGTAACTCTTTTGGCCTTGGCTGACATGATTGATGACAAAGAGTGTCACAAGATCCAAGGGGGTGAGAATGTATTTAAGTTTCTGAGGGATATGATAAAAGAAGCACGCGAGGCACCAGATCGTCGTAAAGAAACATTCTCTGTGAGTGAGCTGATTGATGGCATATTAGGACTTGCCAGAGCTGAGAAGAACAAAACACTTATAATGAATACAGAACCACTTGGCATATTTTGTCAAGTTCTGAAGGATGGGCACGAGAAGGAGCTGTTATCTGTTTGTCATGTAATCAGAGAGCTGGCATTCAACCAAAACAATATTGAAAAAATCAAGGTATGTATTTCCATGTTATTGTGAATTCTCCATTTTTCATGGCAGTACCAATACTTCAGGACTTCATTGTTGCCACAAGGCATGAATTTAAGAATCCAGCAAACTCTGGTCCTTCCATTGATAACATTTTAACCACTTCCACATCCTCCAAAAATAAAAACTGACTAAAATGTAAATTTTCATAAAATATAAAAAATTAATGCCATGAAAATAATGAATTTACAATCATTATGTCCTATACTTTGCATTATAAGAAATAGAAATGTTTTTTTTTGTGTGTTTGATTATTTTAAATGCTTTACATTATGACCAAGCCCAAGTTTGATGTAAATCTCATGACTAAGTAAAGAAATTGGTGGCATAGGTTGTGGCTTTTATTTACAGTTCAAGTTGATAGTTGAGTCTAGTCTGTGCATGTATATAACATCCATGTATCTTTTTGACGATCTTATGATAAAGCCAAGAAGAACAAAAAAAGATGATAATCTAATAATGTATCCTTGCAAATGTCATGATAATAAAGTCGACAGAGCCCTATAGTAATCATGTCTTTCCTGCCAACTGTCTGTCAACAATTTGGTTTCCAAAAGATAACATAAATTAATTAACTTGTTTACTGTTGGATTTTAACTAAAAAAATTGATGGAGCTCTGTATTGATAAGAACTCTGAAGAGTTTGATTTCCAGCTTTCCATCTCATCATATGTAGGAGTTATGGCCCTTGATTCCTTATCATCCTAATTTTGGTTTTCGCAGTGGAACTGTATTAAAAATTATTTGAGTTCAACCAAACTTGACATGCAGCTATTTATGTTGATGAAACCTTGAATGAGTATGATTTCCAGCATTCCATAACATCAATCACATAAGTTAATGACCCCTGAATGCCGGTGCCCCTGACATTGGTTCCTGTGGCATAACTTGACCAAGGTCTGTTGGATGTTAATCAAACTTTGTATGCTGCTTTCTGGTGAGTAGATCTTGAAAAAGTGTCATTTCTGGCATTCCATGACCTCATTTACAGAATGTATGCCCCCTGTTTGCATGTACTCCTAATTTTAGTTTCCACAGCATAACTTTACCAAGGTGTGTTGGATTTTAGTCACACATGTGTTGCTGCTCTATATTGATGAGACCTTGAATGAACATGATTTCCAGCATTCCACAACATCATTTACAGGAGTTATAGACCCTGATTTCCCATCATTCTAACTTTGGTTTTTGCAGCATAACTTTAATAAGGATTCTTCTCTTCCAGCAAAATTAAGTATGCACCATTATATTGAGAAGTCCTTGGATGGGTTTTATTTCTAACGCTCCACAATATTATTTACTTGTATTATGGCCTCTGTTGTCCATCACTTGACTTAGATTTTAGCAGCAAAATCTTAATGTTAAATTTCAACCAAATTTTGTTATGAAGCTCCACATTGATTAGACCTTGAATGAATTGAATTTCCAGAATTCCGCATTTTCATTTATAGAGTTATTGTCTTTGATTGCCTGTCATCCGGTCACTGTAAGATTTTTTTTACTAATTAATGTTGGATTTCAGCCTAATTTTTGTATGCATCTTAATATTGATTATTTAATTTCCAGCATTCCGGGCCACCATTTAGAGGAGTTATGGCCCCTGAATGCTTAACATTGGTTTCACAAGTTTTGCTGTTATAGGCTCTTCAAATCATATTGTGTGGGTGGGGTGGGGTGGGGTGGCGTTTGTGACGTATCTTCTAATTGCTCTAGTTAATACTGCCGCTGTTCATATTTTCTAACAGAAAGAAAAAGAGCTGTGCAGTAAGTTAGCTGAGCTTCGAAAACATCGAAATAAAAAAATCAGTGAAATTGCTCGGGGGGCAATTTTCCAGCTGGAACAAGGTAAGTCATATTATCACTTTATGTTATTTAAAATATTTCTATCAAATGCCTATTATCTTGTTGTTTTTTTTTTCTTTCTTGTAAGCGAAGGAGCCAATATAAATAACTACTTGTATTTCTCTTAATCAGTCAACAAGAAATAATAGCTTCAGTAAAAAAAAATGCATGCAGCTAATACATTAATCTTAAACTGTCAAAGTAACGATGTCATTTCTTTCAGGATATATTTGTTATAAAAAATGTCTGATGAAAGAGTTATTATGTGTATACCAGGTGTATATTTTTTTTAGCTCAAAAGCGTTTTGTGTGGCAGTGTACCTGTTGTGCACTGTACCTCAACTTTCAGTATCTTAACCATCGCAAAAACAATTTGACCAGTTCAGATTACATGTGTTAGAGAATATCAATCATGTGCAAATGATGCTGATATGTCATCAGCGATAGTTGCAATAAATAAAAATAGAAAAATTTCACATTGGGTGGACAACATAATTGAACCAAATTTGATGCAAAACATTATTGCATCAGGACCTACCAGTTTTGTACAAATGGTGCCAATCAGTTGGTGCACAATAATTGCCTTTCTTGATACAAGATTAGACTTGTGTTTATTCAACTTGTAATTTTAGAAAACATTCAACAAACTTTGACCAAATGTGACAGCAAATTGTCTTTTTAGTTTATGGCAATTATTCTGATCTTCATCAAATATGGCCACTGCTACTAAAAACAGGTGCATTGAAATGGGTTCTCAAAATCTAATGCACATGATTATACCAAATTAACATAGATCACAAGACATTTTAAGGTCTTTGTACAAATGCTGTGGATTGGCCATCAAATAAAGCTTTTAAATGACACCTTAGAAAGTGCTTAAATGAATTGAATTCAGTTCGAACACTGAGCATTCAGCTAGACCTGTCAACTTGTACACATCATGCCAAATCCCCAGTCAAATGTGGCATCAACCTTGCTGGATTCAGATTTTAGAGTACTGTTACTTGTCTTGCCTGGGTCAACTACTAATAAGACTACTATCAGAAATTCTTAATTTCTGAAAGACAATCTTTGCTGTTAAGATGTTTTATGGAACTGGGGGAACAGGTATTATATGTTTTATCGACCTAATCATTTCGTCAATCAAGATTCAGTTAAACAAACAAACAAACAAACAAACGATGCATAAATACATCCAAAAATGATACAAATATAGTAATATAAACAGCCATGTATTAATTCATCGAATCAATCAGTGAATCAATATAGAAAACAATACATTAATGACCAATACAGATTGTTTTTAAAAATGTAATAGCTGACATCGTAGTACATATTTTTCTGACTCTCTTTAAGTGTTCTGGCAATGACACAGTTGATTTCTTCTTCGTATCACCACGGGAGTCTGATGTTTAGTCATTAAGATAAAAAGTACAGAAAGCTACATCCTTATATAGATATAAGTATCTCTGTACAAATCGTCAATACTTTAATTTTCTTTTTTCATCCTGATATGTTTCTAATCACAGTTCATCTTGTATCTAGTCACATTGAGCTGATTAAGGTTATGTTCAAATACATTTTTTCAATTTGGTTTTGTTGCTCAAATTAAATTATTGACCCAACACTAGACAGAACCTACAATTTCGATAGTGTTTGAAGAGACTGACTATTTATCCATGTAGACATCCAATCCATAGCTCATCTTGTAGCTTCGATGCAATTTCCAAAGCTAGCTAGCAGTCTAGGTAGTATAACTGCAGACCATAGAGTACATGTACCACGTACAGCATGCTAAAATGCCATACATGATACTCATACATTTAAATGGAAGGCATGAAAAAATAACATACAATTATCCATCCTAACCACCCATCATAAAATGTGATGGATCGATAAAGGGCAAATTATATTTGTTACATTTAGACCTTTGTGGCAGGTAATATTTGTGAGGGTCCTAATTTTAAATATAATTATTCATAAATTATGCATTAAAATATACAATAATAATGAATATGGTGTTTGAGATAAGATGAGAAAACAAAGCTTACAGCGAAACTGCCTATTTGACATTTGAAGGAGGCGTGCAATTAAATATGTTCGTGTTCATTCGGAGTAAGTGTCCTTGTGTAAGGTTACGAACAGGCATGTGATACTCCAGCTGGTTAACCGCAATCAGGAGGAATAAAAGTTTAGAGATCTATGTGAAACAGAAATCTGAGAAAGATAAAGAGATGATTATTTATTTCGTCTATCAACATCATGTAGCAGTGTTAAAACTGCCAACAATGGTTGGACAATAACAAAATATGTGGGATGACCATGGAAGATTTCCAACATTATAAGACTGAAATGGGATACACTCTTCTTGTATTAAATTTCATATAACATTTGAATTTTAATCATGACAGTGTAAAGCTATCCTCTCTAGTAGTCTCAGATCCTTTTTTCTTTACTTACCCTTTGTTAACAAGGTGATTTCCCATAACCTGCCTTTGTTCTTCGTGGTCAATCTTTTGAAAGTTGTCCAGTAGGTTTTTCTGCAAGGTCTTTCGTACTTTGTCGAAGTAAAGTTAGTTATGATCTTCCGTCCATTTTTCCTGTTGATCAAGAAAGCCAATACAGTCATCAAACGACTTAAGAATCGTCTTCAACTCTGGGTGTTTTCTGACAAGGGCTTCATCATTCTCAGCTTGGATGGTTGATATTGTCCTTAATGGGACATGTCTATGTTTTGGCTGAGGTTCAGGCATCTTCTTTCGATGGGATGCAATGTCTGGTTGCGATGTAACTGAGCTACTATCTTCTGATCCGTATCCCTCAGATCCAGAATCCTGTTTATTACCGCTGTTCTGTCTCTTGCGATAGCCACTGCTTGAAGTTACTGCAACCAATCCTGTATTGGTGTTTGGTTTCACTGTAGAAATATGTTTGACTTGCTTCGTTTTGATGACTTGTAAATGTGAATTCTTTTTTTTAGCAGAAGTGCTAGAACCAGAGCCCATCACCAAGTCATACTATCTGTAAAGAGGAGAATTTTATCCTGAAATTATATATTTTAACATGAACAGACTGCATTGATCTGAAAATGATTTTGTATATAATAAACATATCTTCTCCTTCCGCTATTTTTCTTGGTTTTTTTTATGTTGGTAGCAAACAAATTCACCTTCATAATTGCTCCATTAATTTAGGACAGCCAAATGAAAACTCTGTTAAAACATTCTGAAGATTATTTGAAAAATGTGAACCAGTCTACCATCAAACTGTTGCTATAATCATGCATATTGATATAACTTCTTATCCATACAGGTGAAAAATACTTCAAAACAGCCTTGTGGAATATTGTTTTCCTTCATTTCCATGGATTGAAAAATTATTGATCCATGCACTCAGAACAAGTGAAATAAACCCCCAGGACAATTACAATTGTCTGTCACAAGACCTGTATTTTATACAGAACACGAAAAGAAAATTGTGTATTTTTATTCTGGAAAAGTTGAACATTGTGGAACTTTTCCTGATTTGCGACTGTTGAAAAATGGGTATAAAGTCAACAATAAAAGAAACACGAGCCTCATGCGGGCTTGATATAAATCACATAGCTAACATAACTGTATAGTTAACCATTTCATTAAGCATGCTTAGTTAGTATTGTAAGAACACAACACTAAATAAACTAACACCAAACCTTATATCATGCTTATTTTACTTATTTTACTATAGTATGACAAAAATTCTTTCCAAAGATATGTCAAAATGAATATTCATAGATCCCACGGAGAACTGAACTAACCCAAGTTATTGATGGTACAAACTTCTTTACCAAGCTTAATGTAAACTGGATCAGAATAAGTTCAGTCAATCATGTACAAGATTATCTGACATCATTAAACCTGTCAGAGGCCATATATGTATGTATATATGTATGTATGCATGTATGCATGTGTGTATGTATGTATGTATGTATGTATGTATGTATGTGTATTTATGTATGTATGTATGTATGTATGTATGTATGTATGTATGTATGTATGTATGTATGTATGTATGTATGTATGTGTGTGTGTGTGTGTGTGTGTGTATGTATGTATGTATGTATGTATGTATGTATGTGTGTATGTTGCGTGCAAATGTATAGGGTTTAAAGTCATATCAGCCCAATCATGTCTATTTGGTAGTAAGTAAGTTTAGACATTCTAAAAAAATATATACAAAGCAAAGATAAAGACAAAAATGTATAAAATTCTTGAACTATACAGTCAAATTTTTCTGTATAAACGTATCACTTTTAAGTCAGAAGGGTTGCATCCATTAGACGTCTCTTAGAGTGGTAACAAGCTCAGCCAATCATATACAAGATATACCTAAATAAATATGTATTAATCTTGCTCATAATTAAACTCATCCAATATCTTGATGACATAAAAATACTATTTGATAAGACTAATCAAAATCAGATCCGAAACAGTTGTTAGGTTGCTGACAATCTATGCCTTTCAGATGCAAAACACCTCATTGATATGTATTGATCTAGATGCAAAACACCACATTATGTATAGATCTCCCTCATAATTAAATTCATTCGAGATCTTGGATCATACAAGCATATTTACTAAATTTGTTGAAAATCCTAAATAAAATAATCAGAGTGTTAGATGCAAGATTACATAATTAATATCATATAACATCTTGATCACGCTGAATCAAAATCTGATAAGAAATATAATTGCTAAAGTGTTGACAAACTCAGCCAATCAGATGCAATATCACTTAATTAATACGCCTGATGTATGCTCTTAATTGTGTCCGTCGGAGATCTCTGTAGCGTACTAACGGGGGGGGGGGGGGGGAGACGGAGCGGATGCCCCTGGCGCCAGAGGCCTTGGGGCACCAGAACAGCCGATACAAATTCGGGCCTCGTATTCTGGCCCTTTGGGCCATCATCGTCGCCCCGGGAGCTATTTACCCTTAGGACGTCACTGGAAGATCTTAAAGATTGAACCATATTTACCGCGTTTAATCATATTCAGACCAGAAATACAGTCTCTAGAGTGATAGCAATCTCTGATAATAAAATGGAAGATCACCTCATTAATATCATACTTGCCAAGTCACGCCGTGTCACGCACTCAATAAAAACGAAATTGAAACTGCCAAACATGTAGACCTGATTCCAAATATTATTAACAAAAAATGAGAGGAGTAGGGGATAAAAAGCGCTAGTAAAATATAGTCTCCTTTGAAAGAATATCCTAATTTGGGAATAATACCTTCAGCAAGGTATCAGCAATCAACTGCCAGTTTTGCTCCAAAAGTATATCCTTTAGAATGCACAGTCGCTGCCACTGAAAGCAGATCAGGTCGACAAACGTGTGACATGCAACTGTGTATAATGTTTTTGAATACAGTTTGAAATTGCTGATAAGGGAAAGATTGACTTCGTAGGAAATATCCAGACATCTGACACTAAAATTGATGAATTTCTCTTTCAAAAATTTAATAAAATAAAATAAATAGGATATAATTAAAACCATCAAACATATTTATGTTTATAATAAAGAAAAAAATCATAAGAATGTAGAAGATTTAATAAAATCCAAGAGATTTTAGCGTCAGCTTGTTTATTGTGACATATATTATCATTATGTAAAGACCAGAACAATTTTCTTTCAGTGTATCAATCGCTTCACCTGATTTCATTATTTTTAACATTCCTTCAAAATAAAGAGGTTCGACAGCCAAATAATACGTTAATTACCTAATTTGTAGTTTATTACAATATGTCACTTACCTAGGCATTGTCCCCCCCCCCCACGCCGATAAAACACTCAAAAAGACCGAGAATCTCACCACCACCATTGTCTAGAACGTTTGAAGCTATGTAAATATGCGTGTGTCTCACTCATTATTGAACTTGTCCGAGATTTTGATGATACAAGCACATGTTCCATGTTTAGTTACAACTGGATCAGAAATATAGTTTCCAAAGTGGTAACATGCTTAGTCAACCTGATGTAAGATTAGATCATCCCATTAATATGCGTCGATCTTGATGATAACTATGTATTTCAAGTATGATCAAAATCAGATCAGATATATGGTCTCTAGAGTGGTAACAAGCAAGAGTTTTAGGACGGACGAAATAATGACGCATGTCAGATGCAGGATCGTACCATAAGCTCGCTAGACCTTAAGGCACGATGAACTAAACAATTTCCTCGAAGGGAAATGACTGCGAAATTAAATTATTGGATTTATAACGCACACACACAAAAAAGAACAAAATATAAACTAAAAAAAAAACAAAAACAAAAACAAAAAACCCCCAAAACATATAAGTCAACTAAAAAGACTTTGTAAAAATGTCTCTTGTAATGCAAACCCCTAAAATATGAATAGTTTTATTTTGTTTAAGTACATGTCATTATTATGGAAAAAAAGAAAATGCTCAATAGATTGAGCAAAAACTTTGCCATCAATATCAATACAATTTTTCCAGTCAACTATAGAAGTAGCAATTATGTAATAACACAGAAAGCAAACCCTTTGGTGTAAATTCCGTTGCATTTATCTTGAAATCAATTTTTTTACTCGGGAGTTATTTTGATGGTTTGTAAATAAGAAGATATATATATATATATATATATATATATATATATATATATATATATATATATATATATATATATATATATATATATGTATGTAGAACAAAACCACTCCAGAACAGTTATTTAAAATTACTTAGAAACATATATGCGTTAAGTCATGTCGGCTACAAATTGCCCAGTAAAAAAGCCTATTAAAAATGCAATGTGTATAAATGGATTAATTTATACCATGACAAATAGTAAATATTTTAATATATTAATACGAGAAATAAACAATATATTGTTTTCAGTCTTAAATTAATAGATCTTGTCACCCTGCACTCGACAGCTTTGGTAGGTTCAATTTGATTGCGCTTATTGATCACCGAGTAAATATGGCCAAATCTTCTTATTTCAATGATAAGAAAAGAAAGATAAACAAACACTGCAACCAATTTTGACAGCTGGTTGCATGTACTTATCGATTTGACAGTTGTCTGCGTGTACTTATTGATTTTACTTCGCTTTCTAGATAGCAGTTGACAAAACTTCAACTAAGCAATTTGTTACGCAGTTTACTTCCTCCTCCAGTACCCAGTTAGCCAGTGGAAAGTGCCTTGGAATTCTTAGGAATTAAATTATCTTTTTCTGTAAACGTCCTTGTACGTGTCCATATTGAAAAGGCCCTGATGTGAATACTGAGGGTAGATTTCCTACAGTCACATGACAGACTTGTTCAATGAGACTGGTTTTTTTATTGTTGAACTTGAGGTCACAATCTTACTGCATTGTCTGTAATATTTCATATCATTTAACGTTTTTAAACACGATCAATCCATACAAATCATATTTATTATCAGTCCTTTAATTTTGTTAATATATTTCTTATTAAAAGCTTGCAAAGTGTAGATACTTATAAAAAAATATAATTAATTTTTTTTCAACTAAACTTTTTGTGCATCTCAGCCAATAATTTGTAAAAAAGTGTGTGAAATATTACAGAACATAATAAGTTATATATACTATGGGGGCGACAATACCCTAGCCCACCGAGACCAGAAAACTAAAATTACTGTTGGGCAAGTGAAAACCATCTGGAACGTCAAAATTTGTGTTGTTCGCCCTCTGCTATTAGATGTTTTCTGGAAGCCGGTCTCATGAGAGAGAGAGAGAGAGAGAGAGATAGAGAGAGAGAGAGAGAGAGAGAGAGAGAGAGAGAGAGAGAGAGAGAGAGAGAGCAAACAAGATGCGAAGAAGGCCACCCAGTACCAGTAGACACGTTTAGTTTACTCGATCTGTGCAACTGATCATTTATTCAAGATAAATCAAAGCGGTAAAAGGTGTCATTCCATGTAAAGAAATTGATTTTTCTAACTTAAGCAATTTTTTGTATGAGTGTCTACCGCTGTGAACGTTAGTTGTTTAAACTGGTGGCAAATTTCATGAACATGTCGTGTGATAATGGATCCTTGATTCATTGGAAGAAAACTGAATTTATCTTGCCAATTGAATTTGCTAATAAATCAGTTAGATACAAGTATAGAGATATCCATGGCTGTCATTGCTCTGAAGCTGTCAATTTGTTCAGTTGTTATTGGTCGGTCTATATTAAATAAAGCAAGTAAATAAAGCGCACTGACTTGCGTGTTTGTTTCTAAATCCTTCTCTCAGTCATATTATTAATATCTGATCTATACTGACAAAACATATCCATACTTATCACAAGCTAGGGTTTGAAATATACAGTAGCAAGCAGCAAATTTGCTACCTGTTGTATGGTTAAGCTTCCTGGTGAACATCCGGTAGAACATTTTTGTTACCAAGAATATCGAAAAGAAAAAACTATCTGACACAAGGTATGAATATTTCTGACAAAAAGCAGTATTGACGAAGATAAACGTTGTTGTTGTTATGGATTTAACGCCATTTTTCAGCACATGATAGGCTATACATGGCGGCCAGTATATCTGGTGGATACACCCGAGAAAACCCCGGGAAGAACCACAGACCCACGGGAAACTACTGGCAAGCTTTCTCACATACCCACGTTGGCCGAGCCCTAGACTCGAACCCACGCGGACAGAGATGAGACCCCGGGAAGAACAACAGACCCACGGGAAACTACTGGCAAGCTTTCTCACATACCCACGTTGGCCGAGCCCTAGACTCGAACCCACGCGGACAGAGATGAGATGTCAGTGATCTATAAAGGCGAGCTCCTTGGACCACTCGGCCACCCAGGGCCCCAAAGAGAAATGTAAAATTGCAGTTGTTTACATGAGAATGGATATCAATCTATATATTTGATTTAATTTGCTGCAATTAATTAGCAAACACTTTCACAATGACGATGAAGGTGACCATATTGCTACTCTTACTTTTTTGTGTGTTTTGTAACCCTGATTTTCAACTATGGGGGTAATTAATGATGCATTCGGTAACATGATTGCATGCAAGGCCAAGAGGTGACAGTTCTGATTCCATAACAGACATTTAGTAATCGCCTTTCAAGTAAGTTTTAATAATGTCCCAAATCCTGATGTGTGTAATTCGTTGTTTTTTTTTAATTGTCTAAAGAATATAAAGTTATAAAAAATGATTTTCTTGTAGTACAAACACAGATCAACATTCCTAAACTCCCAGTTTAGGATTTAGATATGGCAATTTATTACCGTATATTTTCTTGTTATGAATAAAACATGAAAACCAAGCAACATTTATCCCTTTTACACTGAAAAGCAAACCACATTCCAAGACTAGTACTTTTACTAAACAAAATGTATTCCATAATATGTTCTATTGCAAGTACAGACTCTCTCTCTCTCTCTCTCTCTCTCTCTCTCTCTCTCTCTCTCTCTCTCTCTCTCTCTCACACGGACACAAACACACACACACTGTTGAGTATCACTGTAAAAGTAACTAATTACAATTCATTCGGCCCTTTGTTTGTGATTGAAGGTGTTCTAGAAAAAAATATATATTGGAAGTCATCAACATATTTGAGGATAAAATAATAAAATTTGCTCTATAAATTAATAACACGTGTGCTTCACATATAAGGCCTCCAGCACATGAATTTTTCATTAAATGGATTAACTCTTATACTATTAAACAAATCCGCATGCATTGTTCATTTTATGGATTAACTCTTTTAATATTAAACAAATCTGCATGCATTGTTCATTTAAATTCAATTACATTTTTTATACTTATGCCGTCTTTAAAAACATTTTCAAGGAAACAAAAAAAAGTTTTAAATAAAAATTAGTCTAGCCCATCAGTGTATTGAGAGCACAGCGCATGCAACAGTTTGGATATGAAATTAGTTTCAAGAGTATCCACTTCAAGTAGATTGCTATGTAAACTAACACTACAGATACAAACATCTGGTGAACAAATCTAACATGTGTGAAGCATTTACATAATGTGTTTTCATACCTGGCCCAACCACAGCCAAACTGCGGTCACGTTGTCAATGTTGTAGCCCCTAGTCCCTAGCTCTTGTTGCAATTTATATTGTCAATTACTGTATTAATAAAAGTGTCCAAATCCTTAAGATCCTTCAAAAATGAAAACAGTTGTAAGCAAGATGTTCCACTACGTAGGTCTATGATTTCCACTTCCTTCTTGGGAGTTCTATCTACATAAGATTCGCATAGCTTTAGCCAGCTTGGTTGCCAAGCAAGACGTCCTCGTCATATCAATCAGTGATTAATGCATTTAGTGTCTTAAAAATGTTATCCAATCTTGTATCAAGAGTTCTGCGCTGTTCTTAAGTCTATTTCAGGTCAGGTATAGACAGAGTTTTATTCATTATATATTCAAAGGTGGACCTCACGCAGCAGACACACTAGAAAAGAGCTATTTGACATACACGCCTGAGAAAGATTTATTCCTCTACAGAGATTGCAGCTTCACAATGAAATCCATGGTTGTAAATAAGACTTAATTTCCAGAACATGGAGATGAATTCACAGACAAACCTTGATTCTGCACGGACTGTAACTTAAGTGTAAATATAATCCAACAATATGTTTGGCTTAAAATCGAATCTGTCTTAACTTGACCAATCAAATGTATGCCTAGATTTTAAATTTAGACAAGTGGGTGAAGTTGTTGTTGTTGTTGTGTTTAACGTCGTTTTTCAGCACATAGACTATACAAGGCGGCCAGTATATTTGGTGAAGGAATAACCCGGAAAGACCCCGGGAAGAACCACGGACCCACGGGAAGCTTTCTCACATACCCGCTTTGACGGTTGATAGATAGATCGTGAAATCTGTTTGTAGGGGCCATAAAACTTTACAACGTACAGTGCAGACAGTGCATAACTATTGTCAACCCTATCAAGGGCGTCTTCGGATCGTAATCATCCCATAAAACCGCACACACTAAAAAAAAAAAAAAAAAAAAAAAAAGATTTTCACCCGTAGCGTGCAAGTGCAAGGATGATTCAGAGAGAGAGCGAGAGAGGTAGTGATGTAGGACGATATGGCGACTAATGGGAATTAATCCTACGCCGTAGGTTTACATTGTGGGACCCAATGGAGGCTGTAAGTTGACATATATGCTGTCGAGAGCACACTGTATACATTGTTACATTGTTAGAAGGTGTAGACCTCACATGGAACACTACGGCCTCTAACGATAATTTAACACTGACGCTACCTTGTTAAATTGTTAAAAGTTGTTGATCTTAGATGGGAGTAGCAATATGAAGCGATTGAGCCCTATACGGGAATTAACATTACGCTGTAGGTTTACACTGAGCGCTGTTATAGCCCTCTACTAGAATTTAACATTACGCCTCCATGTATGAGTTTGGACTGACGGACATGTGAATAGCGATCTTGTATCCAATACTTAGTGGTCTACTATCCAACATATAGTAATCTACTATCCAAAACCTAGCTATCTACTAATAACGACCTATTTATTCACTATCCAATACCCCACACATAATATCCAAGGAAAAGGCTAGGATGTAAATGAAGGGGGGTGAAATCACATAAACATACTATTTCAGACAAGAATGATAGGAATGTTTATACACACACTATACTTACATACACACAGACTTACTAGCACACCACGCCAGAGCAAAGGATTGTAACGTTTGTATAGACTCTATACCCACAAACATCGTCTCACTCAAAAGAAGGGGTATAAGGGGTTTCTAAGTTCTGTTTGGTTGTGAAGAGACATAGACATAGACAAACGTACGAACATAAAACACATAGAGTGTGAATGATTTTGAGTAGTATCTCTCTTTTTGAAGAGATGTGAGTAGCCCTGAAAGGGGCCGTTGGGTTTTGTCCTGGATCATGGGTGTTTATCTATATTCAGGACAACTACACTTCCCGAGACGGGCTCTACAACAAGGGCACATCTCGTCGAAGTAAACCGTTGTTTTCCGGACGGAGACAGTAAGCCTAAAAGCTATTTGTCTTTGATATCATCTATGTATTTGACATGGAAATTGGTAAGATAAATTGAAATAAATCTGAATCTGATAAAATGTTAGTTGTAAGATGACTTGCAACAATAAAAAACGTTTAATCATTGAAGATGGCTAACGTCATCATTGAATAAATCTTGAAGAGTATTGAACAAGTTACTTTCCAGGTTAGACTTCATTCATAGTAGAAAAAAAGACTTCGGTAATGATAACTGTTGTAACAAGTGTGGTTAAGTGAACAAATCCATTAACAACAAAACAACAGGTGCCCATTGTCTTTCAGAGGCGAGACGCTATTATTTTTCAATAGGTTTTTCAACATTGTGCCTTGAGACACATTCTGCGATGTATGCACTTAGCATCTGGCAGTTTTCGACGCCGTAGACGATGTGTCCAGGATGACAATGACATGTCTTTTTTCATAACTGTTTGGTCATTTTAAATCTATATGCTTCAAATTATGAAACGAACACTCAATGCAGATAGAGCCAAACCTAGCTTAAATGACAAATATACAGTGAAGCATCTAATTCTAGTTGTCGATTGGAATAATTTCGCTGAATATTGGAAAATTTATCAGCGCTCTCATTTACAAAGATATCATTTTCTTAATTTGTTTCGCTTTCATGTTTTTCCAACCCTTTTAAAGTCAAGAATTATGGGTTATCTCTTTGGATGTTCCATTTGCAATAGATTTGTTTAATTTCCTTATTGTGCTCTTCCCTATCTGAAAATAGAGTTATTTTTATTTTTGTTCTCGACAAATCCTAATTTGTTTTGTAGATATGAGATGTCCATTTCTTCAGTATTTTATTAATAATAAAGGACCGAGGATGGTGAAGAGTTTTAAATGAGGGAGTGTGATAGTCCTGATGACTTCACCAGAGATGACTATGCATATAATATATCATTCGAAAATATTAAACATATTTTGATAAACCCAACCTATCAACAAAAGGTTTTACAACTCCCCTACAAAATATATTTCATCAAATAATAAATGATTTTTCCATTTTTGGCAACTACAATGTTAGTGATGAATTTATCGACAAATATCGGAAAAACTGCATTCAGACGTACAGATGCTGAAATGTATATATTATCCAAAGGAAGGTATGGATAAGTACATGCTCATCACAATGAGAAGGATAAGGGAGACTTTAAAAGCCAAATCAATGATAAGGGAGACTTTAAAAGCCAAATCAATGATAAGGGAGACTTTAAAAGCCAAATCAATGTTAAGGGAGATTTTAAAAGCCAAATCAATGTTAAAAAGACCTGGAGCTTAAAGTATTGTGCAAGAATTAAGTATAGAAGATTTTAAAAATCTATGTGTAAAAAGTCAATTATTTCTTAACCCTGAATATGAACGTGTTTCTGTCTCACAAGAAGAACAAGTAACACAAGCTCAATTTCGTAGAATCTCTGAAAAAGAATACCCTGTAGAGCCTGATATTACTGATGAAGCTTTTGATCAGCAGGTAATAGGAACAGACTATAATAGATGATTACTAGGAAAACATATATATATATATATATATATATATATATATATATATATATATATATATATATATATATATATATATATATACATACATATATATATGTATCTGTGAATGTGTGCCTGTGTGTGTATGTCTTTTGTATGTATGTATATATGCATGATTATAACAAAATAGTCCCCTATCCCTTATTTGTTTGTATGTAAGGATATGTGTTTCTTTGTTTTTCGTTAACAAAAACGTGTTTTGTTTGTTTATTTGTTTGTTAAAAAGTGAGGGTTTGTTTGTTTATAAGTTGGTGTGAGTGAACCTCCCCTATCCTCTATTTCGTTTGTATGTGTGGGTGTTTGTCTTTAGGAATGTGTGTTAATGCCCATTTTATATCCCCTATTTACCCTCATCAGTCTGTTTGCGTGTGTAGATGTTGGATTCTAAAAATAAGCAACTGTCTGTAATTACATGTGGTCTTTTCCGTCTCTCCATTCTATTTGTCCGTCCGTATTAAAATTTCCATTCTCTGCGTTTGTATTTATATGTGTCTGTATGAAATTAATGCGTATGAAAAAACGAAAAAACAAAATACACCCTAGTCCTTCCCTTTACATATTTGATGGTATGCTGAAATGTAAATATAAGTATATGTCTTACTATCCATTGTACCATCAATAATACGACTGAGTTAAGATCATCCACTGTACCATCAATAATACGACTGAGTTAAGATCATCCAATGTACCACCAATACTACGACTGAGTTAAGATCGTCCATCAGTGAAAGAATACTTCATTGCCAAATCAAAACAAGACAAAACAAAAAGAAGAAATTGTATATGCATGTATATATGTTTGTATTTATTAAACAAAAAAATATTCATACATAGTCACGATTTAAGAAAGTAGGAAGGAAACATGAGATATATATATATATATATATATATATATATATATATATATATATATATATATATATATATATATATATATATACTGCATATAGGGTATGGTAAGGGAAACAAATTAAAAACTTTGTATATAAAGAGAGCCTCCAAATAGCATAGAAAAAAAAAAAACCAGCAAGAAAAAAAACAGCAAGGGCTCAGGCAGACTTTTTAAAGACTAAATTTTCACAAGACCTTGGCAAAAATATTAACAATTACTTATTTATTTGTTCGCCTGTAAGCTTGTCACGAAATAATTTCTTACGTAGATAAATAATGAACCTGTTCTGTTAAAAGTACTATGTTAGAACATGTAATTCAACTTTAGATACATACATGTATATACGAGGGGCATTTGAAAAGTTCTGAATATTTTTCTATAACTATTTTGGTTATTTTAACTTGCGAATAAATTCAATGCCGATCGATAGTCAAAATAACGTTCTATAAAACGATCTGCATTTACAGCGCACCGGACACCTACAGATATATGCGTCTGATGTAACATAGGTAAATAACAGTGACGTAAACATGTCGGACGCGGAGGAATAATTCCGCTAATAACAAACGTGCACACTGTAAAATCCTGACGCTTTTAGGGTACTCTCTGACTGATATTAAGATGGACTTGAACAAAGTTTACGAATGTAATTGTCCGTCATATCCTACAATTTTGAGGTGGTTTCATTGACCTACGTTATGGAAGACTTTTTTTGCGATTGGTGAGCGCGAAGTTGCTGCTGCTAAGGGACCAATTGATGAAGACACTCGATGCACAGTGGACAATATTTCTATTATTACGGACATGAATTCTTCAGCTGTTTTCAATATATGAAAGAATCATTTCAAGCTTTGATATTTGTATGCAAGATGGATCTCGCATTTGTTGACGGCTGATAAAAAACAGACTCGAGTTGAAATTAAACAAATACTCGCCAAATATGAAAAAAGTGACCAGAGATGTTTGGATGACATTGCCATCCGTGATGAAATATGGATTTACTTTTTTGAACCCGAATCAAGAGAAAATAATACAGTCTGGATCGGAGAAAACGAGCAGAGATCACAAATCGCTCCACGTAGTCTGACTTATGAAAATAATTTTATACACATTATTTTGAGATGCAAAAGACCCGGTCATCTACGTACCTCTGCGTGACTCTACTAGAGTCACTGGATATTTGTATGCCTCCAAAGTGTTACCAAAAATTGTGGAACATTACTGAACCACCTTTCCGCACACCGGCACTCGAGGAATCAATCAACTCGATGACAACGCACCGGCGCATAAATCAGCCGTCATGACACATACTTCCAGGAGCACAGCATCCAAACTTTTCCATATCCTCCATATAGCTCTGATTTAGCTACAAGTGATTCGTAACCATCTTTAAAACGATGAAACTAACTCAGTTGTATGATACTAACTCAGCTGTAGAATATGACAAAGAATTACATCCATAAACTATACCCAAGTCAGCCGGGATATCAGGGGGAGAGTACCCTAAGAGCGCCTGGATTTTACAGTATGCTATTGTGCTCAGTAGCAGAATTATTCTCCTTCTCCAACATTTTTACGTTACTATCATTTACCTGTTTTATGTCACACGCATATATATATATATATATATATATATATCTATATATATATATATATATATATATATATATATATATATATATGTAGGTGTCCGGTGTGCCACACGTGCAGCTGCAGATAATTTTAAAGAAGGTTATTTTGTCTATCGATTTGTGTTAAATTTATTGACAGGTTCAAAGAAACAAAAAAGTTATTAAAAGAAATATTCCGAATTTTTCAAATACCCCTCGTATAATTAGTAATTGGCTTACTTTATCCATATTAAAAAAGAAACGATTTAAGTTCTGCGGCAGAATAACTGCTATTCGCATTAAATGCCAGCGGATTTCCTATGTCGTCTCCACGCGACACCATCACGCGGCACCACCACTGAATTATCTGGAAGTAGACTAAGCAACATCGTCACTTCGAACTCGCTAAGGTCTCACTAGACAGTTTTTGAGTGAATTTTCATCGGACTATGACAGATTACTGAAAAATGAGAACAATTCTACATTAAAGATACCCCCAACCCTCACTAACCAATAATTTTTGCAGAAAGCATGCTCGCCAAAATATTAATTAGGATATTCAGGTTAATTTCCTGTACAACTGATAGTTTTTACACTGAACTAACACTACCCCCAACTTCTCTTTTTTACGTTCATTTTTGACAGTAAAGAGCTAGTTTGAATATTTTCCTGTGACAAGGTGGCTCAGACAATCAGTATGGGCCTTATGCATGATTAAAGTTCACTGGTATTATAACAAATAATATCATCATCCGTTAACCATTTTGATTTTTAGATATTTACCTTTGTAGCAGACACACATAAACCAAGACGGTTGTTTTGTTGCAGCCCCAAGTTACGCATTTGATCTCCAATGCCAGTCTAACTGTGACAGGCAGTCATTAAACAAGCCAACCCATTTTCAAGCCTAAATCAAAGTAAATGTAAACTAAATTGCAGATTTAGTTTCTGTGTGAATTTATAAACACAAAGCTTATGCTTATTAGGCTTATGCCTTCGACCTTAAAAATTAGGGGTATCAAACTACGAAACTATCGATTGAGACCTAAGGACGATAATAAAGGCCTATAGCCTGCTTACGTTCTTGATTGTGTTGACACGTTATCCATTGTGCCGGCAATGAAGGTATTATGATGCAAAAACAACCACGGGCTTGAAGGCAGTTTAAATGTCAATTATTTAAATCTAATGTTTTTTCTCTGTTCTAGTATGCGATGGAAAATGGGAAGGACATTCCGATTAATATATAATCTACAAGCTCTTCACAGCACATGGTCTTTCAGAATATATCTCTGCCGAAAGGATGGGTCATCTAAACATTGGTACATTGTCTTTGCGGATTAATACACTGTCACTTTGACTGGATCCTACCTTATATCAATCATGACAGATTGAAATCCAACAAAATTAAGGTAAAAAGAACCACTGTTTGGAGGTTAAGAGGTTCTTCATTATAACGTCATCGGTATATTGTGAGGTTTCCCGCATGTTACCTTTTAACATCATCAGTCTTGTGCTACATCACTGCATGAAGAAATTCCTTACTTTCTCCTCCTAACCACTAGGCAAAATCTTCCCATACTGCACTAAAACCATTATAGAGAAAAAGATCGCAGTAAATGCAATCTAAATTAAGTGCGATGCAGTTATCAAAGTGAACGGTTTTCTCCAGTTGTCATTTTGCCACTAAATTTACGTCGTTGTAGCAGTGGTGTTATCTTAACCAAAAGAGGTAACCTACTGTGAGTAGTATGTATAACCTCATTGCAGACGCCAATTTGAATGTAACCTAGTCACATGTACTTTCCATGTTAAGTATATGGGCACCCAAGCTCCAATATATCATCAATGTAGTAATGATGTGTGTTGGATTGTAATTTAGTGTGTCCGATTCCCATAGTGACACACACTATTAAATTCTCATACACCCCAATACAGACCCACAATGGTAATCCTATGGATGTTTTAACATTAAATTCCAACAACCACCATAGTGCCATGTTTTCAAAATTGTAACCTAGCGTTAAATTCGCATAACCACCATATCAGCCATCCCATGTTAAATTCTCATAATAACCATACCAGCCCAATCGTAATATTGAATTCCCATTATCAGGATAACATCATACAATGCTACATTCCCATAAAAGTCATTGTGCCCCTTAATATTAAACTTATGAACATTTTTAATGTTAATTTCTAGAACTGCCATAATGCCATTTTTACCGCCCTACCCCGTCCCACTCCCCAAATAATGATATAAAGGAAAAGGGGAAATTCCTACTTTACAGTACAGAAGAAACAGAATGGACATGATCAAAGTGTAGACAATCGTGAATGCTGTTGATAATTTGTGCATTCTTCCATAAAATTACGTGCTCGGCATTGTTGGGCAAGGCGTATGAATGTGGCCGTATCCATATATCAACATCAGATTTGACGCAACAGTGATGCCATGTCGCGTTGTTATGCTTATCTTTCATCCTAGCCACACGCAAAAACAAAAGGCATTTATTCCGCATCGTGTGAAATTTGGTTAAAAGCCCTGTTTTAAAGACTTTTCTACTAAAATTATACTTTGTACCATAAAATCTTATTTTTTTACCTTATTTTTCAACCTTATTAACTGATGTTTTTTAAAAATGTGACATAAAACGCATCTTAAAGTATTTTCACCCAACTATTAACTTTTTTGAAGAAAAAAACTAAACAACGCCCACCCTATGCTCCAATCTTCATAATTTTCAACTTCAAAGTTTGCCCTCTAAATTTCAATATCCCTTAGCTTAACCTAATTTATTAAATTACTCAAAGCAAAAACCAAGGAGAAAAAGCCAGCAAAGCGCCTACCCTCTCCGACCCGGGGCGAAGCGACGGGAAAGAGGGAGCCTTATATCCTCAATTTATTATTTTCAAATTCTGTAAATTCAAACAAAAATAAACCTTTTGGTGCAATTCCAAAGAGCAAGCTAATTAATGCAAGAATTAACAAAATGGCATTAGCAGCTATTAAAGAAATAGGTTGTCAGGCTAATGCTAAAAACCAGCTTCTGCTTCTGCTGCTTATTTAGCTCACTTAAACTAATAGCCGGTAATAGTTTTCATACCTTTTTAAAATTTATCAGTGAACAAATCTGTGGAACTACCGCTGCCGCTGCTACTTCCTCTTATTGGTAATTGTTTTACAACATTTGCTTTAAGCTTTTTGTTTGAACGGTCGTTTTAACCTTTCACCTAATGGTAACTTTTCTTTCACTTTGAGAGTAACTTTGTCGATATTGAAGTTATCTTCTCTATATATATTACATTGGCAACTATTTGAGCTCGTTTGATTACATTGTTTTTTTGTTTTTTTTGTTTTTTTTTTAAATTTTTAAAAAAAGTACTTGCAATTAGCTTTTATACTTGAATCTTTTTCTTTAGCTATGTTTTTGATATATATATATATATATATATATATATATATATATATATATATATATATATATATATATATATATATATATATATATATATATTCTATCTTTCTGTCATACAAATCAAGGTATTTTTCATTTATATTATGTTTGAATTTATTACAGCACTCAGACGACCTCTTAGTTCTCTTTCTTCTTGCAACGCAAACAATCTTTTAGATGGATCACTGACAAGTCTTTTATGGTACACATCTCTTAAAGTCTCTTTTTCTCTAAGTTGCTAGCTCAGTATTTGCTTTGTGTCAATTTCTGTAATTTCTATTAGTTCGGGAGTTATTGTCGTTTGCCTGTCTGAAGCTGTTGTTTCTAGAGACTGTTGTAATACTGTAGGATTATAATTTGATGAATGCCACATTTTTTCTTTTTTTCTTTTTTCCAGTCTAATGAATACAACAAATCGCTTCCATCTTTTTGCGTAGCTTTAGAGTTAGGTGAATGGATTATTTTTACAAGAAATTTGAATATATTCTTTACAAATTGCTGCGTAACACAGTGTTTGCTTCCTAAAACTTTAAATTATGTGTATTTGCTTTATATTGTTTTTGATGTGTCCCTAATTTATGTATACTAATTTCTTAGTATTCATCAAAATATAATTGTTGAACTGGTTGTTGAAGAGTGTAAAATCCCTCGTTTCATAAATTTAATCAGCACTATAATTTCCATTAAATTGATTTAGAATTTCATCTTCATCAAAAGTTTCTTATTTATAAGCAGGATTTTTAAACTCTTGATCAGAACCCTCTTCTGCTATTGTACACTATTTAAATGGATCGAAATCAATTCGAAAAAAAAAAAAATAGAAAAAAAAAATCAGGTTCCTTAAAAAGTAAAAGAAAAGAGGGTAAACCGTATTTAAATTAAAACGGAAAAAGCAAAACCTACTAAACATTAGTGTAGTAAATGAAACATACAAGAAAATAACTGGTAAACACTTTCCGGTAACTGATAAATAGTCGGATAAAACAAATTTAAAGCAAATCCAGAAAACATGATATTTTTTTTAAATGCTAGATCAGCTAAAATATCAAAGTCATTATCAGATGCAATAATACTAGGAATAGCATCTTTGATTAGTAAATTTATTCGAACTGATAACTTAAATGTCATTAAAGAAAGAACTGAACAACAAACGGAATAAGATTCTTTAGTGGGTTTGGATTACCAATTTCAGCATCAAATGATAGCCTGATAACTTTAACAAGGTAATTTTATAAAGGAAGATCAATACCAGGAGATACTTTATAGCAATAACGTTACAATATTAATGCCAGAGGCTCCAAACAATCATACAAGCGGGACTCTAAAACGTTAGTACTATTCATATCAAGTATTTGTAAGCTGATAAAAACGTTACTTGAAACAGGACGTCAGGACTCTTTAACAAGAATTGCAAATAACTTGAATAACTTTTGAAAAAAACTGTAATTTGGATGCAACATAAAAAAAGGTTGTGAAAGTGAAACTGGAGACAATTCAAAGGTTCTAAAATCACTAAAAAAGGTAACTTCACCACAAAAAATAAATAAATAAAAAAATAAAAAATTAAAAGATTCACGTAGATTTAAACTTGAAAACAACTTTCAAAAAAATATTTGTAAGAATTTGTAAAGCCAACGCAGAAAATTAAAAAAATAGAGCGAAGAATTTTGTCTGAGAGATCTGACGTTAGCAAAACTTACATGATATGTAAAGCTCAAACAACATTTATTGCTCTGTAGATGGTGCAGTTGATGCTGTATGATAGGTGTTATATATTCAGAGCAAGGTATTGTAAGAAATGAAACACCTTTTAAATAATCATGGAGCATAATTTCAGAACTATAAATAAAGCAAACCAATTTCCAGAAATATTGTAGCATAACAAGCAGATCAACGACTAGCAAGAAAGAAAAAAAAGATGCTAGAAACCCAGGTTTGTAGAATTATATCCCGTGTCGTAATTAACCACCTCAACTCCTATTGAGCTTGAAATTAAAGATCAAACCGAAGATTTCATCGATCTAAAAAACAGTTACTTGTACCTTAAAGTCAAAGTTCTCAAAACGGAAAACATCAATCTAGGCGTCGAAATCAGAGTGGCTCCGGTCAACAATTATATGCATTTGTTGCTCAGCAAAGTGAACTTGTACTTGAACTTGAACGACAAACTGGTCAGCAACAACATAGACACTTACTCTTAACAAGCTTACCCTGAGATTCTGCGGACTTACTGAAAAGAAACGAAAAACGCACACCTCAAGGCACCAGTGGTGTGAAAACCTAGGGTGCTTTCAATAACACAGAGTTTACAGAAGATTGCAATCCTCACAGTGTAGGTTTTAGCGATGGCCAAAAGAAAACCAAGCAAGGACGTAGTTTAGAAATTATAGATGGCTTACACTTGTACATGTGGTTGCAAGACAGATATTTGTTGAATGGTGGACTAAATCAAAGTAGTACCGTGTTCCATTTGATGGCTGATGTTAACGAGTACAAAACCAACATCAAAGAAGCAAGACTCAACGTGTGACGTATAAATCTTACCCAAAGTGGGAGACGACAACGGTTAATGTCTGACTAGCACCACAGGAAAGTATCCCACACGACGAGTGGAAGTGAAAACCTTCTACCATTGCCTCTGGACTCCGATCCAGGATTAAAGATCATGTTCTCCAGTTTACTGCCTAAATGTTTGTTCATTGTCAGGAATGCTGCCCTCAATGGTATTATTGATCAGAACACTTTCCAGTTCCAACACTTCAACATGTAATAGATAGAAGCGACCCGAGACGGCCAAACTTTGCGTACCAGACCTTTTGAACCGAACGTTGCCCAGAAAAATTATTTGAGATTTTACCTAACACTGTGAAGCCACATAACCACGGCATTTTGTACGACGATTATACAGAAGGATATTGTTTGTGGGGATCTGATTTTAGCCCGGAACAAGGCAGCGACGAGGGACATTTGCACCCTATAAAATCAGGACAACTCCGTGTGGAACTTCCGTTTACAGTTGCCTTCGTGAACACAGTGAACATGACCTTGTATGTAGCTTTTGTTCTATATTTTTCATAGTACTCTTGAAATCAGCAGTCTGAGAGAAGTGATTGTAGAGTATTAAAAACGGAACACGAAGCTATGGACATCGATGAGGATGACGTTTTCCATCTTGAAAAGGAACTACAGTAATCACACACCCCACTTCCAAGTGGAGAAGAAGAGAAAGAAACAGTAATTATGTCACGATGACCCAGGGCCGGTTTAACCGCTAGGCAAACAAGACGGTCGCTAAAATTTGGGGGCAGCAAAAATCCGAATGAATAATAAAAGATATACAAATACCATAAAGTAGAAGATAATAAGCTTCTAAAAATAGAAAGAGAAAAACAGAAGGAAAGAATAAATGTGTTCAATATTCATTTTTGAAAGTTAATTCGGGGGAGGGAGGGTGGCAAATCTGAAGGTTCTCTGATGGTTCGCCTAGAGCGCCAAATACCCTTGCGCCGGCCCGGCGATGACCAGAACAAGAACAACGCTTAATGTCCTGTTTTGCTCGCCACTTGGCTAAATAAATTACACTCTTGACCAGAGAGTATTGTTAAGGTTGTCAAATCGGTCATACTAGTCAAAACAACACGAGCAATGTTTGATGATGAGTCAAGAAGAAAAGTTGGAAGAGTGTCTGGAAGAAGCATAGACACTCATCCAGAAGTGACGATCTTGAAAAAGTGGTATAAAGACTTGAGTAGCCATTTCATACCTCCATTGACTTCATTGGAGATGAAAAGCATTGAAACTCTATTGCAAGAGACTAATGAAACTAACCTTTCTTCGACTTACTTGACAGATCTTTTTAAATAAAATATCAAGTGGGAAATTATTACGTATCATTACCTGTGAAGAAAACAAAACAATGAATACCTGGGATCTTCCATACCATCTGACCCACAGTTCATATACAGCTCTCTGGAATCCAGTTGTGTGTGCTAAAGATGAACTTCCTCTTCGAAAACCTAAAGACGTTCGAGCTTATATCATCAACAATGAATGCCACGGAATTGTATAAATCCCTTATATTAGCAATACATGTACTCGGGTTTCGTTTTTCAGTATAACAACGATGCTCGAGAGTGAGTTATGTATATTGTACAATATTTCGAAACAGTGAGTTCGGTTCACCCCATGCCGCACGTGCGAAGTGCTTTCGATGGGGAAAACCGAATGCACCAAGCGTACGGACGATGTAGAGCTGCATCGTCCGTGTATAAATGCCTCACCGTAAGACTAAATCTTTACATTACGGAACGTCTTGTCAGTGAGCAGTCTACTTAAGGACTTGCACGTCTTCAGCTGTAGAGCTGTAGAGATCAGAGTCGACGAGGTCCCAGCTATAGAGGGGACAATAGAAGTTGACTATAGCAGCTGTAAAGCTGACCATAGCAGCCATGGAGCTGAATAAACAGTGTGTTGCTTGGATACCAGGTGATCGGGCGTTGTTGACCCATTGGTGGGCGTGGATCGCTTGATTGGCCAGTGCGACTAGCAGCCAAGTATGCTAGTGACGGAGTGTTTGTGAGTCGCTCCATATATGTAATCTTTTAGCCGTGGGCTAATTTCGGGTTTTTGTGACACCCAGTGGTTTGGGAATGTAAGATATATCGCATGATATCTATCCCATTTCGTTTGCACCACATTTTATTATTTGAAATAAAGTGCCTCATGTTTCATTATTTGAGGGTAGACATTTTTGCTATATGAGTAAAACACATCATTCCTTTCATCGTGTGAGATAAATCATTAGCCTTTATCATTGCACTGTGTATTTATTTATTTGTGTTCATATTTGGGTTACCGTATTAGGTTCGTGCGGATTATGTTAATTAGTCCAATATTTGGACCCTACACACGCACGTATTAATCATAACCTTTCTTCCCATTGCATTGTTATCACCATCAACAGTGTTCTGTTATAAATCCGAAATCCAACCCGGTTATCTTGTTACAATGAAGACAGTCATCGTTCAGGAACCCCTTGGGTAGTAGTCTACTTTCCCAACGACCACAGCGATATCATAGACTTTATTAGAAGAAATATTATATCTACTCATTTCAATAATGTAAGATTACAAGGATCGGATTCTATGGTGTGCGGACTTTTTTGTGTGTACTTTCTTCATCAAACCAGTCTTGGATTCCCATTAGAACATTTTCCGACTTGTTTTGAACGTGATTTCTAGAGAAACGATGCACAATAAATATGTGTCTTGTGGGATCATTATGGCTATGTGTTTTCTTTAGGTCAGAAACTGCTCTAGATCACTGGTGGTCAAGACTTACTCCTCAACGTTGCCTCCTTTGTACATACGTGCATGTTTAACACCGTTTGTTATTTGTCCTTCTACATGAAGAGGAGGTATTGCCCTGACCTTTCTTCTTTATTTTTTGTTCTTGGATCATGGTTGAGCTAACGGAGTTTATTAAGAAAAGATGTTGATTTTAAAAAAAATGGTGTTGATTGTCGTTTGCTTGTTGTTGTTTGTTTATTGCGGGTTTTTTAATTTTTTTCTAAAAAAAGGGGCGGGCCATGCGTGGTGTCTTCTTCACCATTGGACGAGAACTGTGGAACCCGAAATTCACCCGGATCGTCAAATGGACGCCACAAGATACATATGTTTCATTTTTGAATCAATATTATTTAATTTCCCTATATGAGTGAAATCAACAGTTCAGTATCGCTATATGAGTGAAAATCAATAATACACGCATCTTTCTCGTGGATGAAACATACATTATTCATATTTTTGTATAAATCCTATACTTTGATCACCCTTGGTTTTATAATCATACATTCTCATATTTATATATAAATTCTATACATTGATCATCCATGGTGATAGATCCAAATATCAATCATATTTGTTTATAAGTTCTATACGTTGATTCTCGTTTGATTACTCCTTGAAGTTATATAGTCTGATTAGTTCCATCCTTATATCGGTTGTTGAACTCGGTGCGCATCATTCTCTAAAATCAATTTTTGTACTTTATGCGCACGAGTATGGTGTCAGATTCAATCATCGTTCAATTACACTATAAACAAACATTAAATTCACGAAAATGTTTTCAGTATCTTCGCTAAATCCAATCCCAACCCGGCTTCATCTTTTTACATGGAGTACAGGGATAGTGGGGCTAACCAGCCTCGCTTTTCCCTCTCCGTGTCCATTAACCCTTAGAGTAGGGATATATTGAGTCGGATATGTGTGGCAACGGTGAGCCAGGCCGGGGAGGTGCAGTTGTCCTTTATATCAATAGAATCTTTGATCCTGAAAAAAAAAAAAAAAAAAGTACGGCCCTTTTAGGGACCACCCGGTTATTTCGGAAACAGAGATACTACTCCAATATTGCCCAAACTCTGTGTGTCATATTTGTTTGTGTTTTTTGGTGTGTTTTGTATATATTTTGTCTATTGTCTTCCAGAACTAAAGCTGAAGCCCTAACCCCTTCTGTCGTGTGTAATAGTATATAAGTGTGAATGATGATATATTTGTGTCACTGTATCACAACACTCCTTTTCAACAATGGCCTTGTTTGATTTGTCATTTTAAAAAATTCTTTGACATCCTCTTCCATTCTTTCTGTGTTGTAGATTTTTCTTTGAGTTTCTAAGGAGGATAGTTTTTGTTTTTTTAGTCCGCGTGATTCCTCCTGACCTGTATTGTATCTTCTCTGTGTACTACACAAACAGATGTTTTTCTTAACGTCTGCGTCTGTAGCATATAAAGTGATGCATTCGCCAGTCTGGCCATCCATCGTCGACACAACAAGAGTGAGAGAACATTGTGAAATTGGTAAACTGTGTGAATCCATAGCCTTACTGGAGAAAACCGAACACCTCTTGGACCAGATGAAGGACTACTATCCTTATTCTTGCCAAACGCAGAGAGAGATATGGGCTCCTTTAGATCAGCTAACGGCCTTATCAGAGAAGTCAGAGATGAAGAGTCCACCATGATAAAGAGGTCAATGGGAAGGAAAGACGAGAGCAGAAGCACCAGAAAAGGGAGTGGCAACAAAAACACCTGAACGAATGGTGGATAATAGTTCAACAGAGGCTTCGTAAGAGGGAAGAAGAACCAGAAGAAATAGATCATTGGAGCCACTCGATATGGGGAAGTAGATGTACGTAGAGCACAGTTCCAGACGTGTAACCAGTGAGAGTGCCAGAAAACCTACGGCCCCTTTCATGGCCTCCCAGCTCTCAGAAAAAGAAATACTGCTCAATCATTGACAAAATATGTTTGTTTGATGTGTGTTTGTATGTGTATCTTTATCTTTCACAACTAAAACTTAAACCCCACACCCTTCATAGTATATCAGTGTCTGTGTGTGTGTATGTTTGTGCGTGTGTGTGTGAACAGTCCTTCTTTTCAAGGGGGGGGATAGTATGCGCTCCTACCCTTTGTGCGAGTTAGTGTTGGTGTTGGTCAGTAGGTATGGGTGTTGGCCAGTCAGATGGCGTGTTGTTTAGTACGTGTAAGTGTGGGTGTTTGTCAGTAGATGTAGGTACTGGTCAGTCCATGTGTATGCATGATATTTTGAACATTACATTTCCCCTTGTCCATATAAATGTTTCAACATTTAGGCGTCATTATAATTCTCCCTTTTCTGTGTATAGACCCATCATGCTAATCCTATGAACATTTTTGACATTACATTTCCCCTTGTACGTATAATGGTCCATAATCTTAATCCTATTGGCTAATGCTAAAATTCCATTGTCTGTATAACGGTCCATTTTAAAATGGAGGCCTTAATGTTAATTCACCTTGCGTATATAACATCCCTTCTGTAGTTATATTAACCCCAATACTACTATAAAGTTCTACTATTCATAAACGTTTCAGAACTTTCCACAAAGGTGATCCATAGAAAACGAGAAATAAACGAGGGTTAGTTGTTTGTTTCATGTAGAAATGAGGACAAAACAGTGGAAAAATGATAAAACATCGAATCCTTACCCTGGCCGTCACAGACACCAGATCTCAGCATTATTGAGAATATATGGGGAACAATTAAATCCAAGCTTAAAAAAGACTACATGAAATCAAATCTAAGTTTGATGACATTCGTGTTGCTCTTGACATTGGGTAATCTCTCAATCAGTCTTTAGCCAGAGGAATTTATGACTCCATATCCATAGCTTGCCATGGCTATTATACGAGCCAAGGAATCAGACACCAAGCATTCAACGTGTAAGTGTAATTTTTTTTCATATTTTGTCAGACGATTTTAGAACCAGCAATGACTTTAATGTTCCTCTCATGACGTCAACGTACAAGTGGCTACTCACTTTTGACCCTGGTACTGGATTTTCACAATTATGCGTCTTGATTTCTTTGCATTTATATAGTATGTGACGTGGTTTGAACTGTACTTGCGATATGTGACGCAGATTTTCTTTTCTAAACTTATCTTCAGCTTCTGAAAGCTTAGTGTAGTTTTTACATCCAGGGATTTTATGTATTTAATATTTATTATATTTATTTTTTGTCAAGTTGCAGTCGATGCAAATAAATTTCTCTTTTTTCAGTCGTGTATTGACTACAGATTTGACTACTAATTCATGTTGTTTTTTCTAGCGTATCTGTTGCACTGTGTCCATCTTTAAAATATGGCATGAATAACTCGGACTTCACCTATGTGATCGCCTTGATATATACTTTAGGACAGCCAGTGGCGTACTAAAGGTAAATGGCGCCCGTGGCGACGATGATAGCCCAAAGAACCAGATTACGAGGCCCGAATTTGTATCAGCTGTTTTGGCGCCCCAAGACCTTTGGCGCCCGGGGCAACCGCACCGTCCGTCCCCCCCCCCCTCCCCTCCATAGTACGCTACAGATGACAGCGCATAACTCTTGATATAACATTAGACATAATTTTGGAAGGCACCAAATCCAATGCTCACCGGTTTATACGAAGCGGCAGTTTTGCTTGACGACCTACCTAGCTGGGAATTTGCCAATGATCTGAATAGAGCCCCGAAAAAGGAAGTAAAAATCAAATAACCACGCAATTGTAAATCTTGGCTGCCATTAATTCACGTTTGAAGGACATTAAGGATTTTGCAACTTTTAGATAGCTATTAATCGACAATATCTATTGGAATCAGAGCTACTGTAGTGTTACAAGCTTGACATGACCGCAGGAGTTGGTCCAGGTATGAAAACACAGTATGTAGTTAGTTTCCTCTGACTTTGACCACCCCGTTATAGTAGACCAACAAGTTGTTCTCCCCTCTTTTTTTGTGGCCACCAGTAAGAAACAGAAGAAGAAAAAAAAGTTGGTCTACCCGTTATAGATATTTGGACAGACACCACATCATAAATTTCCAAATATTTAAAACGGGATTGGAGCCGTCAGAGGAAACTCAGACTACATAGTAAGTAAATTCGTCACATATTTTTTTTTTTTATGGTGCGAGAGTTTGACGTGTGCGGCAGATGCTGACTGATATTGTGCCAAATTACGGGCTGATTCGGAACATGCGAAATGGGTTACTAGAAACACCAAAACACTAAAAAACCGAAATACACATATTTTTTACCAAAGTATTAATGGAGACAAACGTTTATGATTTGTATTTGAATAATAATAAAAAGCAAAATAAACTTTTATTTAAGTGATTTTGACGTGAAATATTTACTTTTTACCTGTTTATAGCACAATTCGTGTAATGACGTCACTCAGTTGTTCTTGATTGGACACTATTGTCAAATATTTGGAAAGCTTTTAAATAAAAATTAAATGCTACTAAAAAAAAAAAATATTTGTCAAAAACTATATCGTTTAAAGGTAAAGTAAATATATAATATAATGTCGGCGAATACATTTGGTACTTTGATACTTTTCACTATTCTCTGTATGTATTACCACTTATCATAACTGTCCAACCAAGTACAACCGAGTGATGTCAGTACATAATTGTGGTATAAATAGGTACAAAGTAAATAATTCATATCAAAATCACTTAAAGTTTATTTTACTTTTTTATCTTTTTCAAACCAATACAAACCATAATTCATTCATCTTTATGAGTATTTTGGTAAAAAAAAATATGTGTATTTTGTTTTTTAGAGTGTATTTCGATCTTTCTAGTAACTGTACGAGATATTATATAATAAACAAAAACAATGGAACACACATACCTGTTACTTTTAGTAGTTATTCCAGGGATTTAAAAATTTGATAAAAGTCAGCTTGCCCAAGGCAAGCTGACTGGCAAATTGAACTTGTCCATGGGAAATCTGAGCTTGCCCCAAACATAATATGCTAGCATGAGTAAAAAAAAAATTAAGATAAAATAAAATATGGAATATTTTAATGAAATTGCATCATATTTATTTAACTTTTGTTTTCTTTTTATCTTTGTTGGCACCTTAAAGTCATATGCCAATAATTAAAGTTATCACAAAATATATATGTAAATAATACATATAGATAGATATGTACATGAGAAAGGATTAGAATGCAGATATAGTTAGAAGAGAAAAAACAGACATGTGCATATATATAGACAGATAAGATAGCAGACTCATCTTATCAACTACATCAACAATAATGAAAACTAGACTGTTTGTAATGATTTATTTATACTCACAACTGAAGGATTTGTGAACTCACATTTTTATCCATTTTAACAATTATCATCTAGTCATGTTGCAATCGATGACATGCATGAAAATATTTGACAAGCCTTATTTTTATCCATTTAATTGTTTGCCAAATGGTACTTATGTATCTGTCTCCTCCAATTATCACGTAAGCAACAGATCATAAAAACTGTTTGTGGGTGCTGCATTTTCGGTACATCAGTCGTGCTTTGAACGAAATCCTCCAGGTGGTTAATCATTAGAGATGAGTGCCTTTTATTTCCAAACACGTGTGTCAAAGAAATCTCGTGAGTTATGTTATTAACAATTAACACCCACTTATCTTAAAATTGGCGACATATATCAAAACAATCTTTGACTTGCCAATTGTTTAGAGTCGGCAAGCTCACAAACTGCCCAAGGCTAGGTTAGGACACTAAAGTTGGCAAATCCTGGATACATATATAGTATTATCACAGTAACGCGATCTTGATTGCTAGATCACGTCGAGTTGTCAGCATTAGAAAATCCGGATCATTACGAGACGCGAAGATACTGAAATTTTGCATCACGGAAGTTTTCCCCAGCTGAATGACTGGAAGTTTCTTTCAGAGGCCAGGTTTAATGGGGTTGAACTGTTTCTGGCTTCACATTGTGAGAGGCTCCGATGGGAACTTGACACGGGAATGACAACATTATTTTGACAGTTATTTACAACAGGATTGGATAAATTGTTGGAACTTGATGGTACAGATTTGTTGCAGTGAATATTACTCATTTATAATTTCAAATTCATCCATTATGCGTGAAGCTCACTAACGTTACCATTTATGAATTTCCGTAAATTGGTTGTACTGTACAACTGTAATGTTTTGGTACGATATTTCCGAATATGATCTTGTTTCAGACGAACAATTTGGCAATATTTTACTACTTCAAAATAAAGGAAAAACTGCTTTTTTATTGTTGTTGTGACAAAAACATGGTTTAGACCTTTCATATATTTTACATATTACGCAATGTTTCTTAACTAATGTCTCTGTGAGAACTTTGTTTACTGCTAGTGTTAGCATTCCATCGCTAGGGGCGCTGCTATTGTCACCAGGAAACCTCGAGGATAAATTAGTCTCAGCCTCGTTTGAGGGTATGGTGATACGGGTTTGGAAAAGGATAGTATCATTTTCCTGCTTGCAGGAAATGACGGTAAAATTCTGGCTCTTTCTTGGATAGAAAATTTGTAGGTGTATAATAAATACTGATAACAGAGATGCTGCCAGGCCGCGGGATCGCGGGTTTCTCTTTTATTTGAGGACCCTCTCGGGCCTCTAGCTATTAAAGCTAGAAAGCCTTTGAGGAGACCCCCGTTTGTTCAAAAGGTTAATAAAGTGTTTTTATATCTGTATGTTTCCCCCGAAGGTCTGTTGTTGTGTTAGTTTTCAAAAATAAAATGAATTTTGGAAAAAATGTATTTATATATATTTTTGATTCGGGTTGCTCTTGATGTTCTTTTTATTTTTGATGGGGGCGTACTTGCTCGGGTTCCATTCTCTGGTCCCCAGACGTTCCGCCCATAGGTCTAAAATTGTTTTCATTTATTTTATGGTCCGTACTCCCCTCCTCAGTCATTACACCTTTCGGCTGGTTTCCTTTCCATGTATCCCCTTTTTGTGAGTCTTTGCTAGGGACTCTTTTTGTCTAGTGTGTGCTATGTGTTTGTGCTATATTTTTGTTTGTTGTGCTATACGATATCTTTTTGTATGGACAGCATTATAGAAGTCAAATCATTTGAGTTGTTAATTACTTTTATAAGAGAAAGCAGTAGTAAAAAAGCAGTAAAAATTGTTGTTGTTGTTATTATTATTCTGTATCTGGTATCTTCATTCTTGGTTTCGGTTTGCTGGGGATTTCTTCTTTTGTAGCTGGCATTCGTTCTTCCTTGGTTATGTTATGGTTCTCATACGTACATACGGGTTTCTCGCAAAAATGATAGAGAGTCACGCAACTTTTAAAAGCCATTGGGGGAAAGATCGCGCAAGTTATCTGTGCTTCCCGCGATTTCTCGTACCCAGTGCGCGACTTTTTTATTTTTTGTTTTTTAATTAGGTTGATCAGATCGTCTTTTTTTTTTTTTAAAGTTTTCTACATGATTTCAATTAATCCTATATCTATGGATAATTGTGTTTGAATACAAGCACCTTTATGATGGAGATCTGTTGGAGTATTGCAGAAACTATGGAGATATTCCAATTGAATTGTTTCCTGGAGCAGTAAAGTAAATTGATCCATCGATCGAAATGTCTAAAGCGTGACAGTAGTGTGTTATGTTGAAACAAAATATAACTGATTTCTTTAGGAAACTCAGCGAGATGGAAAGATCATCAGTTAAGGACGAAACTAGGGAGGATGAACTATCTGATGGTTTGTTGTCAACTGAACATAGCGCAGAAAGCTGTGATACAGAATAACCGGCCTGATGTCATTTACTACGGCTTAGGTCCAGTAGAAATTCTGATACATCGACAGAAATATCCAAGGAAAACATGCGTGAATTGTGGAAAATTGTGTTTTGGATACCAGAAAATACCAGAAAACTAGTTCCCGAATCTATTCCGACTGGTCATAATTGCAGCAGTTCTTGCCTTTACGAAAAACTGATTGTGAAAGGTTATTCAGTTCTCAAAGCAAAATTCACACTACTCGGCGAAATAGGGTAACCCCAGACCTTTAAAACTATATCACTGTAGTAAGAAAATGTCAGAATATCTGTCAACATATACATTTATTTTTTAATCTCCACGTCAATATAAGTATGACAAATTTGGTAGTAACAATAGACCAGGTGACCGGGAGTTTGCTTTTTTGTCGACATTGCGGTTTGTTGACATAAGTAATGTTGGTATAACTGGGTAGGACTGTAATAGAAGAATGCGGTACATATAAACTCTAAATAAAGGTGCTGATACATGTATATGTACTGTGGTGAGATCACAGGGTATACAACTTGCAGAACATAAAGCATTATGAATGGAACACGACCCCTTTCTCCCTCTCTCTGAATTATTTGTACTTGCCTGCAGGCAAGTACCTTGGAAACTTAAGTTTGCCAAAGCCAAATTTGAGTCTGTCACAGGAGTTGGGCAAGTGGACTTGTGAATCCCTGTGTTCATATAGTAAGAGCATATGTTAAAGGTTGATTTGTGGCTGGTAAATATATAAAAGTTCTTACTAGTCGTTCCACCATGTCATTTTTTTTTAATGCACAATGTAACATTATCAAAATGTATATTATGTAGTTAACTCAAACTATAATTTTTTTCAAGCTTTCGATGAAAATGTACAAGTATGTTTAAAAACAAGTTTCTTTTCAACTTCAGACAATATACAAAAAACTCACTGCATGGGTGCTGTTTTCAAGTTGTTTTTATTTCAGTGTTAGTAATTGTATTATTTCTCAATAAAATAAATGTCAAATTTTGCACAAAGGTGAAAAACTTGCTTGGGAAATATTTCACTTTTTAATTGGCAATGCAATATAACCAGTCTTACACTGTATCATTTGATCAGTATACAGAACAGGTGCAGGCTGATTCAGACCAGGCTTATTCAGACCAAAGTATGGACTAATTCAGACCAAAGTATGGACTAATTCAGACCAAAGTATGGACTAATTCAGACCAAAAGTCAGGCTGATTTGGACCATATGAAATATGATTAAGTTTTGTCTTATATTTAAATGTGACATTTACAATTGTTTAAAATATGATATTTCTCATTATTTCTGAGGTATGTTGATTAGTTCAAAACTTCATTTAAGGAAATAAAACCCCAATATTATGTGAGATAATGGCATTGTTCTGTATATACATTGATTGAAATGATAGAGACTACATGTATTTATCTTGTATTACCAATTTAATAGTGACATTTTGTCAAAGCTGATCATTGCCCTTATGCATATTGAAATATTTTACTGTGTTTTTATTGAGAAAGAATGCAATTACAATGTACTTCCACTTAAGAAAATCTTGAAAACAGGGCCCATGCATTAAAAAATTTTTTTGTGTGTCTATATACTGATCTGCATATGTTAATGCTCTTGTCAGATTTATGTAGAATTTATCTTTATCCTATTTATTGTACTATGGTATATTCTACTGGTGCTAAATAACACTTACATACTAAAAAATGAAACTGGTCCTGTCAAATTCATGATTTTGTTCAGTACAATATCATATGTCTCTATTCTGCTAATCTTGTAGACCTCATATTAACAGCAATAAAGAAAATGATAATGTTGCAAAAATGGTGGTGTTACCTCAGTTGAAAGATTGTGAGAATGGTAAATACAAAATTGTGAAGAAAACATGATTTGCACGAGAAATCAATAAAAAGCATGGGTCAGTTTATGTACATTACTATTTGATAGTCTTGAAAGTTGGCCATACTGGTCTGATTTATGAAATTTTTTAAAATGTTTTTCAAAGATATTATTTAAAAAAATAACTTCATGTTTTCTTTTCTGTAAACATTGAATGGTTATTTTGGTTTTTTAAAAAATCTAAATGCGATAGGTCATATCTGTTTTGTTCTGATTTTGGCTAGAAATGTATGAAGAACTATCTTGTGCAAAATTTAAGAGCTGAAAATGAACCTTTTTTCATTCTCCCACTGTGTTGGCAAAAACATTAATAACTACTAAAATAAATCAGGTATGTGTGTAAAAACATTAATAACTACTAAAATAGATCAGGTATGTGTGTTCCATTGTTTGTTTTTACAATATTTCACATGGTATGAATCAGCCTGGCATTTGATCTGAATCAGCCCATAATTTGGTCCAAATCAACCAGCATTCTACAAAACTATGCCATTATCTCATGTAAAATTGGGGTTTGTTTCCTTAAATGCAGTTTTGAACTTCTCAGCATACCTGGGAAACAACGAAAAATATCATATTTTTCTCTTTATTATAAATGTCACATTTACATCTAAGATGAAGCAATAATATTCTACATTGTCCAGATCAGCCCATAATGTGATCTGAATAAGCCTGGTCCAAATTAGCCTGCACCCATGCAGCCCACTGAGTCCCCTAGTGGATTACCAAACTGGAGCAAAATCAAATCTGATAAAAATGTGGTCTCCAGAGTGGTAACAAGCTTAGCCAATCAGATATAAGATTAACTGAATAAATATGTGTAGATTTTGGTAATAATCAAACTCATCAAATATTTTGACGACATGAATTTTAAACTAGTTGAATCAAAGTCAGATCTGGAACAGAGTTGCTAGAGTGTAGACAAGAGCAGTCAATCAGATGTAATAACACTTCATTAATTTGCATGGATCTCACTCATTATCATATTCATTTGCAATCTTAGATGACAGAAGCCTATTTAATATAATGTGTGATTAAAATTCTAAATATAGTACTGTTTCTTGAGTGGTACGATAATCTGAGGCTGACACATCAGGCGTCTGGTTCACAGTACCTTTAATATAACCATCTGATGAAAATGAAGTCAAAAGTGAAAGTAGAATCAAATACATGTACACTTTTATGAATGTACTCTTCCTGTTTTATTTCTTATCCTGCCCAATAAAAGTGAACAGTATTGTTTGTTGCACTCCAAGTTATCAATTTACAACATCCTTTTGTAGTTTTACTTTAATGCTGAAAATTGGCTTTGTTATAGAAATACTTTTGACAAAAATGCAGTCAACTGCATGTACCAGCCATGTGACTGACTTTTACCCACTATGTGGCCAATTGTACCCATGTTAAGTCACCTCTGAGTTTTTGTGCTATTATCACAAAATTCCTTATAACATTGTCAAATAAAAATAAGTAGCAACTGAAAGCCAAAATTCGATGTTATAGTCTATTGGAGGATATCGTAGAGACCAACAGTGCACGCACAATTGACATACAGTGTAGGTAACCGAAATTACCCGTCTTTACCCTGAAGATAATGGTGTCTTGTTGTCTGTCAGCTTTCAAGTAGTTAGTTCGCCCCTGACCAAAAACTTATTCGTATTTTATTTTCAAGTTTACACTGTTATGATTCACTATCATTAATCTGATACTATTATTCCAGTGTCTAAACTATCTGGTGGCTGTCAACTTTGCATATGGGATATTTGTTTATACGGTAGTCATTACCCCGCCCCCTCCCCAAGTCAATATAGTATGCAACAACACTTGTGATTGATTTGATTCTTTAAACCTGCCATATTCCTTTGGCCAAAGTCAACTGACTTAAACAACTGTTACAGGCTCTACATCAAAATGTCCATTTTTTCAACAGAGCAATGAGATAGCGTAATACTAGATTTTAGACATTCACTATATCAAGCCAAAGATTAAAGAAACCACTACCATGTGTGGGTGTATTGACAAAAGATTAATATTCACGAGTCCTGTTTCTTTAAGGATTCACCCAGAAGGTTTGGTATTATGGACTGTGATTACTTATAATCAGATAATGAATAACCGACACCTGTGGATTAGTGTGGCCACTCACCAATAATAGTCACCCTGCTGTTTGTCGCTAAAAAATATATAAAATTTCATTATCATTTTTAACATTATCATTTTTTAAGAATATATTTAAAAGTAATATTTCAAAGACCTGATCGGGCTATCACATTGGTTGTGGTGCATTAAATATTAGTTGTTCCTGAGATCCGGGGCAATGCATTTCTCAACCCCTGATATATATGTATCTATCTATCTATCTATCTATCTATCTATCTATCTATCTATCTATCTATCTATCTATCTATCTATCTATCTATCTATCTATCTATCTATCTATCTATCTATCTATCTATCTATCTATCTATACACACACATGTATATATATATATATGTACACATGTGTGTGTGTGTATATATATATATATATATATATATATATATATATATATATATATATATATATATATATATATATATATATATATATATATATATATATATATATATATATATATAGTAGAGATTGTTTATTATGTTCTTGGATTCAATGTTTCTTCTGTTAGAATGTTTTCATTTCATTTTCCTGGCCGAATTCCTATTTACAATGTATTCCAAAGACTTTGTTATAACGCTACTTTGTTACAACATTTAAATGGTTATAGTGTTTGATATGTGTGGTCTGCATGAGAAAATTAGCTCAAGTATAATGTTTTTATCATCTGGCGCACTGATTCGAGTTAAACATTGATGGTAGTTTAAATGACAAAAGCATAACAACAAAGGTACCGGATAACAAAAGCGTGATAATCACACTTTATTCATAGTGGGTAAATAACATAGGCCAGTCAGAGGTGCCAGGTAATAAAGGCTTTGACATCTCATTCATAACCAGTACTTTCAAATCACGGGTTGCTGGTTGAATGCTATTTCAGCATGAAAAGAAATGTTTTTGTTTTCTTCTTTTTATACTAAATAATTTAGAAATATCCTTTAACTATCATTCTATACATGTACGTTGACCAATTGAGTACAGCTCAAAGTAAATCTCTCGTATTCACTTTGAATTTTGACTGTTTGTGAAAATGGCTGAACATTTGCAGGTCACAAACAAACAAAAAATGTCTCTTTAGACACAAAGAAAGGTTTATAGTTCTTGCTTGTGCAAATATTTGATTGGTCCAAAAAAGTTAAACTTTTGGTTATTGGCAAATTTTAAAATCCACATTTTAAAACGGTGAAGTCATTACCAGTTCATTATCATGCAAACAAGCGTGCATGGATGACATCAGAAATATTTACAGTGGGTCTCAATTTCAGATTAATGAGAAGCAGATGACTTTTAATTGACAATTTCTTTCCATCCAAATAAATAAAAGACTAATTTACTTAGTTATTCAACAATGACGTTTTCACATAGAAGTTATTTTTTTTATTATTCACCGGCTGGTACATGTAATTTACACATTCATTGGAAGGTACTAAACCTTACTGGTTTATCTTTTTTTTTCATGTATGTTGTATGAACATTTTATTATCATTCCATATGAGTTCTGACAGTAATCATGCCAGTATAATTTGTTTACTACATGTATGTCCAGTGGCATCGACATGGACAAGTACATGAACATTTTGAAAAGTAAGCGATGAATTTGGATATAATGTTTCACAGTTATGACGTTCTAAAAATCCCAGTCCCGTGTGAAACGTTATAAACAATCTTTACTATATATGTATGTGTGTGTGTGTTTTAGTATACTTGCAAGGACCAGAATTGTGTTGCACACCAACGTCTCGAGGATGTAACTACATTTCAAGGACTTACACACTATGTTTGTTTGGAAAGTGATTCAGAACGATCATTAGAGATGGCCCATGTGATATTGTGAAAGTCCTCTAAAGTTGGTAAAGTATGACAGTCAGTTACACAGTGTGTGTATAGTACACACGATTTGCGGCCTTTGCTTGATGCGACTGGACTGAGCGTGTAAACATCAGCCAATCAGAGGGCGTGTGATTTCTGATCGCCTGTCGGCTAATCAGAACTTTGCTTCTTTACAGTGTCTCTGTAATATGCATTAATAGTCATAAAGATAGTCATGTCTGTGTGCTACTATTTAAGTGGTAATTCTTTTTTTTTAAAAAAAAAGATAATGCCATACTATTAATGGCAGAAGATATTGTGCTGTGTTAGGCTTGGGGCGACTGGTACAATTTTGGGTGGTCAGGGCTGAGCAAATTTTTTTTTTAACCACTAGTCCAGGACAAGTGGTTTCAGAAAATTCACTAGTCCCACCTTACTTTTCACTGGTCCCAAAATGGTAATCACTTGCCGAGATTTGATGAGATGTATGTACTTAATCTATAGAAAAAACAAACAAAATAATATACAACATAATTAGTTCTTAAAAGAATTTAATTTTTCAAAAACATTGGTTGTTATACATTTGGCTTCTTCAGGTTCATGTATATATTTTTTAGCTGATGGATTTGAAAAAATGTCCATGTATATGTCTGCAACCTGCACCAGCACTAAGCCAGCAGTTGATAGCTGTGTCTGGGTTGAAGTCCTCAAGCTCTGGTCCATTTGCGGAAATGTTCATTAGCATTTGTAAACTCTTTTGGTTAAAGGAATTCCTTAAAGAAGTCAGGATTAAGTTCATTGAACTAAATCCTCGTTCACACTCAGCAGTGGATGAGCTTATAACAAACATGATTTCTAATAGTTTACATAATTGACTGAGACTAGGTGGAGTATTCACTAAGAGTGTTCCAAGAATTTCAACAGGTGGATCCGGTAACTGCTTGTATGCCCTCATCTTTGCTTTGAACTCCAGATACTGCTCATCAATGGCATGATGGTCTTCCTGTTTGAAAATCACTTCAAGATGATTAAGAAGAACCTGCATATTTCATCAGAGCTGCCCTCTCATGAGGAAAGTGCCTGTAGTCAAATGCTCTAAAGCATCTCAAAGGTTCTTCCATATCAGAAAATGGTTTTCCATAACGGGCTAGGGTGTAGGCTGTGTTAAAGAGAGCTCTCATTTCAGTCTCATTTAGTTTTGAAAGGGCCTTTCCTAGTGGAGTGTCGGCAACTCTGACTTCACTGATTTTCTGCACATGCTGGCTAGTGTCATGCATATATTGTGTTACACAGGCCTTGTGGGGTCCAGACATGTCATGAGACTTGATTGGTTCAATCATGAAATTGTCACTTCCACTGACAAATACACTGAGTGAATTCCAACCTGTGCCAGTTTTGGATATTGTTTGCATTAACTGCAAAACATCTTTCCTTCCAAGTCAATACATTCAAGCCAGGATAACAATCAACCCAATGCGGCTGAAAATTTCTCTGTCTCTTAGTAGTGTCATATTTGACATTTTTTGCCACCACAGATTGTTGCTTATGTCTCTTTGGAGAAATAGCTACCGCACACTCAGTATCAGTCTTATGTTTTATCCCTCCACTTTCAAACAAATTTTCTTTCTTCGAATCGCCGTTATTACCTTCCTTGCGAAAATAATTTAGCAAACTCATTTTATCCACAGAGTAACTATCAGCTTGCTTGACAACTACTTCTAACGTGATCATAACATACATTTTCATTTTTAAATACGAACAGAGACAGCTCATTATTTAGCGTAATTGTTTCGCTTCAAACGCAATATCGCACGTGGAAGTTAATCATCTGTATAATCAATTAAAAATTAAAGAATCATTACTGTCATTTAATCAGTTCATAAAAGAAACCAACACTGATGTCGGTAAAGTACCTTTCATTAATTTAATTACACTGACTTGCTGGATTAAAATCATAGTGAGACGCTCGTGATAATCTGGCTTGAGTAAACTCAATGCAACAAAGCCGCTTAAAACACTACTAATTGATCATACTGGCTTTCTTTTGTTGGACGTGTTTTGATTTGCCGATAATTTGGTTGCTTAGCCCAATATGCAGTCAATCGGTAACAGGATGTAAATGTATACACGAAGAGGGGTAGAATCAAGTATTCAGTACGCCCGCAGGGCATGATTGTCCAAATAAAGGTAGATATAGTGATTAAAGCACAAAAATAAGGACTAGCCCGACTTTTTTAAAAAGCACTCGTCCCGGACTAGCGACTTGGAAAATTTTACTTGCCTGACTTCAAAAATGACTAGTCCAGGACGTTGTGCTATGGGATTTGCTCAGACCTGGTGGTTTTCTTCCCGTACTTTTGTGTGAACATGGACTTGATTGCTTCAGGAGAAAACCTATGGAAGATCATGAAGATGACATCTACGTCAAAGCCAAGATGTTCAGGATCAGCCAGGTAAGAAACCAGAAGGGTCTTTCTAAGTTGTTTATTATATTTGTCCAAGACAGCCGATCATAGTAAATCATTCGTTAACCACTCATGTGGCAACTTGACTTTATCGCTTTTCATATACCAGCTTATCAAGGTGTATCTGTTCTTATTTTGGACCTAGATTTCACATGAACGAAGCACACTACAGTTGCAGTATCAAAGCATGTGCAGAGAAAATGTGATTTCAATTACAACTTTTGAGAATCTGCTACTGTAGAATAAAATACTCTCCATCATGGGCGTCTGCATGAATTTGTGCAGCAGATGGCAAGCCATAATCCAGGGTTTGTTGGGGTGGAGGGGCAAAGCCAAAATCAACTGCTCCCCCTTGCCCTACCCCTCCTGCAGACGTCCATGCCCTCCATCTGGATGTAGGGTGTAACTTGTGATAATGGTAAAATGTAATTGTTTCTGCCTTGCAATGTCTTATCCATACTTTCTGTAGAATCTAATGTGTAGTATATGCAGTTCTTATTCCATGTTTAATGTATTATTTTGAATAGCTTTATTTAAATCTGACATTTATACAGTGTAATATAGTGCTTCTAGTCATTGAAGTATTTCTGTTCATGTTCTTAGATTTTGTAGATGCCCCATTTATCGGTCAATAAAGAATTGAATTGAATTGTAGGGCACAGGTTACCTCAATGTTTGATTTGTACATAATAAAATAAATGATTAAATCATGGATTTTTACCTGGTAATACAGAAACAAGGTTTCTAACAGAGCAACATCACACTGGTACCTTAGTCACAGATTCCACACTTTATGTGAAGCAACACAGAAACATTCTTATTGCCAAAATACATTTATTCACATTATAATTTCTCTTCATTCATGCCACAATCCCTTTCTCATGAGTTCTCACCATGTATCTTTTCTGGCAGCTGAGGTCTGGGGAAAACTCAATGCCTTTGCAACCTCCATTCTATCTGTATGCTTTTGTTTAAAATTTTGAGTAGAGTTGGTATTTTTTCAAGAATGTTTTTGCAAGTATGATGAGTTGTAAATGATTCAATGATAAAAGCTGTACAAAGTATGAAAATAAAATAAAAAAATCTTTGATACATCACATAGCAAAAAATGTTCTTACACCTGATATTGCCCTTAATCAGAAGTTTTTTTTCTCAGTGCTACTAGTTTCTTGTCACTTGACAAAAAGGATAGTGGACGATTTGTTGGTACAGTCAAAGACTGATTATCATGACTAATTGGAGAATGATAACATGTCGCATTTAGGAAACTGATAATGCTTTCTGACTATGAAAACAAAGTCCTTACAGGTACATCCTCAGCTTGTTATTGAAACAGTAAATGCAATGTCACTTTTGGTCAGAAACTAAATTTAAAAAAAAAAGTTTTTTTTATCGGTGAATTGACAATTTAGATAGCTATTCTAAATTTTCACTTCCTTGGGTTAATAATACTAATGTTTTATTGGATATTATATTTCTCAGTTCTCAACTTGGTGGTAATTTCTAATTGTGTAAATATAGTCCTCACAAATAGAATTCTTATAATAATCATACAGTTAGAGAGGTCATCAGATTGTGAAACAGTGGCTGAAGTTGTGTATCTATCTGTCTATAGTTTTAACTTGGGGTACATTAGTTCCAAAGCTTTCAGCTGTTCAGATCAAAGTGTTTTCATGTTGTTGCACGTTATGAACAAGAACAGAAAAAAAAGATTGTGCAAGTTCTCAGGTTGATGGTACTTTCTGAGTGTGTGTAATTGGTCCTCATAATGATATCCTCATAATGATCATAGTAATGTAAGAGTAGTCCTAATAATGTTTAAAGAGTCATACAGGAAAAAAAACAAGTTATATACACATATAGCCTGAACTGCACTTAAGCTTATATTCAATTTTCTAACCTGTACTTTCATTCCTTATTTTGGTCCTTGAAATGCAGTCATATGTCAAGGTCCTTACAAGTCTATGAATTTTCATACAAGTATGTGTGTGTGTGTGTGTGTGTGTGTATACCTACCTTGTAGTGTCCTGAAATGGGTGTGTGCTGTGTGCTGATTTCTTTGTCTTCTTTTTTAAAAAATTTGAAATTATTACCATCTTGAAATGTGGAGTATTATAAACATTGGTTGTCCTGTTATTATGCTGTCCAAAAAAAGCCATGTTATTATGCTGTCCAAAAAAAGCCAATGTAAAAAGATTTATTTAATTTATACAAAGTCCTTTTCAAATCAGTTTGTTTTGTTCAAATTAACATATGACAAATTTCGGGGTAAATTCTACTTTTTACAGATGACATGACTTTGTGATGGGTTGTGGAACTAGTAAACATGCACCATCAAGGACAGTATCAACCATCGGGCCAGAGATTGCTCCAACCCCTCCCAGAAGCCACCAGGAGTTGAAGACGGCTCTGGAGTCCTTTGATCAGACCATCTCCATTCTTAGTCAGCAGGAAAAATGGACAGAAGATCATAATGAAACATATTTCAAAGAAGTACAAAATAACTTGCAGCAAAACTTACTTGAGAACTTTAAAAATTTCAGTCATGAAGAACAAAGGCTGGTTATGGGAAAACACCTTGTTGATAAAGGGTAAGTGAAGTATACATTAAACATTACAAATATTTTTTAAATTAAAGTTGTAACTACTAAAGAGGATAGATTTAAAATTGATTAGAACTAAAATGTGACACTAAATTTAAGAAAACAAAATTTTATCCCATTTCATTGCCATGACCTTGGAAATTTGTCATGGTCATCACAAAGATTTTGTTATTGTACAACCATTTTTTGAAATTTTTACACTCTTGCATGATGTTGACAGATAAAAAATAAATGATTATAACTCTTTATCTTTCTCAGGTTTCTGCTTCACAAAGATCTCTAACCTTTTTATTCCTCCTGATTGTGATTATCCAGCTGGAGTATCACATGCCTGTTCATAACCTGACACAATTACACCAGCCATGCATACCTAGAGCTGGGTATCAGCAGCCATTTTGTATCATGACATGTACCACGATAATTGCTCTTGATACTAACTAAAAAATGTACAAGTTAGCCCATGTTTGCAAAACAAGCCTCACTTGCATCATTGCATAAATCAGTTGTAGAATATGCTAAATTCCCAGAGCAAAGAAAAACTAAGAGTTTTAGAAATTTTCTTTTTATTTGTGCCTTTCTTTTAAAATGTTCACTAAGCATTGATTAAATATACTAAAATAATTTTAAAACACATTTATTGTTGTATTCTGTGAAGAGATGCACTCAGTACGTAACAATAAATGATTGGGATGCCTCTTCTTAAAACCCCAAATGTATCTTGTTCTCTCCGAGTGGACTTTTAAATACATGTACTTCACAGTAATCAGTTGTTGATTATGGTCTACTCAAGACAAATTAAAAACATATCTCGGGGGCCTGGAAAATAAGCACATGTCCTGTACGCATGTCATTTTCCTGCTGAAATATACATGTGTATTGAGTTGAACTAAGTTCATATTTGTATGGAACTTGCAAGTTTTGTTTTGTATTGAGTTCATTTATCTTAGGGATTGACCATTTAATTTTAGAGGGTGTGGGGGACTGGAATTTTCTTTTGAGCCAGGATATTTTGTTTTCTTTTACCTCAAGATAAAAATAATTTCTTCAAGATAATTTTTGTTTTCTTCAACTAATTTAATGGATATAATAGGTTCTTTTCTTCTATAAAACAGAGCAAGGATATTTTACTCAAGGTATTAAAGGCTGGATTTTTTCATCAAAAAAATCTCAAGCAACCCCCTCCCTTCCACCCCCTGAGATTAAATGGTCCGTGCATTAGGAGATCTTGTGTGTAAAATTTGACATGGTAAAGAATGTAGACTATGCTTTCTTAATAGAATTCCTTTATTTGATATATCTAAATCAAAGATAGGCACTTACTTATATTTAAATGGGGGGTGAGGGAGTGCATTTATTTAAGCAGAATATGATGCACACTTGAAGTGGAGGTTGATTTTATCAATCTGTAGGTTGGGGTAAGCGTACTAATACTGAAAATATTAAGGCAGAGCAAATATGTACCATAGCTAATCAAGGTCTACATAGAGTAATATTTTTAAAATATGCTTTCAGGTATTAATAACTGCTGTCTTGTGACAGACTAAAATTCTTTGAATTTTCAGAGAGTGTTTGTTAGGTAGATATAGCAGGTAGAAGGAAACAGTTTATATTCTTGTTGTTAATCCCTTCAGGGATTTTGACTAGCAGTTATTTTTATTGGATTTTTATTGTTGACCCGATAAACATTTGAACAAATTTCATAATTGATATGAAAGTCTACATGTACATCAGGAAACCAGAAGTTATTGTTTGATGATACATTTTTTCTCACACATTCAATCAATGTACAACGTTGTTCTTACTTTTTTAGCAGCTAAATTCCAAATTGAAACAGAACTCTTAATGAAAATTTATCTGGTACTACCGATGTTTTAAACACAGGTCTAAGACTGTTCACGGGATCATGTAAAACTGGATAACATTGCTATAATAATAGTACGTGCTGTTGTAAAAACTGCTGCAAACTGAACATTTTGCTTCCAACAGGATTGTATTTCCATTGAAAACTGTAACTTACACCACAAATCAAAATGTAATACTCAGCCTTATTTATAATGATGCAAATCAGTAGAAAGTTTATAATAGACTTATAATATTTGGTTTTACATCATGTTATGACCACATGACTAGTCTTTGCCATGATCTCAAAATGTTGGCGGTACAGGTTCAATTTAACAAGTGCTGTTTCATTTTGGGATTTAACTGCTGGAAAATAAAAGTCAACATTTAAATTGAAAGAAGTTATGAATTTTATTTTTACATCCAACAATAATTTTAAATTTGCAGATGTGAACTTTCTTTAATAACATTGTTATTATTATTTCAGATTTTACCCAGGTCAAATACACACAATTCCCCAGAGCACCTTCTTTAGAAAGTGCAAAGGGATTTCAACAAGAGTGAACAATAAAACTCCAGTAAAAAATAACTACGAGCAGAAATTCATCAAAGGATTAATTAATTGTAAGGGGCCTTGTTAATTACTTCATTCAATTGGATAGAAAGTTGACAAGAAATTGTTTTCTTTTGAATGGTTCATATTATTCAATTAAAGTTTCATTGTACTATCGTCCTGTATCAGTAGTTACAGTCTGTAACTTGATACACTTGACTAATGCAACACCAGCAGTCAATATGGTCATCGATAGATCGAGAGATAAATGAAAACAAATGATGACAGTTATCGAAAAGAATTACAAAAATACCGTGCATTAAAATTTAGGAGCCATCGTTGCTCACTGGCTAGCATGGAGTCTCCCTGTGTTAGGTACTTTATTCCAGTTGCCTTGACACTATATAGGTTCTTGTGTTGTTCTGCTGTAAAACCACTAAATCCACAAAAGAATCAAGCACAGAAGAGCAGTCTCAGAATATTGGCTCTTATTTCTCCATAGATAGATCTATAAAGCAAAGGTTTAATGAAAGGGGAGATTTTTTGTTAAATATTATTCTAGTGTTTCTTATATTTGTTCTTCTCTGTCTCATTCTCCCACGATGATTACCTGAATGATATGCCTAAATCCTTTTTTAATGTTTAGGAGGATTTGTGATGATTTGATCAGTTGTACTATACTTGAAAAATCAGAAGGAGCCGTGGGGCCTACTCCGAATTTTCCTCATAATACTTCTAGGTTTGAAACGGTTTGGTTTTGTGGATTTAACGCCATTTTTCAGCACATGATAGGTTATACATGGCGGCCAGTATATGTGGTGGAGGAAGAACGCGGGAAAACCCTGGGAAGAACCACCGACCCACAGGAAGCTACTGGCAAGCTTTCTCAGATACCCACGCTGGCCGAGCCGAGACTCGAACCACCCACGCGGACAGAGTTGTGATGTCAATGATCTGTAAAGGCAAGCGCCTTAGACCACTCGAACATCCGGGGCCCCCGTTTAACACAGTATAGTTGGTAGATATATTGTTCCTGTGTTTTTCTTCACTTGGAAATGTAAAAGAATGAAAACCATAGCCCTTCCTCTGTTTTTTATCTTAGTCTGTGACCGTATATTGCACATCCTTTTTCCTTGAAATGACCCTTTTACAATGGTTGCTGATTCTAGAATGACATCACACATAACAGCAAATCTAACATTGTCAAGGATCTCCCTTGTAGTAACCTCGAATTTTGGATCGTTTAACTCTTCATTAATTTAAGCAGTAAATTTTGGAAGTTCTTGTGGGGTAAATTTTACAGCAGACATGTATTTTTAAGCTACATATACTGTTATACAAAAGCATCAACATCTACATTTTGAAGTTTGTCTCCAAAATTGACATTGAAAGACAGAATAAAATGTATATTCAATTCTTTGGTTAAAACACCACAAATCACTTCTATTAGACAATACTTAAAATGCTACTCTTTTTGTTTATATCTCGCTCTTCAATAACTAATGTGACAACTCTGAGTGCATTGATATATCTGCATCTTCAAAAATGCCATTTCATTCTCCATCAGAAAAAATGCAATTTTCCATTCAATCTTTCAGGTTTCCAAAGCTGATTTTTGATCTTTATGAGTGTGTCGTTGACGAATTGGCGGAGGATCCATTGAATAAGGATGAAACTCTCAATGTTTTCACGATGATTAGAGACATATTCTGGAATTTCTCAGACAGCTGTCCAGCCTTTAGCAAAGCAGTTGCTGAGACGGGAATGTTTAAGTATTTGGTTGATGATCTCTCAGCCATTAAGGGGAACGGCTTGGAAGTGTTGGAGGTAAGAGAATTTTAGTCCTTATTGCTTTTGCGGGTGGATATTATGATACTGTTTATTTGTCTATCCATCTGTCTGAAACTAAATATCCCCATAAAATGCTGAGCAGAAATTCACAAAACCTGGTACATAGGTTGCAATTATAATAGGCATTTGAAAGAGAAATGGACATTTTGAGAAGCTGTCATGTGGTCTTTGCGAGGAGGTCAAAGAGGTCAAAGGTCAGATATATAAAAACTGCAATCAGAGAAATATGCTTAATTGTTTGTGTCTATAAGCCAACTTGATACATGCAGTAATAGCAGGTAGAAATATAAAATGTATAACGTGTGTTGGATTACGACCTCTGGTACATAGTCCAGAAGAAATGGGTTGGAATTGGTAATATATGTAATAAATAATAACCATAGCGAGCCATGGACATAGTTCTAGTTTATCACTAATTTCATCCAGCCCAGTCAAGTAGTCTGTTTTGGAAATTACAGCAATCCCGGGACTACTCGTTTAACAAGCTTATACATGCAATAGAGGCCAGCATGCTCAAACTTCCAAGGAAATTAGTTGTATGAAAAGCATTAGGTACAATTTAAACAAACGATATGAAGACTTAGGGGATGACAATCCTGTGTTTCAATAATGGCGGACATTTATAGTATTTTTACTGCCACATATGTTTCATAAGTGACAACATCATACATATTTTAAAGTTTGCAAACACTAAGACTGTTAACACCATTATACGTTCCTTTGGAAAGTTTTGTCAAAAATAGCCAAATATGTAATTCTCCTTGGCTAGACCACATGGAAAGTCAAATCATCACAATGGCGTCAAAGTTTCAAACAATCGATTATACTGCTGCACATTTTGACAGCATTACAGTCACAGATTTGTTAGAAATGGATTTTGAAACATCTACCAAAGAGCATTTTGAGATAAGTCTTGATTCTTCTACTTTTGATGAAGACAAACTATTTTCACAAAGTTGGGTATATTCGCAATACAATTTTTATGTAGTTATTTTATGACCTAGCTCATATGAGACTTATGTATTTAGAGTAAAAAAGGGTAAAATATGTATTGGAAGAGACAATGTTCACCCTAAACAGAGAAACATAATGATGGATAGCAAAGGAAATTCACGACTAATAGCTTCAACAATATTAACATGAAATGACAAGTCCACTATACAGTCAAATGCCAGTACATTAGGGATTTTTTTTATTATACCTGTACATGAAAAGTGGGAAAATACTCTACTGTCCTCCTTCATTGTAAGGCGGTATTTGGGGTCCATAACTGAGGATCCCGTTATGTACCGAGCAGCCGTATAGGAACAAGATCGAGAACTGGATGAATGCATGGATGCTTATTTATGTGGTGGCAGCGCGTGGAAGGGATAAACAAAATGACCTGGGACTGTTCTACTATTTTTAAAGCAGAGCCCAGGTCTATGGAATTGGGAGAAAGGTCAAACGAGAAACAAAATTACACAGGTAATTCCAAAAAGTTTTCAAGGAAAACATTCTTGAACATTTAAATAATTCAATAGCCCAGGGTTCACACTGGGCGAAATAGTCGCCCTCAAGTCTGTCATTGCGTCTGAACAGGCCAGGAAAGGGAAGTTCACTTCGTCTTGGATTGATTTAACGACAATCCCCCTACCTCATCATGTTTCACTACAATGCATTAATAATCAAAGTAAACACTGACTCTTGTGCCAGTTTTCCCTTCAAAGATAAAGATGAAAAAGAAGTTATGCTCTGTAGCCAATCTTGGTGCTAATTTGATAATTGTAATGGCTAGAAATTGCATTGCTATCTACGGAATTCCAGCCGAAAATACCCCCATATGCCTTGAACAAAGAGTGAAAAATTTGGTTTTTGTAGCCCAATCAGATGTAAATTATAACTCAGTTGACATATCCAGGTCCAGAACTAATAAAACTGATAATGTTATCACTATTCCACCATCTCTGTGAATATGCTGTCTTTACAAATTCAATTTCATGTATACCCCAATGGATTTAATCACCGAAGGAGGGTGTGGAAAGCAAATGTCTTCACAATATCTTATACCTAAACGGGATATTGCAGTAGGCACAAATGGGATGACTTTTCCATCCCTGACATAAATGAATCAAACAGCTTTAGTCCATTTCTTCCGGTAAATATGGTCTTTCAGGAAAAGAAAGAACCCTTTTGTTCCATCATCACTCTTTTGGTAGCATCCATATGCAACACAGAAACCAAGTTTACTCCAGAAAACCACAATTGTTATATCGCGTCGATATTTACGCGTGAAAATTAAGCACATGAATAATTTGGTTGAGTGGTAAGTGTACGTCATGTCCACTTTCGCCACGCACAAACTGCTGATTATTTACAGAGATTTCAGAACTAATTTTTCAACAAACAAATATAAAACGAATTTTTGAAACTAATCAGATACTCTTATGTTTTAGGTACATAACTTGACAATAATTACTTTTGTACGCTATGTAACCTTTACGAATTTAAAGTCTGTGGGCACTTGTAAACTCTGTCATTTCAAACTAATCGGATATTTAAGAACTGTTGTTTGCCTAATAGGAGCTCTAGGTTATGCAATTGTTGTGCTTTGCAGCTTTTTTCCCCCGATTTTCCAACAGGGTAGGTCAACATTTTTTACTCGGCATGGTTGTACCATATGCTTAAATTTCTCCAGCATCCAATGTGAAATGGTAAGGTTGAAAGTTATATTTGTTATAGTATGACAATTTTGCATAATGCTCCGAATATTTAGGATTTGACACTTAATTCTTAATGTGGCAGAAAGAACGAGCCAAGTCATCATTGATTTTCGTGAACTATAATGAGATGCATGCTTCCAGACCAGACCACTTACAGTAACACCTTTGATCTTATAGCGAAGTTTTGGAACAACAAAGACCTGCCACATGGGCATTTAATCTGATTAGAATGCGGTTTGCAATCAGTCAAACAAGTGATTAAAGTTTTACAAAAACAATTAACAATTTTGCCAGGATTAATTTGTAACATATTTTTTGTCTAATAAAATATGTCATGGAATTGAATGTTTAATCAGAGGTTAGGAAAAATCCTTCACATATTCCTTTGAATCACACTTGAATATGGGGTCAAAAGAGCACCAGTCTGCTACTACAAAGGGATAAAAAAATAATATAATACTACCTCGCAGATTGTGGCTAGATTGTGATGCTCTAAATGTGTTTTGTTTTCAGAAACAAATATATCGTTAGATAACAGTCGTTCGTGTGGTGTACGGAAAACTGCCCAACGCTTCCATTTAGATTTTACAAAATGAAGTGATATTATAGACCGTACCATGGGAACATTATTCCTTGGAATAAACATATTGTGACTAGTTGTGGGAAATGATCATATGCTATCTCACGATAGTACTTGAGAATATATTTGACTTAGTCAAAACAGTTTTAATAGCAATCAAAAATTTAATTACCTTATTGCAATTTTTCTTTATCAGTTCCCTAATATTCTAATCAACATGCTCATGTTGGTATATTAAATTAAAAAAAAAAAAACTAAAAAGCTCCATGTAAACTTGAAACTATTGAGTTATTAGCCCACTGATCCTGTTTGTTAGCATCAATACATATGCAACTTTAAATTATATGTGATAGCTAGCAGCTGTTTGCCCTAATCTTACCTTTGCATTCATTTTTTAATTATTCGACATTATTTAACATTTCAAATACATACTATTTTATATCAGTCAATTTGAAACATTATCAATGTAAAGTTTACTGTTACCAAGGAGAGACCCTAATGCTAATGTAAGCATAACTTTCTTCTTATCATCTGGATTTTCGCGCCATGGATCTGTCTGTTTATCTGTCCATCCATCACAAACTTTGTCATAACTTTGGAAAATTTAATACAAAGTTTGTAGGCTTTATGTTGGTTTCTATCGCAATAATTTTGGTTTGTTGTTTTTGTTCGGGTAGAAGTTGTTAAAAAGGGATGAGGGAGCGATTTGATTGAAATTGTGGAAAAAAGAGGATTATTTAGAAGTCATTTTGTCATGGCCTCTTTTCCTAAACCGATTGTTGGATTTTATTGAAACTGTAGGCAATATGCATGGTGGATGTAAACGAGCAATAAGAATTAACTTTGGTTTTGTTGTTTTTTTGTTTTTTTGTTTTGAAAAAACAAGAAGCTTGTCTATTTCTCCACCCAAGGTGGTAAATGATTTTGTTTGAAAGTTTTAAGGCTAAATATGTGGCTAGTGTAAATGTGTAATAATACTTTTACTTTTTACTCAGATTTAATATAGGTCAATTTCTTGAAAAAAAATGTCCAGTTAAGTGTTGGTTATCACTAGAAGGATTGTACTGAGTTTTTGTAGGCTGAATCAGTGGTTGTGAAGATGTGCAGAAAGGTTTAAACCATTTTCCAGTGGCAGGGTTGTTTGTACTAAATTTTAAACAAAATCAACAAGGAGTACATAAAGAAACGTGTTTCAGTGGGAAGGTTGAAATTGCTTTTGCAAAACTTTATGAAAGAGTTTAATAACCTATTGGTGGTTACATAAATAAATTACAATCAACATACTGGAAATGTAGGCCCGGAATATGTCTGTATTTACGTCTACATCTTGTTTCTAAATCCTCCACATGCCGATGTATTTACTCATATGTTGGTCAACTTGATTAAGATAACATCTAAAAATACTATTCATATCAATACAGATTTCTCCATATATAATCAAAATTACATGATACATGTAGCAATCCCAAAACAAAAGCTCCGGAATCTTTTGTTACACAAGCTTGAATTTTCATGACTAATTTGTAATTTTTACAACCATCCATGTATCTACTTTCCTAATTTGTTTCTGTAGAATGTCATTGTTTTGATCTTTTAATCTTCATTTTTCATTACATTGCCTTCATCAGTAAATATAATTAGAGTTAGATGATACTTATCAACATCACAAAACAACAGATCAATATCATTAATTTTGGACAAGATCACTAGGCGATAAACAGATATCAAGAATTGAATATGGTACATGCTGGCCAAATTATTGTGTAAACAACAATTTTGACAGGTTTTCTCTCATGTCAATTAGCAAAATTCTATAAATATTTCAAAGATATGCTAATCATTGTGAAAATGTTATGAAATCTCTCTTATCTAGACAAACTGTTTTTGAGGAAATTTCTTCCATTGATCTTATCTCTGTAAAATTGTTAAATTTCACGCAGTTCTTTTAAGATGTAAGATACATTATATTGTAAATTCATTCAGAATGTGCTGAAGTATTTCTCAGAAAAAGTTACCTAGGTGAGTGATTGATTATTTTGTATAAAAGTAGAAGGTTTCCAGGCAAAATTTTAAGTTTTTAGACATTTTGTATATTTTTTGTGGCAATATTTTTGCCAGATTCAGTGCCTTCTCGCTCCTGTTTACACGATCGTTAAGTAAATTTTATTGTTATCTTAGATGCATTAGATCTTATCAGTTTTCCTTTACAGAGAGCTAACATATTGGCACACTCCAGGCACTAAAATACCAAAAAGGACATAATGAAAAATGATTATATGTGTTATTTTCCTTACGAAAGAACGTTCTAATCTTTCTATCAGTACCGGTTGCCCTTAAGTGTTTCATTATTTCTAAATTATTATGCATTGAGATTTTAAGATTTAGATTAGATTGAAAAACATGACAGATGTTATGGTGGCAATCAATATAGAGTGAACCACTACTGTAACCTGCTTTGTTATAGACGTTATAACATGAATTCGAATATAACACGGTCACAATTTTTGTTTGTCTTAGATGTCACTTATTCTCGGACATTACACAAAACATCAATCATGTTGACAAACAGATACAATAATTCAGTTAAGTTTCAAAAACATATAGCTTAAAGATCATAATTAAGGTTTTTAGGCAGCAAGGATTAATTTATATCGATCATGCGGCTATCTTAATTCCAATGTATATATATATAAGTGATAGAAAAGTTTATTAAAAAGCACACAATAATATGCTTAAACTGTTTTATATTGCTCATTGGACAGAATAAAGAAACAAGAAGTGACGTTTTACTCAGAATACGAAAGCATTTAATGACCTCAAAGGGGAAGTATTGAAGACGTCTACTCGAGATAAAATCAAGTTGCTTTTCGTCACGTATTTAAGCAAAACAGCAGACACAGGGTTACAGTTTAACCTGTAGAAAAGAATGTGTTTGATATGGCATAGGAACTCAGTGAGTCTATGAGACGAAAATATATACTTGTACACCTCACTCGCCAAATGAAATAAGTTATTATATACCCAGCTCGTGACTTCCTATGTAAATTCATTGCGTGAAATTATCCAGTAATTTTTTCACTTATTGGGCGTCATCACGAACTTACTGGATGCTGTTAAGCGCACGCAGGACCAACTAAGTATGTTGATACGTAACATGATGTAACAGGTGGTCGATCATGATGTAACAATATATAAAATCACTTCAAATCATACTATGTATTTATGAGCTATTCATTAATAAACAGTTTCCTTTAAAGTAAAATGTATTTTCAATATTATTTGTATTTTTGCTTCTAAATTTGGAAAAGCAATTTAATTCCATTTTTTATTTTAAGAGCAAGAGTGTATAATAAATACATTATAGTTTTTGCGCTGTCGAATTTTGTGGTCTTTCCCGTAGTACATGGGGTTAGCAAGTTTACCCGGTTGTACTTCGGCCTTACCCACAATATCCAACATAACAAACACTACAATCTGTTATTCTGTTCCCCAACCAGTGGAACAAAACATGAAAGTAGTTTTCTATTTACCTAGAGTACATTCCCCCTTTTTTATGCTTTCCATATCTCTATATATATATATATATATATATATATATATATATATATATATATATATATATATATATATATATATATATATATATATATATATATATACATATATATATATATATATATATATAATTAGGTATATTTAAGAATATCAACGCATAAATTCAGAAAACACCTAAATTATTATAGTCTGGGCGTGTTTTTTCGGAAATAAGGATTGAAGATTAAGCCATGCATGTGTAAGTACATACTTTCACCTAGTGAAACTGCGAATGGCTCATTAAATCAGTTATGGTTCCTTAGATCGTACAATCCTACTTGGATAACTGTGGTAATTCTAGAGCTAATACATGCTAACGAAGCTCCGACCTGCGAAGGGAAGAGCGCTTTTATTAGTCCAAAAACCGATGCGGTCTCGAAAGAGGCCGGTGCCGCTGGTGAAATCTGAATAACTTTGTGCCGATCAAAATTGAGGACCATTAGTGTAAGATTAAATGAGTAATTAATTAATGAAAATTGGCCCATACAATATGTTTCTTGATGTAATTTTATTCTGCACATGAATATGTCACTATGGCTAATCTGCACATGCAGTTGTCCCACAGAACTAAGGTCTTGCTAGGTGTAGATACCATTGCCATAATGACAGTGTATTTCGAAGAAATTTCTAGATCATATTCTGAGACACTGACAGACAAATGTTTCAAATTTGCAGGAAGATTCGGATAACTTTATATTCAAATCTGCCGTGGCAATTTTGCACAACTGCGCCCATAATCCAGATACAGAGAGAAGTATCTTCCGTGAAGTTAAAGCTGTTGACCATCTTTTACCATTTCTAGAGTCAAAGCTACCACGTGAGTATTTGTATTCCAACTTGGTTATAAAAATCTCAACTTGGAAAATGTCAGGATTTTACTCAGGGAGACTCTTGTTGACTAAGTTTAAATTGGATGTGTTTACTAGCATGAATGTTTAAAAGTGCACGTTATATATAACCAAACGTGGCAGGATATAGATTTCTAGTCATTCACGATCACTAAAAACCAGGTTAGATCAGTTAAAATGCTAACTGACGTTAATGGCTTTTTAAGTATACACGTATTCTATTTGTATGACTTTAAATACTCTTTTTGATTGGATGTATATAGGCCTTTGTTCATAACACAGACATATATCAGATCAACTAATTATAATTTGTTTTCATCACAATATTTTACAGTTTTTGTAAAAAGTGAATAAATTAAAAGACAACAAGTCCCTCTTAAACACTTTGTCAATGAATAATGGCACATCTTGCATGTTTAACCAGACCATGTGTGCAAAGGAGGCCAGTAGTTGACAACCAGAATATGTAATTGATTGTCCTTTTTTGCAAACCATGAATATTGATACCCACAAGAATAAATTAAGTCAGAGTTATTTGACCAGCCACCCCCGACTTTCCTGACCACTCATCCTGGAATTCAGGTCTCACGACTTAAAATTTGAAAATATTTGATCACATTAAGCAGAAAGTTAGTGACTAAAGTATATATAAAGGAATGCATTTTTAGAGATCCAGATGGTAACTCTTTTGGCCTTGGCTGACATGATTGATGACAAAGAGTGTGACAAGATCCAAGGGGGTGAGAATGTATTTACGTTTCTGAGGAATATGATAAAAGAAGCACGCGAGGCACCAGATCGTCGTAAAGAAGGATTCTGTGTAAGTGAACTGATTGATGGCTTATCAGGACTTGCCAGAGCTGAGAAAAACAAAACACTTATAATGGATACCAAACCACTGGACATATTTCATCAAGTTCTGGAGGATGGGCACGAGAAGGAGCTGTTATCAGTGTGTCGTGTAGTCAGAGAGCTGGCATTCAACCAGAACAATGTTGGAAATATCAAGGTATGTATTTCCATGTTATTGTGAATTCTCCGTTTTTCATAGCGGAACCAATGTTTATGGATTTCTTTGTTGCTACAAATTAAAAACCCTGCAAACCATTGTCCTTCCATTGATAATAGTGGAACCGCTTTACCATCTCCCCAAAATAAAAAGTGACTAAAACGTAAATTTTCATAAAATGGCAAAAACTAATATCATGAAAATAAATGAATTTACATTCATTACGCCCTAGAAATGTTTTTGTGTGATTATTTTAAACGTTTTACAGTATGACCAAGCCCAAGTTTGATGTAAATCTCGTGACTAAGTAAGTACATTGGTTGCATAGTTTGTGCCTTTTATTTACAGTTCAAGTTGATAATTTAGTCTAGTCTGTGCAATTATATAACATCCGTCATCTTTTCGACAATATCATAATAAAGCCAAGAAGAACAAGAAAAGATGAGAATCTAAAAAAGTAATTTTTGCAATACTTCTGAATTTCTTTGTTGTAGCAAGCCATGAATTGTAAAACCCAGCAAGCCACGGTCCTTTCATTGATAATAATGGAGCTGCTTCCCCAATCCCCGAATCTAATAACTGACTAAAATGTAAATTTTCATGGAATGGCAAAAATTAATACCGTAAACGAAGTGAATTAACATTTTGTATGTCCCATACTTTGCATAATAAAAGTAGAAATGTTATTTTTTGATAATTTTAAATGTTTTAGATTTTGATCAAGCCAAAGTTTGGTGTAAATGTCATGACTAAGTAGATACATATAAATTGTTGGCATACGTTCAAATTGAATCTAGTCTGTGCATTTATATAACAACCATTCATCTTTTTAAATTTTTTTTATCTTAAATGCAACATACACAACTAGATGATAATTAAATTGTTGCAAATGTTATGATAATAGGTAGGACCCTGATCGATAATGTCGGCAGTAATCATGTTTTTTCTGACATTTCTCTGTCAACAATTCGGTTTGATAAAGATATATTAATTAACTTAATCAAGTTATTTACTGTTGGATTTTAACTAAACCTTGTATGGGCATACTGCTTTATACTGAGTAATCCTTGGCCAAGTTTCACTGCTGGCAGTTCAAGATCTCACATATAGGAGGTATGCCCCTTGTTTGCCTGTACTCCTAATTTTAGTTTCCACAGCATAACTTTACCAAGGTCTGTTGGGTTTTAGAGAAACTATGTTGCTACTTTACATTGAGGGGTCCTTGAATTAACATGATTTCCAGCATTCCACAATCTCATTTACAGGAGTTATAGACCTTGATTTCCCATCCTTCAAACTTTTCGTGTTGCAGCATAACTTTTATAAGGAATGTTGTCTTTCAGCAATGTTAAGTATGCACCGTTATATTTAGAAGTCTTTGAATGAGTTGTATTTCTAATGCTTCAGAATGCTTTTTACTTGTTGTGTGGTCTCTGTTGTCCATCACTTGACTTAGATTTCTGCAGCAATATCCTAATGTTAAATTTCAACCAAATGTTTGTCATGCAGCTCCACATTTATAAGACCTTGAATGAATTTAATTTGCAGAGTTCAGCATTTTCATTTAGAGAGTTATTGTCCTTGATTGCCTATTTTCCTGACTCTATACAAATTTCTTTACTAATTACTTTTGGATTTCAGTCAAATTTATAATGCACCTTAGTATTGATGAGACTTGAATTATTTAATTTCTAGCATTCCGGGTCGCCATTTAGAGGAGTTATGGCCCCTGAATGCCTAACATTTGTTTCCCATACAAGTTCCACCGTTTTAGGCCCTGCGTTGTAAATTGTAGTGAGTAGGGGCCTTTGTGATATACCTGCAAACAGCTCTAATGAAACTGTCTCTTTTTGTTGATATTTTCTAACAGGAACAAAAAGTGCTCTGCGCTAAGTTAACTGAGCTTGGAACACATGGAAATAAACATATCAGTGAAATTGCTCGGGGGGCAATTTTCCAGCTGAAACTTGATATTAGTACAACCTCAGGTAAGTCATTGTATCACTTTATGTTATTTATAATATTTCTATCAACTGTTTATTATCTTGTTCTTTTTATTTATTTATTTTTTCTTGCACGCAAAATGGACAGCATAAGTAACTACTTGTATTTCACTTAATCAATCAACAAGAAAGTATAGCTTCAATACAAATAGTGCATGCAGCTAATATGTGTATTAATCTCATACTATGGAAATAACATATCATATCTTGAGGGAGATCTTTTTTATAAAATGTGTGATAAAAGAGTTATTATGTGTAAACCAGGTGTATATATTTTTACCTCAAAAATTTATGGTATGGCAGTATACCTGTTGTGCGATGTGCCTTAACATTTACTACCTTCTCAAAAACAACTTGACCAATTCAGATTGCATGTGTTGTAGAATATCAGTCTTGTGCAAATGTCATGAAATATAGTTGCAATCACTGAAAACATAAAACAATCTTGCACTGAGTTGCCAACATAGATTAGCCAAATTTGACTCAAAATATTATCGCATCAATGCATTTCAGTTTTATACAAATTATGCCAGTCAGTTGCAATTAAAAAATTCCTTACCTTGATACAAGATTAGACTTGTCTTTATTCAACTTGTATTTTTAGAAAAACATTCAACAGACTTTGACCAACTTTGACAGTGAGCAAATTTGTTATTTAGTTTATGGCAATTAGTGTAATCTTCATCAAATATGGTCACTGCTACTGTACACAGGAGCACTTATACGAAATTTACAGAGATCAGAAGACATTTTAAGATCGTTGTACAAAATATGTGGATTGGCCATAAAATAAAGCCTGTGAAATACTCCTTCGAAACTGCTTAACAGAACTGTGAACCCAGTTTCAACACAAAGATTTAAGCTAGGCGTGTCAAGTTGTACAAATCATGTCAAATCTCCAGTGAGATATAGCATCATCCTTGCTGGATTCTGACTTTAGAGTAAAGGGATTTATCGTGTCTTCTACACTGGAGTAAGTGGTGTGAAAATAGGGAGAAGTGAGTGCAGGTAAAGGTCAAAAGTTAGAACTTTGAATAATAAGTTCTCAAAATTGGCATTTTACTCACTGTAGCTATATAAATCTAACAAAACAAATATTTATTATACCTCATTGACAAAAGATTTTTTATGTTCACAGATGCAGAATAACGTTGTGATTGTATTTAGATCTTAGACTTAAAAATATATAATTTCACAATATGTTGTTTTTATCATGTAAGTCGTTTCATCTTTGTGCATAAAAAGAAATTATGGATAAATGATTTATCTTTTATAGTATTTAATTTCATAACCTTCAGCATACAGTTTTGTTATAATTGCATTTAGCATGCAAATCATGGAATTTCATGCATTCATTACAGCTTAATATATAATCTTTCAGCAGGAACCTTGTAGATTAAAACATAATTTCTGCTATTTATAATAAATAGCCTCTAAATTAGCACAACATTTGATTATGATGAATATCCCTAAAAGCGACTAAAATTTTACATTGCTGGTTGAGCTGATAAGCAATGCAAAAAGTGATGTTGAGCTGAGAATATGCAAGCATTCAATGAACAAATGGGACTCTGGTCTATAATAAAAATACTTCTTTTGGAAAACTGTTCTGAATTTGAATGAGCTGGAATTGGCTCCTTGATTACATTAAGAGCTTTAAAATTTATACAAGTTATAATAATCCACCACAAAACATGACTTACAGTATTAAAATAAAGACCTTGTAGTGCCTCTTTATCAGAAACTACCTGAAACATTTTTGACCAAAATTTACCTCGTGATATTTACCAACCATAATGTAAGTGTAGTACAAGCGCTTTTTCAGTCAGGTCTTTTTATTCATAATAAGCGATCGTTTATGCGTTATACTTTTACCTTACCATGACATCTTTTCAGTGTGATGACATAATGTTAGATTAATTTATATCTGTTCAAATTTTACTCTAATTTCGTTATAAATTTATGGGAATTATTTAGTTTAAATTATAATAAGGTCTTCTTTTTTACAATGTTGTCTTTAAAAATGTGCTATTTTATTTTTTAGAAACATTTGGTAACTTCTTTGATTTGTCAGGGACACGAACTATAGAACAGTGGTACTAATAAGATTGATGGATCTATGAGATGGATATGGATAAAAACGATTACAGCAGTATAATGAAGCAATCATTAAATAAAAATGGGTTGTTATTGATTCTAATAAAAAAAATCCACAGTAGGTGATCATCCACCTATTCCCGCGAAACCTGCTTGTGTTTCAGAAACAAGAAAAGTTCGACCACGTCTTTCAATGGGTGAACTTCCATATACAACTCGCCATATCATGATTAGCTACAACTGGGAAAACCAGAAAGAAATTATACTCGTAAGTAGATTTTTAGCATAACCTCAGTTACTAATAATGCATAAAATTAATGAGTTGAATATGTAATTGGTATTAGGTATCCAGTGGTTTTATCTTCGCAGAGAATCTTAGGCGAAGCATATTTATACATTTTCCGACAGCGTTATCATTATTGTTATTGGCAGGGGTGTCAATGTTGTTTTAAGGATTTCGCTCTGACACTATTGTATGTACAGTCATGAAACTTGATTGGAGTGTTATCGTGAATGATAGCTCATCACAGTCAAAAGTAGGTCATAGTGACATATGTTTGCGTTCGTGTAATTACTTGCAGTGTTTCTTCAGAACATATGATTGCACGAATCCCTTCAAAATTATAATGAATTCCCCCTGCAGAAATGGGTGAACGCATGGAAATCACTCAAAGTGAATTTGCCTTTATTGTAATGAAACTTGTAACATTCATTAACATTAAGAAAGCTTAATCAGATTAGCACTTGACTTCTTTAGGAAACTCATTGAGAATTTTGGAAAATCCATGTTTCCATTTTGATAATTAATTCATCAGAGACCTAGCATAGAGGTCATCATGGATATCTAATTTGTGGCTTGTAGTGGAATCAGAAAGTCGCACCAGTATAAATGTGTAAAAGTGGACGTCCACTACATCGATGGAACTTGCCAGTGGCTGAGCTACAGCAAATTTAGTTGCAATGAGTGGTTTTTAAAACACATCCACCAGTAATGCTAAAGATAAAATATACATTTTTCAGACGAGACTTGTATAGAATATTTAAATGCTTCACAAAATATAAAAAGTTTAATGTTACAATGATTTTAATAAACATGGCCAAGAGAGAGAGAGAGAGAGAGATTCTGCTTTTCAGACTAACAAAAACAGAAACGAAAACAAGTTCAGTTAACTTTAAAAAATATACATGTACATGCGACACATTTTCCCAAGAACCCATGAACTTGGCGGCAAGATAGGTGTGTGACACTGTTTAGATTTACCGTAGACTTACTGTTTATAAGAAACTATACTAAGCCCATGCTGATGTATTCCTTCCGATAATAGCTTAAAATAATATAATATCTGGTTTGGTTATCAGTCGAGCTTATAATTACCAAATTTAAGATGAAAGTGATGAAAAACATAATCATGGAAATAGTTTTGGTAGGTGTTAGGCTTGTGTACTTATTTTAAGTTGATGCCGATACAACTTCATTTACATTTTTTCCGTTCACATGATATGTACAAAAGTGTGTCAGTAAATTTCTGTCGTATCAACGTGGAGTTTTTACTAAAAGACTTCTTATTATGATGTCTAGTTTGTTGTAAATGAAAATACTGCCAGTCTGCCCTCCAGTATATCCAATGACCATCTGGAAAATCTTATTATCGCTACTTCTCCAAGATGGCAGATCACAGAAGACTTCTAGTTGGTCCTAAATGGTAATGGTGCGCAGCTGACATCCAGTATGGCCATCATGGCAGTCGTCTTGAAAATCTTGTTATTGTTACTTTTACAAAACGTAAAGTCCTATCAACATGGGATTTTAACCAGAAGACTTGTAATGTCTTGTTGGTTTTAAATTAAATTAGTGCTGATCTGACGTCCAATATGACCACCATGGTGGCGATCTTGAAAATCTTGTTATTGCTACTTCTCTTAAATGGAAAGTCATTTTGACATCGGGTTTTTAATCAGAAGATGTCTTTATTGTGTCTAGCTGGTCCTAAATCAAAATGATGCAGATTTACCCTCTATATGGGCGCCACGGTGGTCATGTTGAAAATATTGTTAACTCTACTTCCTCCAAATGAAAGGTTATGTCAGCATGGTGTTTCCACCTATATAATTCTTATGAGACCTAGTTGGTCCTAGATGTCAATCATACATCTAATATGGATGCCATGATGTCTGTCTTAAAAACTTGTTGTCGTAACTTACCCTGAATGGATTGTTCTGTTGACATGGGATTTACACCAAAATACTTCTAATGGTGTTTACTTGGTCCTAAATCAAAATGGTGCCAATCTGAAATCCAATATGTCCACTATAGCAGCTAATTTAACAATCTTGTTATTGCTGAGGAAAATCAGGAGACGGTTTCAACACTCAGCAGATTAAAGGAAGAAATGCACGTTTAATCTTTAATTCCTGGAAATTCATTTTGTGCAGTAGACGACAGTTCCTTCAAGGGACTCTTATATAGTTATCAAAAGCATTTTGCCAACCCTTACGGAAAAAACCCATACGTGGCTTATAGGTCACTTATATTCATTACTTATAAAGGGTTTATCAATGACTATCCGCGAATTTGAAAGCAGGTTGTGACTCGCGGGCGGTAGTGCATTTCTTTTCTTCAGAATCCGATGGCCCTTCAACTTCAGCTGATAAATTCAATCGTCAGCATGTAAACCCTAGGACATTTGTGTGTACCGTATGACCCTGCAAAGGACAAATAGCGAACAAAACAAAACCGCGATAAGGAATAAGTCGGCTTAACATTACTCTATACATGCAGACCGCCATGGTGTACATTCCAGAAACAGAAGCGTGGCCAAGTCTAATTTATGATAGCGTTCGCATGGAAATCTTTCGGGCTCTGGATATTTGCAGTTGAAACATCTTTTTATGTCCATTAAGTTGTCAGCATCCAACAATAAATTATTTTCTATGATTTCGTTAGAATATACACAGTTGAATGTGTGGTGTCAAAAATATTGTTTGCAATGAAATTATAGAAACTAATTTATTGTTAGATGCTGAAAAAGTAATTGTTTACAAGGTTTGTCTGTAGTTGTGATTGCTCACTGATGTCCACATTTTGTAATTTACTCCCAAACACTCACACACATGTTGCTTATTCCAGCTTTGATCCGTAAGATTCATCATAGTTGGAAGCTTTATTTATTTTTGTTTTTTCTTAAATCTTACAATATTTTAAATGAAACAGGATGAAGATTTTTTTCTTTTTCTTTTTGATACCATTCATTGAAATTGATAAATCTGGTGGACGTTATGAATTTTGGAAAAAAAATCATTAAAGCACCTTTGTTGAACTTGGATTTAATTTTGCAGTAAAGTTTGGACTTGAGACTGTATTTTGCAGTAAACTGTTAGTCAGAAAATGACAATGTCAATGAACTTACTGTTCACTTGTATTCAACTGATACAGGTTTATAATATATATAAATGACTTGCATGTCACTTATAAGTTTAATGCAGGTGAAGCATGGATCAATCTTGTTTTCAATTATACTGTACTTATATATGCTAACATTTCACTTACTTCATTACATATGCAAAGTACAAGGAACTTAGAAGTGACATATCAGCCCGTATAAGTCAAGCATATATCACTTAACGTTAGAATAAGTTATTTCCGTAAGGTTACTGTATTTGGCGAGTGGTGGATAGGAAATATTTGGTATGCGGTGTTAATGGTTCTGATGTTACATGTAGTTCTAATGCATATAATGTAGTGTCATTGTCTCATAACACAAAATTGCAGCCACTGTGCCAGTAATGAAGATAAACAAGTGAAAGTGAAAGTTGTATCATTATTCATTAAAAGTTGTTTATCACAGATATACTTGTTGAAACATAATATACGAAGTCTATACATATATACTGGTCTCGTATAAAAACTGTACCCAGTAAAATTTTAAATCCCCCCTGTCGAAAATACCTGAGGGCAAATTATATGCTTGGTGTGAATATCCTTGAGAAATCACCAATGTCATTTGCATTTAGCTTAGATTCTTTTAAACTGTTGTACGAATAGGAGATGTGATGCTGAACTCTAAAGTTTGAATTAAGTGACTTCTTCTTCCTGTCTAAATATGGCAAAATAATGGGAAAATATGGATAAATTCGGTAGATTTTGTGATCGCAAAGCAAGTTCATCAGCAACTGGTGTTTTACCAGCTCTACATATATTGCAGTATTAAGATACACTTGTCATCTGTATGAGATGTTCATTTGAACAATGATGGACTAGTCATCATGTGTTAAAATAAATTGGTGCATTTTAATAAATTACCATATTACTCCATGCAATTTATGCAACCACTCTTTTGAACCCAAATAACCCTGAACATATGTTGTGCCCATAAATTTTGTGCATCCCCTGTTTTAGCTGTGAACATTGTCAGTATACAAATATAGATTGGCGATGAAGCCTTCCAGGGAGAGATTTGATGAATGCAAGGATTAGTATTTCCACAAAGGTGTACTTTGTATTCACTATTTTTTGTGGTACCAGTTTGTCGTTGTTGATACAGACCACAAATTTAAAGACCCTTTTCTTTCTATGTAAACAAAAGACATATTTCTACAATTCACAAATTTAAGTACCTACAAAGATGTCATTTTCAAATAAAATTGGAAAATAGTACCCATGAAAATAAATGAGTTCACATTATAGGGTAATACCCTCAAAGAATGCAGTGGTTGGCATTTATACGCTGTCTTTGAAAATGAATCATAAACTTGGCGGTTTCTATGTACTGCCACTCAGATTGATTTCATTCTTTCCCTCACTTTTTCTGTGTCCAAAGAAATAATCCATTGATTGTAAACTATGATCACATGTACAACATGGCATATTGATTATATTCATAATTGATATACAGACCACAGTGGATAACACATAGTAGGTAATAAGTGACTAGCCACAAGTAACAATTGTACACAAGTTGTTATTGCTCTTAATAATAATGGCTCTGCTTATATGATAAAATTTCGCCCGTATAATTGTAAGTTGGTTGCAAATTAAATCAATCTAAAAATTTAACTGGTATGATTTGTGGAATATATAATTATCTTTCTGTGACTTTTTTGGCATTTTAGATTCCCACCTGTGTATAGCAATTTTAATCTGGTGATATTCTGTTCAAGGGGAAGAACTTATTTCATTTCTACATTATCTATGATGGCAAATTTGCCTCAATTCACGAACTTTCATTTTCATAAAAAGCACAAAGAAAGGTCTTTTCCTGAGGCAAGTGCACCATACCAATGAGATTTCAAGCTGTCATCATCCGAAATGATTTCTCTATAACTTTCAGCTTTTATCGAGAACAGTTAGGCAATGACTAATTTGATGGAGCCGTACATTTGCACTTGTACTCCCAAAACGGTCAAAATCAGCATTTCTCCCGTTTGTATTCACCCTAAAACTGTAGAAACTGAGAATTTTTAAAATTTACATGTATATGTTTATATATGACTACAACTGTTAAAATTGTAACCATCTGTTAGAGGATTGTCCTTGGCTCCTGCCACAGCAGTCCCTTGAAGGGGGTCAAAGGTTAAATGTACAAAATTGCAATAACAATGATATTTAAAAAAAACTTCTAATCAAGCTTTATGGATGTAGTTATAGCAGGAAGACGCATCATATATTTGATTAATTTTGCAATATGACTCCTGGGTCACTGTCATGAGGGTGTTGGTGAGTATGGGGGAACAGATCTGAGGGCTGTTTGTAGCATGCAGTGAAAACTATGAGGATTTGCCATTGCGAACCATTGCAGTTACTCTAGTTTTTTTTCCAAATAAGAAAAATATCGTGACTCTACTGTTTCACTGCCTAATATATTGGATGATACATTATTATACGAGTTTTGAAAAACACACCCAATCGTCAGTGCAATTTTGACACTTTAGAAAATTTACTTTTATTTTAAAATTGTGTGCAAAAGTTGTATGCAAGTGTTTAACTGTACCTCTGTTACAAAACTTGTTTTTACAAACAAAGTATTTATTGCATATGAGAAAGCCAGGGGTTGGGGATTTCTTTGCATTTGAGGACATAATTTTGTCCTCTCTGCAAAAGAAGGTGATCTGGGTATAATTTTTTCTAAGCGTTGTAACTGACAATAGCATGGACATTGACATCTATATGAACGCTGTTTATTGTTCCATTCTTTCTTTGCTCCAATGACTATGGGGTTTGTGAATCGTGTTAAATGAGATGTATCATTCAGTAGAATACTTGTTTGGAATTAAGAATGCTATGATGAAGAAGGTGACATTTATGAAAATTGATGGTCTACTTGAATGACAAAAGAGAAGAAAAATATTTATGTACAAAAGATTCATATAAACATTTACGATAAAAAGCAAATAAATTATGTGCATATATAGTATATTCCTGTGATGAATCAAACTAATTATCCCCATGCTTTTTTAAAAGCTTTGGTGACTTTGTGATATCTTCCATCTGTTCATTCATCTATCTGTGTTTCACTGGGTAGAATATCACAAACCATTGTAGTTATGTTGCTTCTGTGATGACCATCTGTGAGAGGGGTGTCGTTCTTAGCTACCGCTCCTGGTGTTTCTGGGAGGGAGTCAGAGGTCAAAATATACAAAAATTGCATAATAGCATCTTCAAATATTTTGTTAGCAAACTTTATATATGCAATCATAACAGGAAGACCCATATATGAAAAGCATTTTTCATTATGATTCCTGGTGACTATACGGAGGGAATTGGTGAGCAACAGTGGTCTTGGTTGTGTTGCAATATACAGTGTAAGTGAAGGGATTTACGATGGCGAACCATTGCAGTTGCTCTAGTTATTTTTTCCTTTTTTTTTTTTTTTTTTTTTTTGGCCAAGCACAAATAAAACATGCAATTAGATTTGTATGCATATCTGTTTATTTTAGATCAGAGATCGTCTTGTGGAACGTGGGTACAATGTGTGGTTGGACTTGGACTTTATGCACACCTACATGCTGGAGGCCATGGCTCAAGCAGTTGAGAAGGCTTTTGTTGTCCTAGTGTGCTTCTCAGAGAAATACAAGCTCAGTCAGAACTGCAGAGCAGGTGAGCCGTAGCAGGATCTATTATGGATGGAGGTGTGGAGCTGGGATATTCCATCCAATTGATGAAAATATAGTTCTGTAGATTCAATAATTTTCTTCCCTTTCAAGATGTCTCTAACATAGCTTAATATTGGATTCAGATTTCTTATATCTACATGAACCTGAATGAATTACATGTGGCGTAACCAGATATGGCACAAAAGTCATTCTTCCAAAGCATTGGATTGGCTAGTCATTATTCTGAAACATTCTCCATTGTTATTTAAGTTTCAAGTCTTGTTAAGTCAGAAGGTATATGGCCTACATATCAAGGATCACTTTTTCAATATAAAAACTTGATGTTGCTGAGGTAGAGAACATTACACTCCCTGTTTGAGATACCAGTCAATTTCAGCTCAATCTCACCACTTCCTCTTCTCCAAAGGTGATACCCAATAGCATTTTAGTGTATATGTGCAATTAGAGGTAATAAAAAACTGTAATGAGAGTCCACATTTATCCCACATCAGGTTAAAACTCCACTGTCCAGAACATTGGTCCAAACTGCCCTACTGTACCTTTTTCTTATTGTAGTTATTATTGTTATGTTACAAGGTGATCCAGTTCAATTACCTCTTTTGGAACATCATGAAGCATTTAATGGGTGCTGGTATGAATTAGTATGACACAATACGTTTGTTGCTACATATCATGATGTCACAGCATATTAATCATGATGCAACAGTATGTAAAATGAAAATCAGATCATGCCATATAATATATTCATGCGTGATTCGGTGATAATAATAATTAAATCAAGATCTCAGTCAATGAAATTCTGTATTTATTTAAATTTTTTAAAAATCAATTTAAATGCACATTATCATTGACGAAATGGAGGTGTGCAATAAATAAAATATAATGTTTGTACTGTTCGATACTTACTACGGTGGTCTCACCCAAAATACATGGGGCTTCAAAGCTTGTCATATTATTCTCCAGTATTGGCATGAGTATAAACACTATGATATGTTTATTATAATTATTTTTTTCTAATCTGGTTAAGCATGGTGAGATATAGCGATAACAGTAGCATCATCTACATATAGGAGGGATACAATATAAATGCAAGTGAGACACCAGGTTCAGCAGAATACCTGAATTTTTTATTTTACTTCTATTATTCAGTCATTGCTTTACGTAAGTTATGAATCAATTTCTTCGTTAAATATGTTACCCGATCGTACTACGTTAGTAATATGACCACTACCTCGTAAATCCAGCCCTCAAAAGCTAACATTTTAGCTGTAACAGCTAAAAGATGTCTGCCCACATAGATGGGAACAGAGTGATCTCCCCCTTAGATATAGGGATTAGCACCAAATCCCGTCTATACTTCAGCTACGACTTCGCTCGTGCTAGGTAGCACACCTTTTAGAGACTTTGCCAAAATCGGATATCAACAGTTACACTAAAGAACGAGTTGGAGGAGTTTCTCATATAAGGAAAGTATATTCTATCTGTATTTCAAACTATTTCTCACTTTTTTCAGTCTCAGACGAATTTTTCGAAATTTATAAAAACAACAACTTTGTCGTACATTATACATGTCAGCGCCATTTTGTGTTACATATCCTGGTCGCTAGTACGTGCATTCAATAATGTGTATTTGACCTTTTGTATTCTTCTGTCAATGACTATATGAATTACAGACTGTTAAATTGAGCAGGTAACTGTTTCTATAGAAAACAATTAAATTGCTCAGTAATGTCTACTTCGAGTAAGGCCAAAAGCCACACTCCATGGACTTCACCTATATAACCTATCACTTATGCTTTCTGTATTTGCAGGTAATTTTCTAGAGACAGTGTAATAGTCCAGTAGCATCCACGTCGTTAGGTAAAATGACACTTGACTGCCTTCACCAGTATAAACTATCACTTATGCTGTCTATGCTTACAGTATATTTTCTGAAGACAGTGTAATAGTTCAGTAGTGTCCACTTTGTTACTTTATAAAGCTATGTTTGATTCACTTCACCTGTATAGTTATCGTTTGCTTACTATATTTACAGGTGTCCATACAATGAGCAGGACTAAGTACAATCAGTGCAAATGCCTGAAACTAGTGAACGCTGAAAGAGGTGTGTTGCTCGACACATCCACCTTCCTGAAAGAGCATCACAAAGCCACAATTAGATTCCAGCCATTGACCTCTAACCTACTCTATAATAGCCACCTGGTGAAAGTACGCGAACAGGTCACCAAGGAGGCAAATCTACCTCAGGTCCAGCTTCAGAGATCTCAGCGATTGTTTCAGAATAGGGATCAGAGGAACAGAAAGTCCCCACACATGATATGCCAAACAGGGAAGCAATCCTACAAAGCCTATACACGTTCAAAGTCAAGCTTCTCAAGAACGAAAATGGACAAACATCAGAGAGAGTGGGGTCATTTTCACCCCAATTTATATCCCCGACAGCCTTCTTCCAAAAAGAAATGATGCCATTCTCACACTGCCCTTGCCAAGTATCCTGGTGGGGGAATGATTCAACGCCTTTACCATAGAATATGAAAAGACTTTGACCCGACGATCCCTGGATCCTGCAAGTCATTTCAGAGGGCATCCGAATCACTTTCAGTGCCCCTCCCCATTGTCCAGGTCTCACTGAGCTGTACCTGTTCCAAAAGATCCATTCCGAGTAGACATTCTGCACTAGGAAATAAACAATCTTCTCACAAAAAGGGGGTTATAGATTGTTCAAAACATAAAATCACCTGGCATTTATTCAAGGCTGTTTTTGGTACCAAAAGCCAACAGCACTCTTTGGTCAGTTATAGACCTCAGCTTTCTCAACTGTTTCATACGGGCACTGTGTTTCAGAATTGAAACACCAAGACTGGCTCTAATTGCTGTTCAGGAAGGTGACTTCACAACCAATTTAGATTTACAAGATGAGCATGTTTCAATTAACAAGTCCTCTAGGAAAATTCTGCGATTCGCTTTCAGGGATACAGTATACCAGTTCAGGCCACTCTCTTTTGGTCTCAACATCAGTTCCTGGGTCTTCACAAGAATTATGGACAGAATAGTGTCTCCCTTCAGGGTCATCTTCACGTCCATAACATGTAGCTACATAGACACTATAAAAACACAAGGTGAATTATATTTTGAATAAATAGATGAATTCCCTTGTTTCACTCCTTTTCAGCCTCCAATTTCTTGTAAGCAAGGACAATTTCTGATATCATTCTATTTCACCCACTTGGGCATGGAGTTCAAACCGCATCTGAACTGAATCTGTCTCCCTCAGGAATGTCCCTTGGGAATGTTCATTGAAAATCGTGTTGATGGTGGCTTCAATTCTTGCAAAGAATCAAATTGCATCCAGATCCTGATGCGGCAGTGGATCTCATCATCTTGGGTAGGCTATCCATGAGACTGTTACAAATGATACTGTTATCTCAATGGCAACTGAAGCATTGCCATTGGAACAAAATGTTCTAGTTTCCGGTTATATAAGGTCAGATCTCAGCAAATGGGAGAAACTCACACGGCTTACTGTAGATCTAACTTCCGGGGATAACAATTTATATGGAGTCAAGCACGACGGGCCAGGGTGACCGCCTCCTGCTATCATTTCAGCGGATTGTGGTCCACTCAGGAATGACTATCGCACATCAATATCTTATAGATGAAGGCCAGAGTGAAAGCATTTCATTTGTGGCAGGTGGCACTTTATGGAAAGGGCATATTCATTCTATCCGTCAACTCCACTGTGGCGAATTATCTCAGAAGGCAAGGGGTGGACCAAATCCCAGACCTCTGCCTCCTGGTTTGGGATTTTCTAAGGTGGTATCATCAACAAAAAATTCACCACGTTCACGTCCGTCACATTCTGGGCAGACCAAAATTACTAGCGGACTTGTTGTCCCGAAGTAATCAGCTAACAGAAGCCGAATGGTCGCTTTATCCCTCATTATTCAGTTGAATCTGTACCTGCTGGGACTGGTCACTGGTAGATCCATTTGTGACAAGATGCAACACAAAACTCCCAAACTTTCCCTCTCCAGTCCCAGATCCGAAGGCCTGGGCAGTCGACGCTCTTTCCATGGATTGAAACGGTTTGGAGGCCAACGCTTATCCAACAACACCTCTAATCCCAAAGATCGTGCAAAAAGTTAAATAATTATTTGGAGTGCAATCTTATCCTGATTGCTCTCCTCAAGTGGGAATATAATGGATAAACGACTTGTCAAATATGGCAGTGGAAATTTCAAAGAAAATCATGACCTTTCTTCACCTGTTCAAGTAACCTCAACAGCAGGAGTTTCATCTGAACCCAGATCTGTTGAACCTGCAAACAGTTATCAGAACAAGTAATGGAGAGAATTGCTGGGGCTGGAAGGCCCACGACTTTGAAAGCGTACGAGGGGAAGGGGAGAAATTTCTCACGGTGGTGCGAGCGAGAAGACAATCTTCTGCTTAAGGTATCATTATCCCAAGTAGCTACCTGTCTCCTATGACTTTTAGAGGTGTAGAAGTTAGCATCCATCATGATAAAAGGGTACCATTCCACAATCTCAGACATGTTGTGTCACCACGGAAGGGAGGTTATAGGACAAAACAAAGACCTATCTGACCTTCTAGCGAACTTTGATATGTCACGATCGAGGGCATTGACCCTGTTCCCAAAATGGAATCTACCAAGGGTTCTGACATGGTTGAAAAAGGCACCGCTTGAACCTCTCTCTACAGCATCGTTTCTTCATCTCTCGTAAAAGACCTGCTTCCTGCTGCAGCAGGCAAGATTAGCAAAATACATGCCTTTTCGGTCAACCCGAAATATCTACAATTTCGTTGGAATTGTTCGATCTCACTAATGAAGGCCTCTACCTTCACTGCCAAGAACAGGCTACTACTCATGGGCAATCAGTCTTTTTTGGGGAAACTTCTTTCAACGTTGGACTCTTCACCTCAGAGCTGTCTACAGGACCCAGTGAGGACTTTGAAGTGGTTCTTAAAATGAACCGAGCCAGTGCAGAGAGAGAGAGAGATTTTATCTTTAAAGAGGAAAAAGGTCGACATCTCAGCGCAGGCTCTATCATTCTGGATAAGATGGGTTACTTGCTATGGATACAGATAATTAACCCAAGACCAATCAAAATTATTACACATTTCGGCTCATGGGGTTAGGGCAGTGGCCACCAGCATTGCATTCTAGCGCAATTTTTCCCTAACCTATATTATACAAGTTGTGAGATGGAGGTCAGAGTCGAATTTCACTAGCTGTTACCTCCGACATCTTTCATCCCAAAAGGCTCAGTTGGACCTGGTGGGATCTATAGCAGCAGTACAACAGGCAACCTTTCCACGTCGTTCGGCGGTTTCTTAGTGATGCGTAACTACGATTAACGCTGGATTTGCAGGGGTAATTTTTTCTCAACAGCCGCATCTTAGCATATGGATTCACTACTCCAGCTAGGTTATATCAAAGACTTATAAGCTGCCTCACAAACCTTAGGTAACCGGAGATGGCCCATCTCTGTTGTAAGGGGATGTAACTCTGTCCACCTATTAACTTTTCTCCAAAGGTATTATGATTGGGTAAGGTTTTCGAAGAAGAAACCAGTTTTTGGAGTAAAATATGTTTCTTTAATAACATTTTAACCGATCATAATATGGATACACCCTCCTAACTTCCCCCCGGTCACATCCTACTGACAGAGCATGCGTTCCGCTCCAGGAGCAACTGAACTATAGAAAGGATTTTGTGCCAATCCCTATATATAAGGGGGAGATCACTCAGTCGGTCTACCACTTATGTGGGCAGTCAACGTTTGGTTTTTTATAGCTAACATGTTAGCTTGGTAGGGCTGAATTTGCGAGTAGTGATCATACTAATTAGGTATTCTGATCAGGTAAGTATTATTAGAAAAGCATAATAGAATGGTTAATAATTTTTATATTGAAGAGGATCTCATTGCATTTGAAACCATGTGTAAATTAACTCAAAGATAAATCTCATGAAAATAATTTACAATTAATTGTGTCACAATATATATTTCCATGAAACTCAAGTCCCCAAATGTTAGAGACAACCTCTATATTCAACTCTCTGGTTACAGAGGCAGAGTATACATTTCAATTGAAGAAGGAGATTATTCCATTAAAAATGCAGAATGGATACAGTCCAGATGGCTGGTTAGGAATTCTTCTTGCTTCAAAACTCTACTATGACTTCACTGGAATACATAAATTCGAGGACATATTTGAGAAACTGTATGATGCCATAAAGAACATCCGAGAGGTTGTGAGTTTTGCTTTCCAGTTTGTATGCAAAGTTGTTTGGAGATAAGGGTGGTGGTGGTGGTGGGGTGGAATTATTTTAGAGAGAAATCTTTAAAAGTCAATGCTCAATGCCACAGGGGCAATTTGTTCAAATGGGAATTCGTTAAGGCTTCAAAAATTACAGCTGTTTCATCTGCTTGACAAGAGACCATGATATGACATAATGTTTTGTTATATATATGGCGAAAAAGTTATATTTCTTCCCTACCTACCACTAGGCAGCACAATTGAAGTTTTAGAACCCTGCAGCATGTGAAATGTTTGGATGTGGTATTTTTCCTAGTTTAATGGATGAATTATCATTAAACATGGTCGTGGAAATTTACAATCTGAGTTGGAATATTTCTTGGGATTGAGAAATCAAAAGGTTAAAAGGTAAAGGACAGTGGTCCACTAATAAAGTGTTTGGACAGGGATTTTATCATTTTCCATTGATAGATTGTCATCACTGTGTGTGTGCATTTTCATTTGAGATGATGGATCTAAAGACCAAAGATCATGGGGTTAATTATTGAAATATTTTGTCGTAAATCATTAAACTTTTTAAGCAATACAGTATAGCTGTATCATTATTTTTCATGGATAAATTGTCATCACATTTCTGTCGCTTTTGTTTGGAAATGTGAGACATAAGGGTCACAATGTCCACCCATTCTTACGTTAATCCCTCTGTTGGTTGGGTATTGGCTATTGTTTAATGTTTTTAGTTTCTATCTCACCTGGCTATAATGTGAATTTATGTTATGATCATGTGTTCATAGTGCATCATCCATCAACATTTGCTATTTTAAATCTCTCAGAAACACCGGGACTAAGTTTAACCAAGTTTAACATAATGGATTCTGGAATATGCAAACGATGCTGATCTGCCATTACTAAAAATAGGAAAACCTTTAAATGACTTCTCAAAAACCTTGTAACAGAATGTAACCAAATTATGACAGAAAGCAATTTGGCATGAAGGGGTTTTAAGTTTATAAAAATGTTGTCAATCCACCATCAGATATGAGCTTCATTATTGAAATAAAAAACCTTCAAACAAGTTCTCAAAAACCTCCCAACAAATTTGACAGAAGCGTTCTGGCATGAAGTGCTTTCAACTTTGTGCAAATGATGCTGATCCACCATCAAATATGGCCACTATTATTACAAAGAGAAAAACCTTTAAACGACTTCACAAAAACTGATCAACGGAAAGATCAACCAAAGTTGACAAAGAGTAGCCTGACATAATGGACTTTTAAATTTGTACAAATGATGCTGATCCACCATCAAATATAGCCGCCATTACAAAATATAGAAAAATATTTAATCTGGTTCTAAATGACCGCTTAACAGGATTCGACCATATACGAAAGAAAGCATTCAGGCAAAACGGGTTTTAGGTTTATACAAATGGTACTAATCTACCATCAAATATGGGCACTATTACTAAAATAAAAAAAAGAAAATAAGAAAAACAACATTAAATGACTTCTCAAATTCTGGTTAGCAAAATTAGATCAAATTTGACAGAAAGCATTCTGATTTTCAGCTTGATATAAATGATGTTGATCAGTTGTCAGATATGGCTGCTATTGCTAAAAATAGAAAACCAGCAAATTAATTCTCATACTCGACTTAACATAATTTCCCAACTTCAACAGAATATCCTGTCATTAAGTATTCAACAAAATGATGCTGATGTGCCATCAAATGGGAATGAAGATACATTATATAGACAAATATTAAAACAATTGTTTCCATAACAAATGCAATTAATCTTACAACAAAATTCTACAGAAGCATCCTACTGACCAAGATTTCTTGGCTAACTGTTCTTTCATTAGCTTGATATGTATCGTATACAGCATACACTTGAACTACACTTGGACCTCCTGTGGGTTTTTTTTTGTTGGGGAGTGTTCTTCTTTTTAAGGGCACATCCTATTTCTGTTGGTAATTGTCATTAGATTGACTGTGTACGGTGGTTATCCCTCCATCTACAAATCTAGAGTCGGGAAGGTGATTGTTTGATTGTTTTGCAGCTTTATTTATTCATTTGTTCATTATGCCATTCATATTTTACATCCTGTTACATTAAGACTCATCAGACTCTCTATATGGATGAATCTCCAGAAGTACTACTCTGTGCTATCAACATTGGGCCACTGTTACTTAATTTTCTGCATAATTAGCTGTCACTGAAATGAATTTCACAACTATCTTTCTTGGTTACAAGCCCTACACCCTTAAAACTGTATACATGGCTTCATCTTTATGAGTACTACACACCTGTGCAATTAATTGTCAATGTGACCATTTCATGCTAGAGTATCATAGTAAAAATGAATGTTCAGCTTTCATCCTGTTAGACAGAAGGCATTTTGTATATGTGAATTTGATTAAAGAACTGTATGCTTATTGTACAATACGAGAAAGTCTTGTTTTTGAGGGAATGTGTCTTGTATAACAAACTTTGACCATATATTTTAAGGATTTTATAAGATGTTTCCCTTTATATTATACCTTATATTTTACCTTTTATATTTTATATTGTAGATATATTGTATCTTGTAGTAATTCATGTTTACGTTTATTTGCAAAGGTTTATCTTCCTAAACTTTTGTACAACTCTTCATTTTTACATGTTTAGAACTTTTAATTGGCACCATAGATGCGTTATTGCGCTGAAGTGCTGTCATATGCTAATACATAATTTTCAGCCTCTTTCTCCATTTTCTGCAGAACTGTAATGATATATTTCCAAAATGGCTCACTATTTTCTAGTTTCTATACTTTGCTGACGTTATCACTGAAAAATTATCACTGAACTGTTAGAGTCTTTCAGATTTACTCCCATAAAACTTTATTTTGATGCATTTGAACAAGTTATACATTGCTGTATCGCAAGCAGTCACTGTATCCAGCTTGTCATGGCAGATGCCTTGAAGTTTTCAATTGTAAAGTAACCAAGACTAAAGCAATACTTGTCAATAAAGTTAAGGATTTGTTTATGATTTAAGGTTTCTTTATCAGCAGACTGTTCACCAGTTACATTTGCATCATTAATATTGTTTTAATATTGTTTTTGGATTATTTGTATAAATTATCTTCCCTTTTCTAAAGCCCGACCCTCCAGGATCACCAGTTCCTCAAATAAAACCTATTCCTGTTGAACAGTGGACTAAAGATAAAGTTGATGAGTGGCTGAGGAAAAACAAACTTGATCCGTCAGTACAGTTTCTATGTTGTTATGTTAAGTTTTTTTCCACATTACTCTCAAGAAAAATGTTTAAAATCTGAAACTTCAGGATCAGGCAATATCTTTACAGAGGCAATGGGAGAGATTTTTTAGCTTCTTTTGGTAAATAGTTATACATTAACTCTATGTACAGATTTATAAAAGAAATTGTTTGATTATGATAAATTTAATGAAAGGAGTCTATTGCAATGGAAGGTAATTTAGCAAGTTTAAAAGAACTGCAAACACTATTTTAGTCAGCTAATCCCACATATGTTCACAAAACATATTACAAATTGTAGAAATGCTAGAAATCTGCAAAAGGAACAAAACTTGCACAAGTTACATGAAGTCCATATTTTTGTATATAAGTTAATCGTCCCTCAAGTTCAAACCAAAGTACTATAGTCATTAACTTGGTCTGATGACAGAATTAAATTGCTGTTCATATTGATTCATTTCCAAAAGTATAAAAGTTGCCAGTAAGTTTAGCTCAACACAACATTCTTCCATAATGAAGTTGGTTTAAGCTATAGGGTTTCAAGCATGCTAATTGATTGGATAGTTCACATCATCTGGCTGAATTTACTTTGATTTATTCCAGTCTCAATGCTCTTTTTATTGAAAAGCACATGGTTATGATTCTATGAGTTCAAACAAAGGAAATATACCCTCAAATGAAACATGTTCAGAAAAATCACTTCAGTACATACTCATGCACTGACGTTTATTGAAACTATTTTATTTTACAGAACCAGACTGAGAAAACTAAAAAGCTTGACTGGTGAAAAGCTGTTTTTCCTAAAGAAAGTGTCAACCAAGGTAAATATTTATGCCATCAGAAATACTACGTTGGTGGCAGATAAGATGAAAACTGCCTTATTTGTCTCTGACGTTATTGTTTAATGTATAGAACAAACAGTTGCTATTCCAGAATGTGGTGTGCATGAACAAAATGGGTTCCATTCAGTTATCACTATTTACAAATGTGGAAAAAATAAATATTGACTGTCATGGTACATTCATATCCTCTGTTCCTAATAATTTTGAATTTGTGAAACTCACCTTAGCATTTTAATTTACTCTTAGATTTGTATTTACTGGTATGGCTCAGCATTTGAATATACACACCAATTTAAAAATGCTCAACGATGATAGGCAATTTTTAAAGCTAAAAGAAAACTAAAATGTATATGAACCATCAGAATGAACCATGTAATGTGTAGGTGTATTAGAGAAGTTTTAGACTAGTTATCTATGTAATAACTATTACATAATATTTATTGACGTTAATACAGCCCTTTCTACATGACAAAATTTCACAAAATTTAACTGCAAGTCTTTGCTTTATTAACTATGTATGCATTACATCCATGTTTTGCCATTTTCACCTAATGTTTTCATATTACCTTTTGCTAAGGTAATACATTTCTGTTTTGTACTTGCAGTCCCCGGAGTTTTTCTTCCGTTGCCTTGAGAGCAAGCTGAACCTAGACAGTTTTGAGGATATCATGAACATTAGTAATGCACTAGAGCACCTGGTGGTGTAATAGTTTGCTGGAATATATACTGTGCATCATTTTTTGTGGGTGTCATTTTTTGCTAATTTTTACATTCATGTATATATTTTTGAGTAGCGAAGGGTTATTTGCTTCATAGATTGATCATTTTATATTATGTTTACAGGTGGATCTTAACATTTTGTAATTTGTAGAAGTCTTACATTCAATAAAAATGATAACCCTACAGATAAAATCAATTCATAATACTTTCAGAAAAATAAACTCTAGTAAGCATTTTGAACTTTATATAAACCCAAACACATATTTTGACTATGTACTTAGACAAGAAAGCCAGAGTTTGAAAAATGTCTAAAAGTCCACTCACGCAAGTTGTGAACATTTTTACTTGCCTAGAATACACTGTTACTCAACCCACTGTTATGGAAATGTAAATGTTGACAATGTTCATAACCTACATTCGATTGTGTGAACGGTTGTTTACCAGAACTTATTCTGTGACCCATTTAACACCAGTTGTAATTATAACATTGAGAAGTGTCTGTGCTTGTATGAACTTGGTCATAATAAATGGACCACTAACGTCTGATAGAAAGTATGGACTTTCAATTAACAAAGTTTGCAACATTGTTGTTAGAACAACCTTTTCATTAAAGAAAAGCACTGGTCATTCCAGAATCACCACTTGCTTCATCCAGCACAATTGAAAAATTCACATGGATGCCGGAAAGTAATTTTAATATTCATGCACAACAGTTTTATAGAACTTTAAATATGCTGATTAGATTGGATTAGAAAGTATATATATATATGTGTGTGTGTGTGTGTGTGTGTGTGTTCAATATACCAATCCAATATACCAATCTATCTGCTTTCTACTAGCAGATCTAGTATATCATGAAAGGTGAGTAAAAATTCACAGGAAATATATAAATTGTAGAGGAGAATACTAACAAGAGCACTTGAGAGTGTTTCTATACCCAGGGACATAGCAAAAATACCTTTTTGTAATTTTTAGAATTTTTACTGTTAAAAAATGTATGTATAAATTCTGCTTTCTTGTCATTATACATTTTGGAGATATAAATTAATTGTACATGTCTTTATTGAAAAAAGAAACAAAAATAAATGTCTGATATAAGTATTAAGAAAGATGTATTTTATTACTTAAGGTTGCTTAGGTAGATGAATATACTTGTACTTGCTTTTGTCATCATTTTCTTTCAGTTGTGTATAAGCCAGCTTTGTAGATGATATGTCTTTGTTAACTGCTTGACATTATCCTGGGTTACTCTTAGGTTTAACATCTAGTTTCCCTTTCATGAGATTCCTTATTCTGCAATGAAGACTTGGTCTTATAAAAAAAATGACCTTTCACGGGGGGGGGGGGGGGGGGCAAAAATTTAAAATACACTATATTTTGTTGTTGATAATGGCACATTTCATCAAGGAATGTCATGACTTGATAGAGGCCTGTCAAGACAATGACTTTTGAACTTTTCATATCACTCATTCTGTTTTGATATTGACTGAATTCATTTTTGTAACCATTTGCCAAACATTTACTTTTCAGATTAATAATTGTTAAGAAAAGATCATGTGTCTTTATCTCTGTCTCATACTAACCTGAGATTACTTGTTTTTTCTTGTTTCTGATTTCTCTAATAAAGGTAAGGGCAAAGCAGCATTTTCTCTATAAAAAAATACCCGCTAAAAGCTGAAATTCCTTGACTCATTGCCAGTCCATTAGATATTTCTGAATGTAAAACCTGGTACCTTTGGCAGTTATGTGCTGTAGAAAATCTTTCACAAAAAATAGGCAAAGAGAACACCATATTTTGAGACAAAGCTTGCTCAAGAACTGGCATCAAGATTTTCACATGGTTTGACATACTTTCTGATATTGCAGTATACCTGACAGTTCCATGCTGGTATCAGCTGTGTACCACTCTATTCTAAAATCTCTACAAAGTGTGCAAAATTAAAGAATTTTGTTTTTGTAAGTGTTCTTTAAAAAACAAGATTTAATTTTGTTGCTCTGGGGACCAACACAATTGCCACATAATTATGGACCGTATCTAGTGCCTCTTACCTCTGCTCCCCCTTTTTCAGTCCCTGAGGGCAAACTTACCAGAATTATAGTTTGTTAAATGTCTGATGCCATTTATGTGTAATCATCAAATGTGTGAGGTTTGAATTTTTCTGTGTGAACTTCTTTTCAAGAGAACTCCTCAGCATTTTTCAAATTGACAGATATCTTATTCTCTTGTTTCAAGAAGACAGTATACATTACAGCCTGAAATACAGTCTGATAAAATTGTTAAGTTATAAGAGATTAGATTGAACCCTTTGACATTTACAGTAGAGCCATGATTATCTAAATGTTTGGTTCTTCCATACTATTTGTACAAATACAGACTTGATTATCCAGAAACTCCAGGTTATCCTTAATATTCAAATATTCATAAGTCCCCATAAGATTGATTAATCCGATTTGTGCTATATTTAGTATAACCTGTCTTGACAGACTGCACTTCTGCCAAAAAGTAATAGTCTCTCAAGACCATTGGTCTCTAATGACAGGTCATAAAATCTATAATCAATAAATTTGTGCATGGGGAACTTGGTCTTTCAAGACAGATAATCTCTCATAACAGTGGTCTCTCAAGATAGGTTTTACTGTATATATAAATCAATTCTTTCTGATGCACTAAATTAAAGCAACTTGAATTAAAAGGCTGTTTCATTTATTAATTCTACACACTGTAGAATTTCATGTTTGCTGTTACTGAATGTTTGATGTATTGATCCTGTTAAGTGAATTATTGGTCAAGGTGTCAGACTTATTCATTCTGACTGGCTTATACTATTAGTTAAGTTTTGATACACCCACCATCAGGCAGAATGTATCATGTCTATCTGCCCATCAATTTTTGTCCATCTATTCACTATCTTTTCCGCACAATAACTAGTTCTCCACCATTTACCATTATCAACTTTTGTAAGTATCTTCTATCTAGTACAACAAAGACGTCTGTTAGTTTGGGCTTCAGAAGTTTAAAGGCCATGGTTACATGCACTGAAAGAAAGAAAAAAACTATTTTCACAAAACTACTTACGTTCTGTTCTACATGCCTTGAATAAACTTTGTAGATAGCTTGCATTGAGACAAGGAAGACACCCAATGATTAGAGTTGAGAAGGTCAAAGGTCAAGGACAGATTAACTTGAAAAAGAAAAATGGGTGCCCAAACTATCTCGAGTCCTATGCCACAAACCTTTACCAAACTTTGTGGATGGTTTGCATTTGAAACAAGTAAGGCATCTATTGTGGTCAATAGGTCAAAGACCAAGTCACAGAGACTGAAAGAAAATGGTTTCCACAAAATAAATTAGTTCTGTGTTGTTGTTGTTTTTTTTATCATGATCATATTTTGTGGACGACTTGCATGTAAGATGAGGAAGACACTTGTTTGTTTTTTATCAAAAGGTCAAGTATACTATAAAATAAAGAAGGTGTTATACACACACACACAAACACACACACACACACACACACACATATATATATATATATATATATATATATATATATATATATATATATATATATATATATATATATATATAATAGTACTATTTGCCACATAGTGGACATATAATGTATTCTTACTGATTAGTATTATTATCAGGGTTTGATTTTAATGATGGCAAAGCTCTAGGTGTGATCCATGAATTTTAGCACTGTTTTGTATTTAACATATTTGACTAAGAATGAGACCTTGATATATTTTAAATATGTACTACCCTTACAAAGGACATTACCATTGTACGCACTGTAGTTAATTTTATTCTGTCAGTTTACTTCAGTAGCAAATGTTCTACAGACTTCTATAGTACATCGTTGATCACCACTCATATACTTTGTACCATATATGCAACAGTTTGATGTGTCTGTGATTTTCTTAAATTGTATTCTTTAACGACGGCAAAGCTCAGTTTACTTCAGTAGCAAATGTTCTACAGACTTTTATAATATACAGTTGATCAGCACTTGTATGTTTTTTATCATCTATGCAAAAGTTTGATGTGTCTGTGATTTTCCTAAATTATAATCTTGGACAAATATTTACTTCAGAGTGGACTTTTACATCTCTTGTGCTACATCTAATAATTTTATCTGGTATTTTGATATACATTTTTAGTGTTATCTGTGATAGTTCGTCATTTTCATAATTATTTTTATCATTTAAAAAACAGCAAATTTATGTAGTTGATTAAGTCCCCTCAAGCCTAAGAGAATGAGTCATATTGGTTTCATGTGATCCATCTGTCCATCCATCCATTTCTCCCACTTTCTTGCAAACAGGTTAGCTCAAAAACTATTGAGCCAAATCAGATCAAATTTGATATTTAGATTCTTTGAATACGTCCTACGATATTACGTAATAGTGATTATGGCCTTATTTTTAAATTTTGTTTTCTTCAATTGTTTTTAATGTTTGGACTTGGACATTTTGAAGGAAAAAACTTATAAGTACATTTAAGATAAATTGTGAGCACATTTAAGAAAATATCACATATGGTAGACAAACAAAATTTGGTATGTATATTTGTGTTATTATTATTAGATATTCAGGCTCTTATAGCAGTTTTTCACATTTTTGAAGAATATACCAATTCTCTTGGACTTGGACACTTTGGATAGAATCATTGTTAGAACAATTAGGCGAATATTGCTTAAGGTAGAGTAATTAAATTTGGTAGGCTAAGTGTTATTAATATATAGATGATCTGATTAGATTTTCAGGCCATTTTAGCAATTTTTCCTTCTTTTTTCAGATTTGTAATCTTTTAATTGACTTGGACTTTTTGCGCTCAAAAACCTTGTAAGCATAATAAAGTAAAAATAACTTGAGGTAGACAACCGATATAAGCCATACTCTGTGGTATTACTATGTGCAAAAACTGATTGGGGATGTTCCATTAAAACATACATAGGACCCGGGGACAGCAGTTTAAAAAATAAATATATGTCAGGTTAGTTGGTTTTGTCCCTGGTTGTTTATTTCATAAAATCAATGCTATCGGTGACTGAAAAAACTGTTTAGGTCGATCTGCCTAAACGTCCAAGCTAAACATGTTCTAAAAACTTCAACTTTAGAAGTCCCATCATCAAATGCATACATGTTAACCTCTCGGCTGAATGGTTGATCCTCATGAGGAAAGGGGTGTCTCCCATCCCTCCCGTCGCTCACTGAAATCTCCTGCGTAATCAAATTTCTTATTAAAAATTTCTGGTACAGACATGTTTACTTTTTATACCTTGCTTCCAATGTAATATATTTTGATAAAGACTGTGAATAGGCTTAAGCAAGCGAGCATGACACTTTTGTTGCTAATTCAATAGACCATTGCCTACAAGTAATCATTGAGTTATACAATGTGTGATCAGTAATAATTCGGAAAGGATGAAAGGCATTATTGGATCATCGTTGGATTACTAAAGGCTCAAGCCGCAATGATCATCATTACTTGGATTCTTTCGAAAGGGGCATAAGTGTTTAAAGTTTGTTGAGATGGAAGATAGAATGCGTGATCAGAAGTAATTCTGATAGGAAAGGGTTACAGACGTTAATGGATTATGACTGGAGTAGTCATTACTAAAAATATCTCTAATGGCATAAAACAGGTCCTTTTGACTTCCGTATTTAAAGTTGGTTGAGATATCTAAGTGTGCGTTATTTCCCAATGATAAAACACCAAAATCAAAACAACTGAAATATCACACGATATTCAATAATGGATAGAAAAATGAATTTCAGTGGTTGAAATCAAATTCAAAAGAACATGAATATGCTTTCTATCATTCACGTAAAATCGATTTAACAATAAGTTCCCACATTCAATCCAGATAGCACCAATCTTGAGCAGCTCTGGCAGGCAGTCAGCACCGGAATCTACTCACAGGAAGGAAATAATTTAAACTGTTTGTTGGACTCAGTAGAGTTGTACTAACAATGCTTAATTCCAATAAAGACACTGCAAAAACATTTCTATTCTAAGGAAAAGTCAGGCTGACTCCAGAGGAAACCTAGATCCGGTAATGATACATGATCTTCTAAATGTTGAATCAACAATCACAAGGACTGCCACAAATATAATCCAGGCAATGATCTAACAAAGGCTAAAAATGCTTGCGCTGCATATAAGCGCAGTATGAAGAGCAACAAGTTATTGTGAAAGGCCCAATGTGAAGAGAAGATCTGTAAATTTTAATATAGAAATAAAGAAACTTGTTTAGTGGTTGTCATTTTTGTCTATTTGTGTTCTAAAAATTGGGTCGCTAAAAATTCTCCTGATTTGAAGTCAAAACTCCTCACCAAATTATGCAAATCGTCTGATCTGTCCTAAGGTGACCTCTCTGTTCTGTCATATGTATGCAAATGCAAATTATATGTGCTGTATTACAGTGAACGAGTAAGTAGTCTGTGATTGGACAACGGTATCACCATGTCTATCGCATTGATTGGATGTATATAAAAAAAATTTAAAAAATTGGTCAGCTATAAATAGCTTTGGGCAAGTCTAGAACATGATGTCACAATAATAGCCTGGTCAGTCCATATAACGCTACCACGTTACTTTAGTTATAGTAGCCAAAGTATGACAGGGGACCAGTCCATATCACAATGGACACTGTTGAGTCATAAATAAAGTTAAATTCAATATCAAAACCTATTTATCATGTCAAAAAGGAAATCTGGATCAGATTTGATAATAAATCTGTTTATAAAAAATAATTGTTGTCTACGTTGATTTAAGTCTCTTGCTTGCCTTAGTCGGATGCTCTCGGATACAAAGAGCACTGCAAAAATGGCCAAACTTAGCCAATTAGTGACTGTAATGGTTGAGCCAATGCATATCACAGTTCATACTGATTCAAAAAGATTGTTAGATGTTTAAAGCGTGATAGATAAGATTGAGAAATGCCCGTTTAATAAGATTCATGATCACTCTCTCATAATGCCCCCCCCCCCCCCCGGTTTTATCGGCATAGACTTCTGCGGTGCATGCATGTGGCTAATCTCTCTCTCTCTCTCTCTCTCTCTCTCTCTCTCTCTCTCTCTCTCTCTCTCTCTCTCTCTCATTTTCAATATCATGCAGCAATATCCCCTTTCTTTTGGTGTTTCTTCTCTTGAAATTTGTGTAGAATTTATAAAGATAAATTCTTTTGTATCTTTATTGTAAAAAAACACGAATACTGGCAGACAAGAGTACTTTCATTTAAGCCTATATTTCATATAGCCACTTGTTATATGCCCACTTGTAACCCCTCTTTTACCTTTGCCGTTTTCTGTCCAATTGTTTTGTCTGGAATTTCTTCACAAAGACTCACAAAGACACAACTATCTGAACGGTAGCTAGATATTACCGGTTCCCTCTATACAATCCCCTACTGTTCCTTAGATTTTGGGTCATATCACAGGCGCTCAGAACAGCGTGGAGATATTCCAGCATGCTCAACGAATACTGCTTTCAACATAATATTCAAATTATACTTGCCCCAAAGGGCCATGTTATTTTTGATATTATTTTGATACAACGTTTAAATTGTTATCGTTTAAATAAATTTTAAAAAATAAATAAATGGTTTAAATTGACCCATTTTCTGTATTTATTTGCCTCTCAAAATAGTGCACTTCAGAACAAAAGTGCGTGACCATGTCTTTTAAAATGTTGACATGATTTGATTGCATATAAATGAATGTTTTCTCCAGATCTTGGTCTAACGCAGTATCCTCTACCAAAATAGTTAATGCTTTACTGTGTTTTCAAACAACATTTAGATATGTTTAGTTCATTAAAGTTTTTAATTCATTTCACTTGAAGCAATGTTTTCCTCCATGCCCCGATCTCGACCAGTGTCCAATCGCTCTATCAATGTCGTCTTTACTGACTGGAACTTGAAGATGATGTTCATATGCATTTGAAGTGTATCGTACTTTTAAAACGTGTCTTTAATATTGTTGATATTGTGTGTGTGTGTGTGTGTGTGTTTGAGAGAGAGAGAGAGAGAGGCGCCACGAGCGCGAGGAAAGATATCTTGCAGCATATGACGTTATATTGAGATAACGTCATGATCAAGTTAGTTATTTTTATCAGTTCCATTGTAGCATTGCAAGCCAGCTATTTCTTTCTTTGTGAATATTTAACAATTTGTTCGAAAACACTTCTATTTTTCTCAATTCAGATGAATTGAATTTACTGTTTTATGCCGAATTGTCCTCTAAAAATGTCAACAGTATTGCTAAATCTGATATAAAACGCGAAAGTGGGTGATACTGTTTCTTCCCTCTTTCCCAAGGTTCAGCTAACATCATTATTTTCTTTAGAAATACAGACATTCATTCTGAAATGTCCTAATCTTCAAAACAACAGCGTACTCGTACTGTTTTAAATTAAAATAAACTTCCCTTTAATATATAAAGAATACAACACATTAGGGCTAATTTATAAGTTGTCGCCTTGTTGTGACAAAGCTTGCATTGGCTGCTGTCGTGTTCCTCGAGGGCCCAGTTGAGAATCAAAACAGACGGGATAGATCTGAAACTGCATCTGGAATTATTTACACAGTTTTCTTTTTTATCTCCTGACTCAAATGACGTCTGTTCAAATTCTAATTTTTCCAACAAAATATGCTTACGTGCAATTGTTTTAATCACACAATGCTTTAATATTTTATTTTCAGTAGTCTTTATATTTGAAGTTTAAATGGAAACATAAAAATTGAGAAAATAAAAAACGTTTGAAAAATATCAGATATTGCAAAAACCTGAATATACCTGAAAAATACGTATAATTTAATTTTCTTTCAATGTGGCTAACTACATTCCACATTTGTTTTACAAAAGGAAAATATATATTATCATCACTCGAATTTTTGCCCTTTTGGGACGAGCTTATGTTGAGTTTTGTGAAACCAAATTAATGCTTTGGGGGGAAAATGGCATGAATTTGTCTCCACCAACGCGCTACGTGGAGGTATTTGAAAGAGAGGTACATATGTCTTCTGAGACAAACTGATGCCCTGTCTTTTTTATAAATCTCAACTGATTCTTTAACATTCATCACTTTCAGCGAAAGTATCATATAGTGTTTCTTCTTCTGAAATCATTAGAAAACAAAGCTTGCTTAACATTTTTTCTTCACATTTTAAATAACATTCGAATGGAGAGACACAGAGTTATGGCATGTGTATGTTAGCAATTTATGTTGAATACATTGTATATCAAAATGTATCGAATAAAGACACATATATAACGATTGATAACACTGTATCCACAAGAATGTACATCGTAGCATTGGAGTAAGATATGGTCTATTTAATCTGTGTGCTTACACTTTAATGGATATGTTCTTCATTCAATCAGAGGACTTTAGCAGGTAGACTATGTTTGAAATGAATGGGGAAATAGTATTAGGCAATCAATGGTGTTTCTTTATATCTCTCTTAAGTGCACATTTTCAGTACGTTATACAGCAAACAGAAGGGGGTTAGTGTAGCTAGATGTGCAAATATAAGAATACGTTTGAACGACTTTGCGAGGATGTGGCTTTTGTACAGACAAGCAAATAGACAGACACGCAGAGAGACAGTAAACAGAGCAGTAAAGAATGACATTACGTGGAGACTGGTTAAAGTAATTGCATTGATTTTTGTATTTATAAGGGTAGAGTGGAGGCAAAAGCAGCGTAAAGTTTATTTAATTGCCAATTTACCACTCCATATTATGCAACAAATACTATAATTTATCCTCAATAGACTTACTCAGTTGTCTGTGTGTGTGTGTGTGTGTGTGTGTGTGTGTGTTTCTCAGACTTACGGGGTGTGAAAGAAACATGATCAAAAATAAGGAGGAAATATATTCCTTTCCCAGAAAAATTGAAACCGTTAAGATTAACCACGAATACGATTGAGCAGATTTCAGGTACCTGCGAGAGAGAGAGAGAGAGAGAGAGAGAGATGTGGGAGTTACTGTATTGAGGATATATGTTATAATTTGGGTTGGTGGAATTGTAAAAATGATTGAGGTGGTTAGCACATTGTAAGATTTGAGTCATATGATTCCTGACGATCTATTTAAAGCCCTGTTCATTCATTGGTATTCAATTACTATATTTTTAAAAACGGTTGCTATCTGTCGTGCATTTATACAATTTCTAACATTAACACAGCGGGTTTGTATTTATAACATTCCAGACGCATTTAAATAATGGCTACATTTTGACGAATATTGAGATATGAAAGATATTAAAGTCATGATTTAGGTATGGCTTACTTTTATAAGGAGGAAACAAAAGATTTTCTTCAATATATCGAAAACTATATCTCGAAAACTATATTTCGAAATCTATATCTCGAAAACTATACTATCTCGAAAACTATAGCTCCTTTTTGCATTAAACAAGATCTATTTTAAACACCATTCAATGTTCTTTCTGAATATGTAAAAATCGCAAACACATAAGATGGAGTTTAGGCCTTCACGTTATCTATAATTTATCTAATTTATATTTCGCATAAGTTAATCCACTTTTCCATTAACTCATTTTAATTAGATACAAAATCAATAAAGGAAACAAAATAAAGACCCATAAGTATTTCGCTGAGTTTTCTACCTTGCTTCATGGATAATATATCCAGAAATAAAACTCGCCTTTTCAGTTCTTGTTAATAACAATTATTGGAAGATTTTGTATGAACATTAGACTGACCAAAAATGTATGCAAATTCAAGTAAAATTGCTTTAATAATTTCTCATAGACAAGTTTTAAAGATTGAAAAGCTGATGTAGGGTGTTTTTGTTGTGATTTGCTTTGTGTTTTATTCCCCTTAACTTAATGTACTTATTTTTTATTTCATATGTATAGGACCAATATAAATTACATACATCTATATAATTTAAATTATTTGCCCATTTATTTCAGATATAAATTCTCATTGCTCAATCTCAAGTTTTGGTCTTTACCGAGTCGTAGTTGTAGAGATGCCTCGGGACTGTCAACTTATCGATGTGGAGCTGCCTTCACATTTGTCTAAGGGAAGGAGAGCAAACTTTCTGTTCTAAATTTTCACTTCTTTGCTTTTTCTCTACTGATATCTTTGTTATAGGCAATATGTATTATTTGAAACACACTTTGCTCCTATTTGTAAATCCATTAGACTTGCTACACTTATTATTTGTCTGGGCATTTTTCAGATTCATTTTATTCGCGAAAATGGAAGCAAAATGCAAAGGAAGTGCTAGAAAGTTGTGATATACTATGTTTGGTCACAGAGTGGCTTACTGGCTGAATTTCATTCAATTCATCAAGAGCGAAAAGCGTTTTATTATTGTTCCAGAGGGGATGGTGATGCTGAAACCTGTGTGTGTGGACTGGGGTAGCGACCTCGTGTACCGAGACTAATGAAAGGTGTTGAAAACTTACACTTTCGTATTAAGATTGGATTATGTTCACCTATTCGTGCTGTTAAGATTCGTGTTCACTAAATAAATATTAAATCCTTTATATTAGATGAAATCTCCTATTTGAAGTAAGAGATGTTTTTATTCAGTCTATGTGCATGAACATTACTTAAAACATGAATATTTATGAACTGATCCTAGGTGTGAATTCAAACTTCATAGACGATACAGCATACAGATATATTAAAGATTATTTGTTTTTAAAAATTAAGGTTGGCTTCTTGTATGATGGTACGAATTGCCCAAGCCCAAGGGAGGCAGAACCTAATATGGTGGGAACATTGGACTCAGAAATAAACAAGGTTAGTTATTATTGGTTCATTAGGTAAGAGTTGTAGTAATATGTCAGGCTTTAAGAAACGAGTCTCTGCGAGATAATGTTAATTTATATTTAGATCATGGGGGTTTCTTTGTTGCGGTTTTTTAAAACTATAATAGTGTGATTTAGTAACAAAATGGACATTAGGCATTATTGGTCTGATATTAACAAACTTTAAATGAGAACATAAATACATTTGTTTTGGAAATAATGCATGTTGGCTTTGAAGAGTAGGGATGTTGATTACTATGGATTTGTCAGACAGCAAGATATATGACTTAATGACAGAGAATCATTGGAGTCAGTACACATATTTTCATACATGTCATAAATCTATAATAGTGTGATTTAGTAACAAAATGAACATTAGGCATTATTGGTCTGATATTAACAAACTTTTAATGAGAAAATAAATACATTGTTTTTGGACATAATGCATGTTGGCTTTGAAGAGGAGGGATGTGGATAAAGATGGATTTGGCAGACAGCAAGTTATATGGCTTAATGACAGAGAATCATTGGAGTCAGTACATAGATTTTCATACATGTCATAAAATAAATTATTTAGACACAGTGAACCGCATGTGCATGACATTGTTGACCTATTAGAGATTTCACATAAATGTCATAATAAATTATGTTAACATAGTAACCATTTAGTTCTAGAAAAGCAACTGTGAACCACGAGAGGGACAAATGTATGGCTCAAGGAAGGTGATATGGTTGTCGTAGACCACTTGTATCATATATAATATGCTGGTTGAAGAAGAAGAGCCACGGTAGCTCCATTTGGTAGAACGTCGTACTCATAATCCAGGTCATCCAAAGTCGCCTGCCTCGATGTGTCCTTGGGAAAGTCACTTAGCTCCCATTTTGTCAACAAGATATAGCCAATAATGTGTTGAAAGTACCGTTAAAAACGACCAACCAAGCAACCGACCTGACCTAAGTAATTTTAGGTAATTTACCATACATCTTGTCATCCTCCTAAGTTTTAATTTTTAATCTCTTGCAATAATAGACACTTTTTTTAGTTTTTCTTCTCTTGAAATTTTGAGTACATAAACATCGGTTTTTTGCATCCAGGCCCGCCGAGAAGGGAGTGGGGTGGGCAAGGGTGGGGGACCATTGCCCAGAAGTTCGGCAATTTCTTGGCGCCCACCGTCAACTCAGTTATTAAAAATTAATTAATCTTTGTGGTAAATATTTAAATTTGTTCTTTGCAAGAGTCTAAGCTATGGTAGATTAATACAGGTTTAATATGCAAAACTGTACACAGGTTTTTATATATAAAAAATTAAACTAGTTTTGGGTCCCATGACTGCTCCGCCCAGGGACCCGGAATTTCTGTCGGCGGTCCTGTTTGCATCAATCATATGGAAGGAGCTAGAATACTGGCAGATAACAACAATATCATTAAGCCATTATTTTCCATGTACACTTGCATAACCACCACTTGTAATCCTCTAATGACTTTTGTCGCATTCCCTCCAACCGTTGCTTTTGGAATTTCCCAATCAAGTCTAAGCATTTCTGAGCGTCACCAGCGCTGTCTCATATTGCATTCATAAATGTTCACGTTCCCTTCATATTATACGCCACGGTGTGTAAAACTTTGGACCCCAGCGCATGAACCCAGAACTGCATGGGGATATTTCACAGAAGATTCTATTCCACATAATGTCATTTTAGTGGACATGAAATATCCGATATGGGACAGTCTCCTAATCTCTCAGAAGACAATGAAATTATACCTGCCTTTAGTCCTCCTGGTACACACACACACACACACACACACACACACACACACACACACACACACACACACACACACACACACACACACTTGTTACTTATACTGTCAAGAGTTATATTAAATATTATCATAACAAGCAATGTTAGCTATAGTTATCTGCTATCTGCCTCTGTGTTTATTTAAACTTGACTTGTAGAGATAATTCCTTTGTTTTTTTTCTTTTTTTGCTTTTTGTTTGTAGTTGTAGCAGTATACTGTCTGATTACTCTCTCTCTCTCTCTCTCTCTCTCTCTCTCTCTCTCTCTCTCTCTCTCTCTGCCTGTGCTAGGCTAGTTGTATATTGCTAGCGAGGTTATTGGTCTGATTTTATGAAGTTCTATATACATCCATTAGTCATCCAAGGGATCAATCGCTTAAATAGTAAATACCCCTACCCCGTTATTATACAAGGTGGTGTCATCAATTATCAAGATTGACACGTGTCTTCTTTGGTATATATCTTTGTGAATATATTAAATATGGCATCAGCACTTTCTACTAAAAAGAACGGAGCTTATATTTGAAAAATATGCAGATACCAGAAAGCAAAGAAATAAATTCAAGTTATTATGTTGTGAATCATGCAGAAAATCTGTATTGACCGTACATTAAAATATACTACGATTTATGGAATATGGTCATAATCCTGTGTGGTAAAGTTTACTATTTTGTATTTTTTAAGCATGGTAACGTCTATTTTACGACTCTTGATTACCCAATATGTGCTGCAAATAAAGCTTACAGTGCCTGTGTTCATAACTTTTGAAAACCAATAGATATTCTTCGAAAGGGTTTCCACTCAACTTCGATTCTTTTAAAGCATCGAAATAAATAGTTAATTGAAGACCAAAACCTACACATAGTTTGTTTACGTTTTCTTTGAGTTAGGCTTGAAAATGGAATGGTTTGTTTGGAGCCTAACTTTGATAGTTAGACTAGCACAGAAGATCAGCTGCGCAACATGTACTTCAAATGAACGGCCAACTTGGTTTACGTGTTCATGTTTGTCTGCTACAGATGTAAATATCTAAAACTCGAGATAATTGAGGGATAATGAGAAGAATGCCAGTTTGTAAAAATAACAGTGAAAATTAATCATGCATAGGGCCCATAATGTTTGTTTGAGCCGCCTTGTCTGAGGAAAATAGCAAAGCAGCCCTTGAGTGTCGAAAATGAACACTATAAAGAGGGGTTGGGAATAGTGTTGGTTCAGTGTAAAACCTATCTATTGTACAAGCAATTAATCTTAATCAAAATGTTATAAGTATGCTTTCTGCAAAATCATTGGTTTGTTTTTATTTGTACCTTAAATGCATAATAATTCATATATTTCTGCGATGTGTCATCGTTCGATGAAAATCCAACATCAATAAGAACAACAACAAAAATCCTATTGTAACAAGATAACCGAGTTGGATTTCGGATTTATAACAGAACACTGTTGATGGTGATAAAAATGCAATGTTTATTGATGAATGACTTGAATGGGAAGAAGGGTTATGATTAATACGTGCGTGTATAGGGTCCAAATATTGGACAAATTAACATAATCCGCACGAACCTAATGATGTAACCCAAATATGAATACAAATAAATAAATACACAGTGCAATGATAAAGGCTAATGATTCACAGTAATCTCGGACGACAAAAAGAATGACGTGTTTTACTCAGATAGCAAAAATGATGTATTTTACTCAAATAGCAAAAATGTATACCCTCAAACAATGAAACATGAGGCACTTTATTCAAATAATAAAATGTGGTGCAAACAAATGGGATAGATATCATGCAAAATATCTTTACACTCCCAAACCACTGGGTATCACAAAAACCCAAAATTAGCCCACGGCTAAAAGATTACATATATGGAGTGACTCAAAAACACTCCGTCACTAGCATACTTGGCTGCCAGTCGGACTGGTCAATCAAGCGATCCGCATTACAGGTAGTCACCTACCACCATTCAATTCTTTGGTCAATCAAGCGATCCACGCCCACCAATGGGTCAGCAACGCCCTATCATCTGGTATTCACGCAACACAGTTTATTCAGCTCTACGGCTGCTGTGGTTAGCTTTACAGCTGCTATAGTCAACTTCTATTGTCCCCTCTATAGCTGGGACCTCGTCGACTCTGATCAGCTGGAAATAAATCTAACACCGTGTAGTGTGATTGACACAGGCATATACGATAACACGTAATGACGTTATATACGGTAAGTTATACAAATTACATTATCGGCACAACATTACAAAGCAATAAACAAGTTCAGAAGTGAACTCACTCTCGGGTATCGTGGCACTTGTCCGATAAGAATCTTATGGTACTAAACGTTTCCTAAAAATGCCACTTTATATTGCTAATATAAAGCTCTTATTAAGAACAAACAAGAATAGAAAATATTTGCATTGTACTACGCAAGTCGAAGCTACATAGAAAATATACACCATAAATTAATAAATAATTTACCTACCTCTACAGCTGAAGACGTGCAAATCCTTAAGTAGACTGCTCACTGACAAGACGTTCCGTAATGTAAAGATTTAGTCTTACGGTGAGGCATTTATACACAGACGATGCAGCTCTATATCGTCCGCACGCTTGATGCATTCGGTTTTTCTCATCGAAAGCACTTCGCACGTGCGGCATGGGGTGAACCGAACTCACTGTTTCGAAATATTGTTCAATATACATAACTCCTCTCGGGTATCGTTGTTATACTGAAAAACGAAACCCGAGTACATGTATTTAACAAAAGGGATTTATACAATTCCGTGACACCTATCCAGTGAGACCTTAAGAAATTGTGTCATTTTTTAAGTCTTCTTAGATCTCATTCACTATATAAAAAAATATTTCCTCATGACCTCTGTAGTTTGAATCATATTAAGGTATTCTATACACACTTAGTAATAACTCATGGTAGAAGAAGGGAGCTAACTCAACACTGTCAGAGTTAAGTTGGGTCACTTCTCACCCATTGTACTAATAAACTAATTAAACCTTTGAAGTTTGATGCAAGCTGGTTTATTTGAATTTTTTTACTTGGTTATTTAGTTTCTCCGTGTTTACAGTACATACTTTCTATAATGTCATACTTTAATGATGATTAATTTAATTTCATGCATTCTTGTCTACATAGGTTGCAATATTTCAATGCATCGATCCTATTTACAGAAATTTAGGCAGCTATTTCAAGGCATTTTAATAAAACAGTCTAATCGTGCACTTGATTTTTTTGGCTTGGACCCAAAACTTCAGCAGGGTACAGACTGATTTTTACACATTTCAGAGGAAATGAATAAAACTTATAGCATATCACCTACTGTTTTTCTTCCGCCATCTCAATAAGTCAACAGGTTTCCATATTTTCCACAATAAAATGCAACCAATCTGATTCATTACGTATATGAGTCTTAGATAGTTAAGTATGATGAATGTCCATGTGTTAAATTGCATTCACGAATTCAGTGAATGATTGCTGATCAGTGTATTGATGTTGTGCTTTATATATTCTGTTTAAGCACTTCAGCATGCACATTATGCACAGTTACTATTAGAAATAACTCAACTGCTTTTGTATGTTGCATTCGCTACATTTTGAAATTACTTCAAGAAATATGCTACTTGCCTTACACAATGTAATTAATAGCATTAAATACTAAAATTCCAAGGTTTGTGAAACTTTATTAAACTGGCACGTGAGAAACGCAATTTTAGGTTTAAGTGGGGAAAGGTTAAAGGTGAAATGTGAAGGTGTCTCATGGTCGCTGCTCCATATGATAACTTCTAGATCATTGGGAAACGCAATAAAATATAGCAAACAAACCATTTAGATCTTTTTAACTACTTAGGATGGCATTTTACTAAACATTGCGGAAAGTTTTGGAACTGACACTTTTTTCGACTAGTCACATTTGTATGTAAATTCACAAGGTTTCATTGGATTGTTTCCTATTTTGACACCACCCAAATCGTCATGGTAGAGGGGTCGAGCCTAATAACCATGAGCCTTGTGTTTATAAGTTCCCACCAAAACTAAATGTACTTTTGTTTAAATTTACTTTGAGTTAGGCTTGAAAATGGATTGGTCTATTTGGTGACTACCTTTGACATTTAGTCTAGCACTGGGGATGAAATCCGTAACTTAGGCTTCAAATGAACGACCATCTCGGTTTACTTGTTCATGTTTGTCTGATACAGATGCCGATATCACAAAACTGAGATGATTCAGCGGTTATAATAACAGTAAACTTTAATTATGGATTTTTTATTTGCGCCGCCAAGTCATTTAAAAATATTCAAAATAGCCCTTGACCGTTGGAAATGAACACTATAAAAGAGATGTTAGGGTAGTGGTGATTCAGTGTCAAAGCTATCATTCGTACAAGAAATTAACCCGAATAATTTAATCAAAATGTTACAAGCATACTTTCTGCAAAAATGATTAGCTAGTGTTTATTTGTGTCTTTAATGTAGAATAATTCTTATTTTTCTGCAATCTATCATCGTTCGATGAATATTGACCAAAAAAAGTCCAGTGAGACTTTATAGCATATGTGCATACCCACCATATATTGTTACTGAATGTCATGTAGCTTGTGCGAACTACACACACACACACACACATGCACACACAGACACACACACACATTATATATATACACATATATATATAGTGCATTTTCTTATTTATCAATCCATCCGTAATATCTATCAATCTATCATCTTTGTCATTCACCCACACATTATTTGAGATTGTTCATTTTCATTTTCCTCATAAAGAGTATAGATCTGCCCACAAAAATGTATTTTTCTTAGAATATGATATATCTGATTTATATGCTAGCTCCCATATCTTTCAAAAGCTTAATTCAAAGTAAATGTATTTAAGCCCCAGCATCATTTTTTAATATACTATGACATGTTTTAACATGCTATGACATTTAGTAACATGCTAAGACATTTTGTAACATACTATAACATTCGTCTGAATACAGCACTGTAACAAAAAAGAAAATCGGCATTTTGTTACATGCTATGACATTTTTATGAATACAGCACTGTAACAAAAATAAAATCGGTATAACGGATCCATGTCAAAATAGAACAGTCTATAGAATAAGTAATCCCGAGCCTTATTTTGGGATAAACATTTTTCCTCCAGATTTTGTCTCTTTGAAAGAGATAGCGTTGCACAGTCCTAAATCTTGATCGTATTGGCCAATTAAGACGAAATGAATGAAACATGCGTATTGTTTTTAGTAGTAATTGCTGGTGTTGGATCTACACATAATATCTACCATGAAACGGTAGAAATTTATATCAGTTTCTGGATCAAATTGTTTGTTACGATATTAAAAAGAAAAGAAATAAAGTTTGTATCAGGATATAATAAAACATCAACTTTGAAGCTTTAATGAAAGAACTTTTAGCGTTGCAATATTGTAATTTTTATACCTCTATAGATTGTAAAATTACCTCTGCTCGTGAATAATTTATGAGTTTACAAATTATGGTAAAGCCGGTTAAATATGGATATGACACTTTAAAATTAAGGAAAAACGGCTCAAGCCAAAGTACGTCCTGTTTACACTGTAAATATAATAACGAAAGAATCAGAGAGAACTTGGTTAAGTTCATATAGATGCTGGAAAATATTGTAGATAGAAAGTAGAAACGGTAATAAAACAAGCAATTATAATTTTTTTATTAAACTATTTTAAAATTAAAAACGAGATATCACAAAGTCTGCTACCTAATCAATGTAATAGCAAAACAATCAGCTCTAGTGTATCACGATTGGATAGAGACGGCAATTAGGTGATATATACTACTTTTGACATGAAAACAAAGATTCTTTGATTTCAGTAAAATATAAATAGTCAAGATAACATTTCAAGACTGAAATCCCATGGGACCGAATCAAAGTATTGGTTCTGAAGGGTTTTCGGTTTACTAAACTAGTCAAATTTGACCTAAAATCAGTTGGAATCAGTTATGTATCCTTAGTTATAACATCATCTGTATACCGATTAGTGCCTACTTTACCTTTAATAATACAATACTTATGTTGCTATTGATATTATACTGTAAATCTTTGCACTAATTTTGTTTCAACACATGCATTTGTACTTTCATGCAAATGTACATGATTTGATAAATGTTACAAGCCGGTGAATATGAGACAAGATTGTCTCAAAATTCTTCGGGGGAAGGTGTGAGCCTTGTTTGAAGTTCAAAGACTAGTTGATTGATGATTTTTTAGGTGCATAGCATCGGACATAGTCAGATGATCGGAAAATAAAATAATTTCTTTTGATTTGCACAATCACTGGAAATACGTTCATATTACAAACAATTAACTTTTAAGCTGTCACTCAGCCAGATGTAAATATGACTGATTTGCCTGTTGTATACACAGGCTTTAATCAGAACCAGTGCATGTGCTCGGCTTTGGTTTTACTTTACGCATGGTCCTAGGCTATTTCAAGGCCGTTGTCTGACCTCGTAACTGGGATCTGGCTGCTACATGACCATGTTTTGAATACGTTTCCGTTTTGTGGGATTCAATTCAATGCAGAAATGAAATGAGACAGGTTTCGGTTTATTTAATAATTTCTATCGAAATTAAAGATGGAAATACTTTGGACCAGACAAGTTTTCGGTTTCAAGAGGATTTCAGTTTAGTGAGGTTTGGGTCTAGAGAGATTTTACTGTATAAATATATCTTATTGTCTTGAATTATAATATACATTGGTCACCTAATTTAAGGACAGGACAAATACGTCCAAGAATGTCTTATAATTAAATATTATTGACAAAGAATACTAAAAAAAGTGTATTAATGTAATATAGCTTGCAATTTTGTATATACAGGTAAAACTGATAAATCTGACACGGAAATAAGTTCTTTCAAAGCTTTAGAAAAAAAAGAAAAAAATAATTACTTTATATGGAAGTGAAAACGTATGCAACATACAAGATATTAAGGACTTTCAATATAAATTTATAATGCATAACATTGCAACTAGTAAGTTTTATATACATGTAAAGTCCTCAGTTTCACTGATGTGTGTTGTTTTGCGAAATATATATATATATATATATATATATATATATATATATATATATATATATATATATATATAGATATATATGAAACGCTCAAACATGACAGGAGAAGTTAATTAAACTTGTTAATATTGTTTAATATCAGCAATAAAATGTAGTGTATTGCATTATGTTTTCAAATTTTGTACCCATTTCACATTTATATTTCTAAAATGATACATACAATAGCCTTCTTCCACTTTATTTTGCGTTTCTATTATTCTAATCAATGTCGTCTGAAAATCATTCAACAGGACTCCTTGGTTATCTCCTAGGTAAATGCCGCAAAAACTCCTCTGCTTTCCGTTTTACGTCTGACGGTACACTGCGGTTTTTGGCAAAGAAAACAAGTTTCTTTTCCAATCCTGTGCTCATACGCAATTTTCCCTCTTTGTACTGGTCCAAGTCTTTGCATAGACCGTTATATGTGATTTTCCAGTGCAAGGATACAACGGTTGGATGGAAACTGGTCGTTTGAGTACGAATTCCGCGCAGGACTGCCTTCTCCGTTTCTGACAACTGATCTGGGGGCGTATCACGTGTGTATTTGTGAGGAATATTAGCAAGCGTTGTGGATTCTACATTTTGTAGCAATTGTATGGCTTTTCTCTTGACGGCTGGTGGGACATAGGTATTAAAGCTATAAAACCTGAGTTTGGGCACAAAAGAGACAGCATAATTAGGATCAATACTCAAATTCGTTGCTGTGACGTCAATGTCGTGTTCTTCAAGCTTCCAGTACAAGGCGAGGACGGTTGGGTGAAAATGAGCGGGTCCATCATCTGTTATCGGCCTGAGGTATTTAAGTACTCGCGTATCGGTCTCAGAGATTTTTTCCACCGGCGTGTCAGTCTTGTATTTCCTCTCGATATCTTTCGTGATGACATTACAAACCTGTTTTCTCAGTTCGCTTGCATTTTTTCTCATTTCCTCTGGTCCGTTGGTTTCTATTTCATACAGTACGTGCTCAAGATATCGAGAGGAAACAAACGTCTCAGGATTCTTTAGGTCGCCTTCAAGTTCTTTCAGAAAGGCCCGTACGTATCCATACTTAAGGTTTTGTATTACACTTGGGTAGTCCAAAATATCTCTGATACTGATATCCTTCAACGCCTTGATCTATAAAACAAATGTTGGATGCATATGTTACGACTAGGTGTAATGTAACAAAAGAAAAGACTTAAACAAGCTTTCAAGATTTAAAATACAAATCTATAATTTCCTAAAATATTAAAATATTTCAACAAACGATCAAAGAGAAAGAATTAAAAATAACTTACAGTATAGAATATCCTTAAAAGTCCTAAATTGTTTTAAAGTTCACTATTCCAGAAGTTAATCCAAATATTCCAAATGTAGTATTCCGAATGACATAACCTGTACTGTACTAATGTGTTAATAAGAATTAGTTATATCCAAATAATCCTTGTGAATCTGGAATCTCACAAGTTCTAGAAATGTTTCCGATAATTCCACGGAGCTGTATAATAATTCAGGTTGAAGACACAGTCCTGGTTCCTAAATGTACTGTATTAAGTAATAAATATCCAAAGAATAATATCCCACACTCAAACTGAATCAAATTCGTTATGACCTCTCAATCTCTATGTAACATTGAAGAATGCCAGAATGCGGCTATTTATCCCTATATATATATAACCTTAATACGCAGAATCGAAGTAAAAACCCATACTAAGTCTTTGATAAACAACTGGGTATTTCGAAATAATTTCCTTCTAATAAACACGATTCATTCTTCGGATGTGGCTTTAGACTATAATTCCTAGTCAATAAAAAGTTTACTCCTAAAAGTACGAGAACTAGGTCAAAAGTTCATTCTCTCGCGCGCGGAAAATACGTCACATGACTAAAGCTACAAGCAACTAGGTTAAATATTGATCCAAAAATACCGTATGTGTACTCACGGCAAGACGACAGCAGTTAGACTAAGAACAGAGATTATAAACTAATACCATTATTAAAAGGAAAAATATATAATTCCGTAACACATATCATTTTATTTGGTTCATCGAGTCCTATTTATTGCAAGTAGGTTTGATTGGTGTGTTTTAATGCCAAAAGAACGTGAGGGAATGAAACAAAAAAAAGAGCAGATTTCAACGCCCGTTGTTTTCATTTTTTATAGTGCGCATGCTCTGCCCAACCAGCCACTTGTTCCTGATTTATACAGGCATGTTTTTAGGAATAAAGGGATTTTTTTAAAAATGTCAATGTAGATTGGCTTCTGCGAAACATTCACACGTAACTCCACTTCAAATCTCTTATGAATATTTTCTTTGTTTCCTCCCATCCTGTAAACTTTGCTAAGTTGCTGCTTTTGTGGGGTTTTTTTTTGGGGGGGGGGGGACGTCCGATACCTGTGTCACTAACTTTATGCTGTGGAAGTACATGGAGAATGTTATAATGGAATTTGTTAGCTTTCCTGGAGACGAGCAATTTTTCGTGACAGTTAACTGAGTGATTCTTCATTTTGATCAGTGGGTATCATAATATATTCATTGTTTAAAGGCAAGAAGCTGAAAACATGCATTAACATACATTCATAACTTTCACGTCATTCGCAGCACTTAATGTTGTTCAAATGATAGCATCTTTCTGTCACTGAAGGTAATCATTGCTGATGCATTTCTTCACTTGAATGTGTGCTTAGATAACATAGAAATTATCATATTTTATGTGGCGGAGACATAACAATATACAGACCTCATCTTCATCTGTTATGTTTTCGTATTCCGTCCCTGGCCTGTATTTTGCACTCATGTTGTTCAGAACAGTCTCAACAGCCTTGATTTGTCTAAGTTTGCGTTTTTCTTTCACAGCAGGATCAATGTCACTTTCGATCTCCTCTTTGACCAGCTCTGCAAATTTGTCCATTTGACCATTTTCTTCTAAATATCTAAAACATAACATAACTAGTCCACAGGTAAAAAGGTTCTGTACTGATACAGACTGTATATATGCAGATGATGCAGTTCACATCCAAACGAAGGTGTCTGAGTACAGTACAGTACAGTACAGTTTAGCACTTATTTACGAGTAAATGTGCGTTGTTCTTGGAAAGATGGTACGATTCCCTTAATGATGCATCTACAAGTAATATAGACCTATGATATAAGTACGGATCAGATTCACCTACTCCAATTAATTTGTCTAAGTTTTGCACAGGACATGCGTTTCCTGTCTGTTTTTATGACAATGTTTGCTAGATTTGTCTAGTCCCAGATCATAATGAAGTCAATGGACAGTCAAATGTATTTCTTTGTGACTAGGGATAAACCTTAAGATGAATTGAAAGTTTGTTAACTGACTATACAGACACAAAGTACAACACCGCTAAATGCGTTGAAAAACATTAATTAGAACAATTAGTGGCGCCCATATCCAGACCTGATAGAAGCTCATGACCAATTTGTGAAATGGATTTCAGTAGTTACTAAGTTAATATAACATGGCTTTTCTTCTTCTGGCACCTATTAACATTCCAAATTCGGACATGTTGCATCTTATAATCGTACAATATTTACATTTCGACACCAGTTTAAATTCTTCAAGTCATGAAGGAATCCATTTAAGTTTTAGCTAATTTTCTAAATTGTATTTCTGTCGTACCTTTTCTGTCTCTCGAAAACATCTGGAATGAGAGCAGTAACGTCGCCACTAGCATAATCAATCATTTCCTGTGTCATAGGTCGTTTTGCCCAGTAGTCATTTTCTCTCTTGTCCCACTCTATCTAAAAGACAAAACAACATGCTGTATATTTTTGTGATTTTTATGTAAATGTAGACATCTTCTTTCACAACCATATTTTTGTACATTTGAAATGTTCTAGTAACTTTGGGCCAATAAAACCACCATTGTTAGCACATATCCTAATTTTGCTGTATAAATTTACTAATTTCCTTTATATTTGTGTTTTGCATGAAACCAATAAACATAAAATGGTGCTGCTCAATCCCTACAGTTTACTTACATTAAGAAAAACATGTTATTTTAGTTCATTTTGATAACGAATCTTTTCACACAAAGATTGAAAAAGGGTATCTATTTTTATTGTTTTTTGCGTAGAGTTTTGATGTTACGATCTGTCAGGGTCACACCAAATATGATTTATTGTTATTTTGTAAAGGTATGGTAATTTGACGCGAACGAAATTTACAACCTTCTATGGAAATGAATGTCTATTTGTTTCTTTTAAGTGCGCACATTCTTTCCCGACGATATAGCTGAAGATATTTTGTGCACGTTTTTCCAAATACAATATTTGTATTGTGTTCGTATTGTCATTTACACTTTACGATAAGCAAATATTTTGACGAGCATTATTTTGTATCAGAATAAATTCCAGTATTTAAAATACGATGAAAATACCTGGACTTCGTCCTTTCCTTCATACACTTTTGCAGTGTCGGAATAGGTACGGCAAAGTTCAGCGAGCTTGAGTCGGTATGGAAGTCTGCGCCCTTTGTGTTCCTCGATCACAAGATGTGCTACCTATGTGGAAGAAATAAAGATGATAATAGCGATTATAAATCGACTTATATTCGTAAAGTAAAATCCTTGCAACAAACTATCTATTAAATGTACATGGTAAGTCTAGAGGATTTATATCATTTCCTTAACTGAAAATATGTGGCAGAACTATGCATGCATACATACATACATACATACATACATACATACATACATACATACATACATACATACATACATACATACATACATACATACATACATACATACATAGGAATAATGGTCAAAGCACGGGTATAGTTAATATTAGTATCGAAGGAGATTTTCTCCAATAATTATTATTGCTTTAAATATCTTATAAATCGTCTCAAATTATTCCAGCAAGTATGAAATCATGTTCAAAAGTGAGATAACTTATTTCAAATTTCCACTTTACACCCAATCATGCGTACGTTTAGTCGGATGTTTGAAAGGTAGTTTTAACAGTTACCTGCGTATCAAAGACGTTATTGAGCTTGATACCAAACTGATGGAAAAGGGCTGCACTGTCACCAGAACAGGAATGTATCACCTATAGTATTAATAAAACTTAAATATTGTATTAAATTCCCTGATAAGGCACGAACAGTACTGAAAATAAATTTGTTAAAATAAATGTAACATTTCATTTAAGTTCTCTATCTCAAATATAACAAACTAGGCAACCGATGAGATATTGCAGACTAGGCACATCGATGAGATATTGCAAAGTTTCTTACTTAATACAGAGTTATATATTGGTTTCACTTCCCCTTCATACAACGTACGGTTTTGAATGGAAGGCACTCTCGTCATAACAAAACTTAACTTTTAACCACCTCAAAAAAATAATGTCATTACAAAAGAATATAACAAGAGCTATTTACGTGTCAACATTATTAAAGATGTCCTGTTTTCTGCTATAAAGAGAAGATACTAGTAAAACAAGGAACTTGAAGTCAAATGTTCGGTGACATTGAGCAACAAAAGTTGCAACATTGCAAGTATAATTACGTACATATGTCAAGGAGAATTGTTAAGATTCTGTATCCGCATTGAATCTCTATGTTATCTTATATGGAGGTTTTTCTGCTAAGTCGAATGACAATGCATCAAAAACGAAGCAGGCTCCGATAAAAAAGTGAAAGGAAATCTGACCAGTAGTGTTAAAAGCAGTATATTTATATGATCTACAAAATTATTTGATGGCAGAAATGTTACTAAAAGAACTTAAATTTTATATTGTTCAAAATGTCAACGTTCGATATGTACCAATGAAAACACACTCTGCATAAAGTTCCAGACTACATTCTGAATGCTACACCTTATCTCGTTTTCTCATCCACTGTTTTATTACCTTCACAATCCGGGATGATGTAAGAATTCCATCCAGTTCCGTGTCCTTGAAAAAGCTTTTGTCTTGATCCTTTTCATTCTTCATGACGTCAAAGAGGTATACATCACCGTCCATCGTTCCGATTTGCATCAGCGTTAACACCCCCGTTTTGCTAAGGTGGACTCCCTCAGCATCCACAGATATAACCTTCTCCTGCTGTAATTCCCTTACTACCAGTTTACATGCTCCTTTATCTCGTGGGGAGAACACTAGAAGTCTGGGTTCTGTAGCCATATTCAACGTCAAAATCCGCAATAAATGATGTTTTAAATCTGCTAAATATAAAAATACTAGCGATATTCCCATTTCTTAGAATAAGACGCAAAACTTTTTTTTTAAAAGGACAAGGTTCTATAAGGGCTGATTTTGGCCCCCAAATTATTGATAACTTAAAGTGTCTGTAAGAGTATTTGTTATGGTTATGCCAAAACCACTATTTGTCTACTGGAACATATGTGCACATGACATAACGAAATAGTGTGAAATTAACTCTTAATTTGTTTCCTAAATAGGCGTCTGTTCCATCAAAAACTAAAATTGTGCCTGATTTTCGCATCCTCGAAGTCCTCAAAAACTAGTAGCGCAGTCGAGAACACGTTTGATTTTTTCACAGAAGACACATTTTGTAACCATCTAACACATATGCAAATTTTATATATGTTCTCGTTTGCGCTCATCCCTAAAGAACAGAGAAATGAAGACAAACTGCGTTCTTTTTTAGATCACCCGTTATATGTCCGTCAGCATATAGACCTACACGTCACAGTATCACCAGAATGGCATTTTGTGTTTCTTTAAACAAAACTGACATGCAATTGTCGATTGCAATTTGTATGGGATATTGTATTCTTTTGTTCTGTTGTTGGTCGCGTCTTGTGTCATTCTTTAGCACAAATCGTAATCAGTCGTAATACTTGGATGAGAGTAGCTAAATATAGAACAGGCGCATGGAGGAATGAGATCCACAGCAACAACAAAAACAAGAAGCAGCTGATTATGCTATTTTTGACGAAAATGGTCTGAAAAAAGGAATGATGATTAAAAATAAAAATTCCCGTGTATTTTTATTATTAATTTGATCATTTTAAGTTGTATTTATGATCTATATTCTACCCTTCTAAGATTATATATATATATATATATATATATATATATATATATATATATATATATATATAATATATATATATATATATATATATATATATATATAATATATATAATATATAATATAATATATATATATATATATATATATATATATATATATATATATATATATATATATATATATATATATATATATATTGGAACTCAGGCAGACATGACCAGAATATGAATAATAATATGAATCATACCCATACATTAAAATTATGAAATCTGCACTGAACCCATTAATAGTGCAATATTCGTTAGCATCATTGTTCATCGATTTCAATTGTATTCATTGTTTTAATACATAACTTTAAAGTATCGTCTGTAGGCTAGATGTATACGCCTACTCCCTAGGCTACTATAGTAAAAGTCACACAGGTCATATATGCGTTCAGAACCCTCTATTTCAGTAATGGGTGTCATTTTGTAAAAACTTGATTACATGTACCTTTAAATGGCAAGTATTCACTTTTTTGGGGGGAGGGGGGATCCCCATGCATACATATTCGTTTGGAAGGTCATTATTTATATGCCCCGATAAATACACACTGCAAAACCAATGTTAAATTACGTGGACATTTTTGGACATGGTCAACCCTAAAGGTATAATCCAGTACAAACCGGATTGAATGTCGCGCGCTGTGATATCACAATGAAAGTAGCGCGTGTTTAAAACTAATTAATACTACCCTGTTATTTGTTATGATAGACCCGACATCCTCTTTTCTTGACCCAGTTTAGTACCTGGCCACCATTGCAAAAGTCCAAAGCGATCAATAATTTTCGTCTGGAACTTTTTTGATGACATTTAAAGTGCAGAGCATTCAACAAACATGATTGAATGGACTTGGTTAAACTATCTTAGTATTAAATTTTAGAACAATCAATATTTTAAAATAATATGAGTAAATGCGCCTACATAACCACGTTAAAATACACATAGCACTGTATATCACGGACTAATACAATTGATTACAGCAGTTTTCGAAGAAATATTTATTGAAGAAAGGGATTATACTGTGAAACTTGAGTCTACTTTTAATGCAACTATATGTATAATATTTTTGTTATCTGTATACCCTATCCCATAATTGCAATTTTTTATATACATTTATTGCTACCCTAAGGAACCTTACCAGGCCACATGTGAACTATATATAGTAAATTGTCAATAACTTTAACATGTAGTCGCGATGGTGTAAAGGTAAGACTGTTTACAATTTAGTCACAACTGAAAGTAAGAGCATCGGTTCTAACCTTATCTGAACTTTACGTTTTATTTTATTTTTGGTACTATTATTTTTCTTTTTTTTCCCAGTTAACAATACAACGTTGCAACAACGTTGAAGCAATATTGTTTCATAATTATGTCTTTTTTTTACGTTGTGACAACATGATTTGGTGAACTTGTCGGAATGTTGCTTCAACATTGTTGTGTAACATCTTGATATTACATTCCTACAACCTCATTGACAAGCTCAAAAACTATTTAAAACAGTCAAGAATGAATGCTGCTTTATGTTTGTGAAACAGATATGCCTCTCTACTATCAAATATGTCCAATAAACGTTACAAAAATAACTTAGCAACTATGTAAACCCTCAACCCACACAAATCTTAGTCCAAAAGGTTCTAAAGCAAATAAAAGTTACAAAAAGTGGTATTATAGCCTGTAAAATCACACCGTACCTTACAGAAATGCATAACAGCATGCCTACTAAGTTTAACTGCTCGACCTTAAGTGACTGGTGCATTACTGTACGGAAAAAAAAAATTCTGAAAAAAAGTTGCTTCAAAAGTTATCAAATCGGTAATTGGTTAATTTGTTTTTGCGAGCAACTCGATACTAAAAATCTCTACGTATAGTCTTCTCTATTCGAATTTTTGTAACAATTTTGCTACAGATTCAAGATTATTTTTGTATCTGAGCAATTCTTTTATTTAATCAATTTTGGGGTTTTCTAAAGAGTTAAAAGTCCGTAGATTATAGGATGATTTAGAGGCCTCTGTCCTTCCATAATCAATTTAGACAGACCAGAAGAAGAAAATTAAAAATCAATTTGATTTTAAATAAAACATGTATAATTATTTACACCTTGATATGTATTCTCCCCTGTATATTGAGGCAACATTAAGTGTTCTTTTACAAGTTCAAGGTATTCATGGTGGCTGATAGGAAGAAAATTTAGGTTTAGCAGGGTCTAAACTAACGGAATATATCACATTTCTTTTTTAAACATCTAATACGATTTGAGAATATACTAAACAAAATATCTTAGATCGGTATGCCGACAGGAAAATTTATTATTATTTCAGTGACGTGGGAATAATGGAAGGGGTCATTTTACCCGTTGGCATACCGATCTAAGATATTATTAGTATTATATTCTTGAATCGTACATGATGTGATATATTCGGGTAGATTTGAACCTGCCACACCTTAATTTTCTTCCTTTCGGCCACATTTAGCAATATTTATTTTCCGTCTGCTTCCCGAGGCTTTTCGTCGACGATTCGGAATACCTCTGTACCATGTTCTGTGTGTGTGTGTGTAGAAGGGGGCGGCTTGCACTAAATATAAGAAACCCTATTTTACGTTTGATAATTTTAATAATTAAAAAAACTGTTATTATGACAAATAGGCAACTAAAACAGTGCAGTGAACAGGTTAGTCATTTTGTAAACAGAAACTGCATATATATATATATATATATATATATATATATATATATATATATATATATATATATATATATATATTGAGCACAAATCATATGGCGAATAACAGTCCTTTCAAGTGCATGGGATCCAGCAAGGGATCTCGTTTGTCAGGGATTGATTAAGATAAACGCAATAAACTGACAACGAACAATGCAAAACTAGTTTTCAACTAGCCTAAGCGCTTTCGACTCTTGTTGAGTCTTTTTCAAAGGCAAACACAAAATAGAGACAAAACAAACAATAAAGACAAAAAGCGTTGAAATTACAAACGTTCACATAACTATTTATACGGTAATTACATCTTCAAAATGTCTGAGGTCTCGTCTAGTTGGCTTCAACTCGATGCTGCAACTTAATAGGTTTTAACCTACAAAGGGATGAGCCATATCGCAGTCTGTTATTTAATGTAAATTGGTGTAACCGCAGATTATATCCTGGATATTTCATTGTTTCCGTAGGGCGAGTAATGACCACAGCAATAATTATACGTGGAAGAACAACAAAAAGACAGTAGTAAGTATAGGTGAGTTAGTAACCAATGAGCAAAATTAATGAATTATTTAACTTAAAATGTGGTGGCTGTAAACAGATGATGATTTTATTTGTATGTGGTTGTTTTTTCTAGTCTTGATGGTTTTAGCCGCTTGGTTCCAGTGTTCTAAGGCGGCGTATCCAGGAAGATTCTTTTTCTTTCCTGGTTTCGGAACTCCAGTTGGGGTTGTGAGCAATTGCAGTCAGTGTAGCATCACTAATAGTGTGGCCAGGGGAAGAGAAGTGTTCTGCAACTTGACTTCTGTCCAATTTCTTTGCCATCGAATCAGATCTGTGACGATTGATCCTTTTGTGTAGCTTTTCAGTTTCTCCGACATACTGAAGGCCGCAGATCTTACATGTGATGACATAAACTACATTCTCTGTTTTGCACGTTCTATTTCGATCATGTGTGTTCAATTTTTCACTCGTCGCTGTGCTAGAGAATGTGCTGGTCTCTATCATATGTTGACAGGTTTTGCACCTTTTATCACCACAAGGACAAGATTTGCTAGGGTGGTCTTGGTTCGTGATTGGTTTTAGCTTCGCTCTGACTAGGATGTCTTGGAGATATTTTGGTCTGCGGTAGGCTACTACTGGTTTGTTCGGGAGGATTAACTTTAGAGTATCACAAGACACCACGATGGGCCAGTGTTTCTGGATGATTTTGCCTACTTTGGGGTTGTCTGGATGGTAGGTCAGGATAAATTGTATCCGTTCAACCTTGTTCTTCTCTCTATATTTTTGTAGGTCATTGCGGTTTGTTTGTTTAGCCCTATGTGTTGCCTCCGCTATCAGATTTTTTGTCGTACCCTCGGTTCATCAAATATTCAGATAACTCTTCATATCTTTTTTTGAAATGTTTCATCGTCGGAGAAAATTCTGCGTATCCTCAGTGCTTGGAATCCAATGTTTTGGATGACAACTGGATGGGAGAAGATTCTGGTGTTTATCAGTTGGTTTTGAGTAGATGTATGTACGGAGTTTGTTTTCTACCAGTCTGGTTGCTGTGTCCAGAAAGGCCTGGTTTGAGTTGGAGACAGTACATCGCACATAGAAAAACACTGCAACATTAGGGACCAACCATTCAATTTTCGGGGTGGGGGAGGGGGAGGGGATTGGCGCAGGGTGGAAGAGAGGGAACGCCTTGAATTTTTTGGAAGTACAGAAATGATTATGGTCTATATCTTAATACTCATAATGGATCAACTTAAATTTCCTAGACATTAAATGTAAAATTAAAGAAATTAATATAAAGTTAAGAGAAATCAAATACGGCAACAATTTCTCCAAACCCAAAGTCTGCCACAATTTGATGATTATATTGAATAACGAATATAGAGGAGCTTTAGGGATAAATACCCTGTATTCTTTTAAAGTGATAAAATTATGACTTCTAATTGGTTAAATATAGCAATGACGTCGATCAAATATTGGATGAATGAGGGAAAGTGCTCATTGGAGCAAATGCATTTGTATTAATATGTCTACTATTTTAATTCTGTTTTGCTTCCCTTTATTCTGGAGAACCATTCAATATATAATAAGAAAGGATCCAAAAAATAAATATGCCATAAAGTGGCTGACAGGAAGGGACATGGTTTTGGCAGGATCGAATCTACCGGAAAATATCACATTTCTTTTTTTAACTTCTAATCCGATTTGAGAATATACTAGACAAAATATCTTAGATAGGTATGCCGACTGGAATATTTATTGGTATTTCAGTGACGTGAGAATAATGGCAGGGGCCATTTTTCTCGTTGTCATACAGATCTAAGATATTTTGTTTAGTACATTCTTGAATCGTATTAGATAACAAAATGTGATATGTGTCGTGTACATTTGAACCTGCCAAACCTTAATTTTCTTCCTGTCGGACACTTTCAGCAATATTTATTTTCCGTATGCTTCCCTTCAGTGACTTGGAATACCTCTCTAACATGTAGTGTGTGTGTATATATGTGTGTGTGTGTGTGTGTGTGTGTGTGTGTGTGTGTGTGTGTAGGAGGTAGGAAGGGGGACTTGCACGAAATATTAGAAACTCTATTATTTTACGTTTGATAATTTGAACAATAACAAAGAACTGTTATTCTGACAAATAATCAACTAAAACAGTACAATGAACATGTTAGTCATTTTAAAAATAGAAACGGTATATATATATATATATATATATATATATATAGAGAGAGAGAGAGAGAGAGAGAGAGAGAGAGAGAGAGAGAGAGAGAGAGAGAGAGCACATTGCACATAAAAGACATTGCAACATTAGGGACCAACCATTCAGCTTTCGACGGGGCGGGGGGAGGCGGGAGAGCGATGGCAAGGGATTTTTTTTTTTTAAATAGAGAAATCACTATGGTGTATATCTTGTTATTGATAGTGGATCAACTTTAATGTTCTAGACATTAAATCTAAAATTAAATAAAATTATTATAAGTTTAATAAAATCGTGGAAATAAATGTATTAAATACGACAATAATTTCTCCAAAACCAAAATCTAGCACCATTTAATGATTTTAATGAATTGATAACAAAATAAGGTATAACGTCAGTTTCCCCGCCAATACATACACAAAACCGCTTTGGTCGCCAGTGTTCTGAACATTTGATTTTGATTCTGATTTATACACTGTAGCAAAATCTGGCTATTACTAATGTACAAAATGTCTGCACGGCATCTGTGTGATTGTTTATGATTAGGAATACATCAATTGTTATTTTATGGCGATTCTGGCAGGATTTTGGCACTCAGGTCAGTCCTAAACATAAACACAAGTTTTAGTTAACGTTTTAAATGAATACGAAAATAGGTGTCAGAGGTAATCAACCGTACTGAACGTAATATGAACATCATTTAAATAATTTTGCAAAACAAAAAGCCAGAATTATACATATTATCATTGACTGTTACGCATATTGTGTACAAAGGCATAATTTGTGATGCATCATTTTCGGCAGTCAGCTTCAAAGGGGCTTATTAGCCATAATGTCTATAATCCACGAAACTAGGTGACATAACAGAGGACAAAACCACTGGCTTTTTAATGGTCGCTTTAAAAGCGGTCCTGGATAAGAATTAAATTTAAGGAAGAGAGAGGGTCCTCTTTTACCTGTATCGGTTTAATCTGAATCTGATTGGGCTCTCTCTCACTCTCTCTCTCTCTCTCTCTCTCTCTCTCTCTCTCTCTCTCTCTCTCTCTGGACAAATAGATCTTAAAATATTTCAATTCTGTACATGAGGAGTCGTCATCGAAATGCAAAAAAATAAAATCCAAACAACACAAAGTAGTTAGCAAGTACTAACTTATTTCAAAATAGTTTTCCACGTGCAAATTCTCAGTGACTGAACCAACGTGACCTGTTTCTATTCGATATTCATTGTCACCCATAAAGTACTTCTTGCACAGTCGGACAAACAGTACCAGTTATTTGGGAGTTCTTGATTAAATATAATACTAAAACTGTTCAGTTAGCAACTTTAACTCTCATCACCTTTATAATAATGTTTGAAAATGATGGAGAAACAGGGAATAGATGAGTGCTGATTGCAAACCGCAATTAAGTAATTGTCGAAATGTGGGTGCAGTATCTGTTACCAAAGTAAATTACAAGATTTCCAGGGCCACATAAATCACGCTCGAATGCAGGACAAAAAAATTAAAGAATCAACATCCGACTAGGTAAACTCACAACTAATCATATATTTTGTTCATAGCTTATACGTTCTTAAGTCTTTTGGATACACCCACCCCAATAAAGCTCTTTATTTACGTATGAAAACGATCACAAGTTTAACAAAATACACAGTTATATGCATTATGTATAGCAGCTAAATTCGCAAAAAACTCACCGGCCTAAATTATTGTAAAATTTCGCAACTTCTTTTAATCGATGTAGTAATGCAAGTCGCTAATCGCTTTGGCACAGAATGGATTTTTAAAACTCCATAAATGTCGACAGTATTTTATTTTAAAAATATATAATAAAAAGAAAATGTACGTTTTCTTAGTAGCTATAAGGAAATATTTCACCCATAAAGAGGAAACATTGTGCGTCGCCATTCGGGATAATGCGATGTTACAACTTCACTCGTAAAATATTTAGTTACAGCTACTTAGAAAACGTAGATGTCCTCTATTTAGATATACAGATATGTGCATGTACATAATAGCTGTCATGATACACTTTGTAATACCATCTTTCCCATATCATGATCAATGAAAGCAGTTAATTCCATACTTTAGACGCATGCAAGATTGGTTATCAAGTTCCTTGTTTCGTAATACCGGCAGCCTAAAAGATCTGAGTGCATTACGTTACTTTACTTAATAATGTGATCTATCTAATTATCTATCTATGTGAATATAGGCATTGTTAGATCTAGGAAAAGATTACATTGGGGACATTGTTCATTATTGATGTAAAAAAATACCAAAACGAAAAGGTTTTACCTGAATCCACGTTCCCTTGTTTACCTAGGCATGTTTATTGAAACTTGTACCTTACACCTTTTATAGTGTACGTAAGGCAAGCAAATATATATATATATATATATATATATATATATATATATATATATATATATATATATATATATATATATATATATATGCTGCCGCCAATTCATAACAACTTGATTGATATGTACAAAGTGGTATTTGCGGAAAAGATCCAGGGTCATCTAAGATCAATAGGCGACACACTTTTCAGAAAATGGGCTGACACACTTTGTTAAAAAAAAAATGGGTCGATCTAGTTGCAAGAGGCTTGATGCAAAATAATGTGACAAGAAACTTGTTTAATAAATTTAAATGCGAACTGAAATTTACTGACTAGTCTGTACAGATATCAATAATTTCAGAATTGTTCAACAGTAACCAAAAGGAAATCTTAAGCAAACATTTATATTTGATTTTTTGGGATCTTGTTTTATTTCTTTTTCATACTGACTGCAAAAAGTAAAAAAAGATTTAATATAAATATCCCCCGAAAGGTTAAAATCAACAAATACAATAAATACACATATGATTGTTGAAAAACATAACCTTCCTTTGTTGGCACATGTTCACTTACAGATTAAATGAACGGAAATCAACAATTATACATGTGTCGACAGTGTAGTCAAGATAAAAAGGCAACTACCTAAACTAAAATATCGTAGTGTTGTCCAACCATATCATAGATATGAATTGTCAATCCTTTAAAACCATAATCAGTGATTATGAATTCAATTTCAAGGTGGCAGTGACAAAATAAAGAGAAACCAAACAAATCAGAATTCTTTTTTTTTAATTAAAGAACAGTATTTCATATCCAAAACAATATACATGCAGCGGATTCGCAGTCACATTGGGCGGTAGAAGCCCCTATTTATACTTTGTACACAGACATATAATACAGGTCTTAATGTCGTACTTCTTTCAAAAGGCTTAATATATAATTAAGACATCCATTATTAACGGCAATAAATCACTGAGCTTCATATCGTCACATTTTTTACAATTACAATGTGACAGTTGATATTTTTAGAACTGCATCCGTACATAATGATTTTGATCACACCCCTTTTAACATCTTCCGCCTAACAAAGCATTACATTAGACTTTTATTTTCTTTGCATCGTTTAAGCTAGCTTCTACATGATATTAATATATTATAATCAATGAACGTAGTGACATTCACAATCTAGACTTATGTACTATAAGTTCAGTATTGTTTTACTATTATATGTACTATAAACTTCCGTATAGCTTGATTGCAGCGCTGAATGAATGGTATTAGCTAACGTTATAATGCAGTTTGGAGATCTATCTATCTATCTATCTATCTATCTATCTATCTATCTATCTATCTATCTATCTATCTATGTCTATGTCAGTATTGCCTGCTAGATAAAACCTCAGAACATTATGTATAATGGAGAAACATAACTCACCTTAATCGTCTTTTCCTTGTTTACCAGCCCGATTACAGTGCAGTGTTCATTGAAACTTTTACGTTAAACCTGTTAGATAGAAAAAAGGTATATATAATGCCATAGTGTGACAACAGTCTGATTGATATGTGCAAGCGAGTATATACAGAAAAGGTACAGGGTCATCTAGGATCAATAAACGACCAGCTTTTCAGAAATTGGACTGATTCATATGTAAAAAGTGGTATTTTCGGGACAGATCCAGGGCCATCTATAATCAATAGGCGACACACTTTTCAAAAAATGGGCTAACACTCTTTGTTTAAAAAAAAATCGGGCCGATCTAGTTGCAAGAGGCATGATTTAGCAGCTTTAACTCTGATCACCTTCATAACGGTACCAGTTATTTGGGAGAAATTCGTGATTAACTATAATACTAAAACTGTTCAGTTAGCAGCTTTAACTCTGATCACCTTCATAACGGTACCAGTTATTTGGGAGAAATTCGTGATTAACTATAATACTAAAACTGTTCAGTTAGCAGCTTTAACTCTGATCACCTTCATAACGGTACCAGTTATTTGGGAGAAATTCGTGATTAACTATAATACTAAACTGTTCAGTTAGCAGCTTTACTCTGATCACCTTCATAACGGTACCAGTTATTTGGGGAGAAATTCGTGATTAACTATAATACTAAAACTGTTCAGTTAGCAGCTTTAACTCTGATCACCTTCATAACGGTACCAGTTATTTGGGAGAAATTCGTGATTAACTATAATACTAAAACTGTTCAGTTAGCAGCTTTAACTCTGATCACCTTCATAACGGTACCAGTTATTTGGGAGAAATTCGTGATTAACTATAATACTAAAACTGTTCAGTTAGCAGCTTTAACTCTGATCACCTTCATAACGGTACCAGTTATTTGGGAGAAATTCGTGATTAACTATAATACTAAAACTGTTCAGTTAGCAGCTTTAACTCTGATCACCTTCATAACGGTACCAGTTATTTGGGAGAAATTCGTGATTAACTATAATACTAAAACTGTTCAGTTAGCAGCTTTAACTCTGATCACCTTCATAACGGTACCAGTTATTTGGGAGAAATTCGTGATTAACTATAATACTAAAACTGTTCAGTTAGCAGCTTTAACTCTGATCACCTTCATAACGGTACCAGTTATTTGGGAGAAATTCGTGATTAACTATAATACTAAAACTGTTCAGTTAGCAGCTTTAACTCTGATCACCTTCATAACGGTACCAGTTATTTGGGAGAAATTCGTGGATTAACTATAATACTAAAACTGTTCAGTTAGCAGCTTTAACTCTGATCACCTTCATAACGGTACCAGTTATTTGGGAGAAATTCGTGATTAACTATAATACTAAAACTGTTCAGTTAGCAGCTTTAACTCTGATCACCTTCATAAAGGTACCAGTTATTTGGGAGAAATTCGTGATTAACTATAATACTAAAACTGTTCAGTTAGCAGCTTTAACTCTGATCACCTTCATAACGGTACCAGTTATTTGGGAGAAATTCGTGATTAACTATAATACTAAAACTGTTCAGTTAGCAGCTTTAACTCTGATCACCTTCATAACGGTACCAGTTATTTGGGAGAAATTCGTGATTAACTATAATACTAAAACTGTTCAGTTAGCAGCTTTAACTCTGATCACCTTCATAACGGTACCAGTTATTTGGGAGAAATTCGTGATTAACTATAATACTAAAACTGTTCAGTTAGAAGCTTTAACTCTGATCACCTTCATAACGGTACCAGTTATTTGGGAGAAATTCGTGATTAACTATAATACTAAAACTGTTCAGTTAGCAGCTTTAACTCTGATCACCTTCATAACGGTACCAGTTATTTGGGAGAAATTCGTGATTAACTATAATACTAAAACTGTTCAGTTAGCAGCTTTAACTCTGATCACCTTCATAACGGTACCAGTTATTTGGGAGAAATTCGTGATTAACTATAATACTAAAACTGTTCAGTTAGCAGCTTTAACTCTGATCACCTTCATAACGGTACCAGTTATTTGGGAGAAATTCGTGATTAACTATAATACTAAAACTGTTCAGTTAGCAGCTTTAACTCTGATCACCTTCATAACGGTACCAGTTATTTGGGAGAAATTCGTGATTAACTATAATACTAAAACTGTTCAGTTAGCAGCTTTAACTCTGATCACCTTCATAACGGTACCAGTTATTTGGGAGAAATTCGTGATTAACTATAATACTAAAACTGTTCAGTTAGCAGCTTTAACTCTGATCACCTTCATAACGGTACCAGTTATTTGGGAGAAATTCGTGATTAACTATAATACTAAAACTGTTCAGTTAGCAGCTTTAACTCTGATCACCTTCATAACGGTACCAGTTATTTGGGAGAAATTCGTGATTAACTATAATACTAAAACTGTTCAGTTAGCAGCTTTAACTCTCATCACCTTCATAATTATGTTTGAAAATGATGTTTAAATCGGGGATATATGAGTGTTGATTGCAAGCCGCAATTAAGTAATTATCGAAATGTGAGTGCAGCGTCTGTTACCAAAGTAGATTACAAGATTGCCAGGGCTACATAAATCACGCTCGAATGCAGGAATAAACAAATTAAAAAACAAAATCTGATTAGGTAAACTCACAATTAATCATATAATTTGTTTAAAGATTATACGTTGTTAAGTCTTTTGGATTCCCCCAACCCAATATTGTTCACTGTATCAATCGACGTAAAAAATGTGTTTACGAAAAGACAAATCTCTTTATTTACGTATGAAAACGATCATAAGTTTAACCAAATACATATTTAGATGCATCATGTATATCAGCTAAAGTTATAAAAACTCACAGGCCTAAAATTATTGTAAAATTTCGCAACTTCTTTTCATCGATGTAGTAATGCAAATCGTTAATCGCTTTGGCACAGAATGGATTAAAAAAAATCTATAGATGTCGACAGTTTTTTTTTTTTTTTTAATATAGATATTAAAAAGAAAATGTACGTTTTCTAAGTAGCTATAAAGAATATCTCACCCATGAAGAGGAAACATTGTGCGTCGCCATTCTAGATAATGCAATGCACTTCACTCATAAAATATTTCCTTACAGCTACTTAGAAAACGTAGATGTCCTCTATTTAGATATACCAATATGTGTACGTACATAATAGCCCTCATGATACACTCTGTAATACCATCTTTCCCATATCATGATCAATGAAAACAGTTAATTTCATACTTTAGACGCATGCAAGATACGTTATCAAGTTCCTTGAAGTTTTCGTGATACTCGCGGCCCAAAAGATCCAAGAGTATTACTTTACTTTACTTAATAATGTGATCTATCTATTTATCTATCTATCTATGTGCATATGAGGGTTGTTAGATCTAAGGAAAGATTACACTGGGGACATTGTTCATTATTGATGTAAAAAATAGCAAAACGAAAAGGTTTTACCTGAATCCACGTTCCCTTGTTTACCTAGGCATGTTTATTGAAACTTGTACCTTACACTTTTTACAGTGTACGTAAGGCAAACAAATATATATATATATGCTGCCGCCAATTCATAACAACTTGATTGATATGTACAAAGTGGTATTTGCGGAAAAGATCCAGGGCCAACTAAGATCAATAGGATACAAACTTTTTCAGAAAATGGGCTGACACACTTTGTTTAAAAAAAATATTTTTTTTTAAATGGGCCGATCTAGTTGCAAGAGGCCTGATTTAAAACTGTATAAGGTGACAAGAAACGTGATTAATACATTTAAATGCGAACTGAAATTTACTGACTAGTCTGAAGAGGAAATATTTTGCGTCGTCATTCGGGATAATGCGATATTACCACTTCACTCGTAAAATATTTCCTTACAGCTACTTAGAAAACGTAGATGTCCTCTATTTAGATATACCAATAAGTGTACGTACATAATAGCTGTCATGATACACTCTGTAATACCATCTTTCCCATATCATGATCAAAAGAAAGCAGTTAATTCCATACTTTTGACGCATGCAAATTAGGCTATCAAGTTCCTTGAAGTTTTCGTAATACCCGCGGCCCAAAAGATCTGAGTGCATTACATTACTTTACTTAATAATGTGATCTATCTACTTATATATATATATATATATATATATATATATATATATATATATATATATATATATATATATATATATATGTGTGTGTGTGTGTGTGTGTGTGTGTGTGTGTGTGTGTGTGTGTGTGTATAAGCATTGTTAGATCTAAGAAAAGATTACATTGGGAACATTGTTCATTATTGATGTAAAAAATTAAAAAATACTAAAACGAAAATCTTTTACCTGAATCGACCTTCCCTTATTAATCCTAGGCATGTTTATTGAAACTTGTACCTTACACCTTTTACAGTTTACGTAAGGCAAGCATATATATATATATATATATATATATATATATATATATATATATATATATATATATATATATATATATATATATATATATATATATAGCCGCCATTTCATAACAACCTGACTTATACGTACAAAGTGGTATTTGCGGAAAAAATCCAGGGTCATCTAAGATCAATTCTAATACTGACTGCGAAAGTAAAGAAATATTTAATATAAATATCCCCCGCAAGATTAAAATCAACAAATACAATAAATACACATATGAATAAATGATTTTTCAAAAACATAACCTTCCTTTGTTGGCACATGCTCACTAGCAGCCTAAATGAACGGAAATCAAGAATTATATATGTGACCACAGTCTAGTCTAGATAAAAGGGCACCTACCTAAACTAAATTATCTTAATGATGTCCAACCATAACACAGATATGAATTGTAAATCTTTTAAAACCATAATCAGTGATTAAGAATTGAATTTCAATGTGGCAGTGACAAAATAAAGAGAAACCAAACAAAACCAGAATTCATTGTTTTTAAATTAAGAAATAGTATTTCGTATCAAAAACAACTTATATTCAGCGGATTCGCAGTCACATTGGTAGGTAGAAGGCCTTAGTTTATTCTTTGAACGCACACATTTAATACAGGTCTTGAAGTCGTACTTCTTTCCAAAGACTTGATATGTAATTAAGGCATCCATTATTAACGGCAATAAATCACTGAGCTTGTTATCGTCAAATTGTTTTATTTTCAATGTGAAAGTTGACAGTTTTAGAATTGCATCCGTACATAATGATTTCGATGACACCCCTTTTAACATCTTCCACCTATCAAAACATTACATTGGACATTTATTACCTTTGCATCGTTTAAGCTAGCTTCAGCATGATATCAATATTATAAACAATGAACGGAGTAAAATTCATAATTTAGACTTATGTATCATAAGTTCCGTATAGTTGATTGCAGCTCTGAATGAATGGCATTAGCTAACGTAATAATGTAGTTTAGATACTTATCTATCTATGTATTTATCTATTTATCTATCTACCTCTCGATCTATCTATGTCTATATCAGTATTGAATGCTAGAAAAAAACCTCGGAACATTGTGTAAAATGGAGAAACATTACTCACCCAAATCGTCTTTTCCTTGTTTACCAGCCAAATTACAATACAGTGTTCATTGAAATTTGTACGTTAGACATGTTAGATAGAACAAACGTATATATAATGCCATAGTGTCAAAACAGTCTGATTGATATGTGCAAGCGAGTATATAAAGAAATTATGCAGTGTCAACTCGGATCAATAAAAGACCCACTTTACAGAAATTGGACTGATATAGTTGCGAGTAGGCAAATGAGCCTTGATTTTAAACCTTGTTAGAATATTCCAAAACATCCTTGATTTAATAGTGAAATGTGAAACATACATGTACTGACTAGGGCGTAACCATACAAATAATTTTAGAAATGTTCAACAGGAACCAAATGGCAATTTTAAGCGAGCACTGTTTTATTTGATAAAAGCTTCTTTTTTTTTTTTTTCCTTTTTATTAGCTGTTGTAAAATTTTAAACAAATGTACATTTATATTCCCTCACAACTAAAATAAATAAATAAAATTGAAGAAACCATGACCTACAACCTAATCGAATGACAATAACGGATTATGTATATGGCCTAACCGGAGTTATGGTAGAAACGTAGCTAGTGAAACAAGAGCGCTGCCATAGTGTTATCTAAACATTTCAAATTTCAATATAAACGTCCTTACGTTTTGAAAATTGTGACCGTACATAATGACTATAATATCAACCTTTTTGGTAGCACCTTCTTCCCCATCCCAGATCAATGTGTGGTACTTTTTTTACATTGTGTATGCCGTATTCTGCATAAGATAATAAATCAATACACCGTAGTCACAATTTAAACGCCCGTACGAATAACCCCTAAAGTTCAATATAGTTTGATTACTACCCCACCGTATGTCGCTCATCTGTCGTCACGACCTAAGAAACGTTAAAATAAATGATGACTTTATGTGGTTGAACTCCTCACAAGAAAGCGCTATATAGAGTGCTCTCAAAAAAGATAGTTATCCATATTAAAAGTGTACAAACTGAAGCCTACATTAACACTAAACGGTGTTCTAGAAACCTCCTTCAATGAGTTAAAGAACAAATTTAGAGAAATCTGAGTAACAGGATTTCAGCATTAAACAATGCATTTCCATTTTTCTCCCTGATTCAAAGTTTCAAGGGATTGTAGAGTGTTATTGTCTAATCGTGATTATCGACACTAAGTTACACGGAATTATATAGTCGTATTGTCCAATCGTGATTATCGACACTACGTTACATGGGATTATATAGTCGATTTGTCCAATCGTGATTATCGACACTACGTTACACGGGATTATATAGTCGTATTGTCCAATCGTGATTATCGACACTAAGTTACACGGAATTATATAGTCGTATTGTCCAATCGTGATTATCGACACTAAGTTGAACGGAATTATATAGGTGGCGCTCTCCAGTTTCGTACTTTGCATAGGGTTAGAAATTTAAAGAAAAAGAATAACCCAGGGTTTCCTCACTGGCTGTCCTGGCTATTTAAAAAGACCTTGTATATCTTAGCTATTGTTAAAAGAACTTTGAATTCCCTTTATTTTGGTGTATGATTGATGGGTGAAATTTGGGTTATAGAGTATACAGCTTGGTCTTACTTAAGATGTGCACCTCTCAAAAAACTGCTAGCTCCGCTTGGTCATTTTCACTTCCTGGACTTCAAAGGTAAATAAAAAAAAAAAGAGCCGATAACTTTTTTTACTTTTTGGATATTTTTTAATTCATTCATAGTTATTTCAGAGGCTGGTATTGTCTGCTCTGGCAAAATTCGTTTCCCTATTTTAATAACTGCTGAAAATAGTGCACTTTTGACTAATTCAGGCTGATTTTTCGAGTACTTTGGAGCGGCCATTTTGTCCGCTGTGTGCTTAGATCATGTCCAGTTTCCACAAGTACAATATGTAAAGAAATTTCAGCCACAGTACATGAAAGTAACATAGAGGTATGCCAACATTCTCTCCATTGTGCATGTTGCAAATGCAAAATACTTTATCTTACACCTGTCACTCACTCAGAAGCATGTATTATCTGTAGAGCGCCCCCATTAAGACAACATATGCATTATTATTATATGATTTAATTTTGGTTGTATAGCTGAAACATTTAAGCCGCAAGCATCTAAACAGTCCTTTTGAATAATTCTCATGTATTTTCCCACAGAACAGTATTCATTTGTAGCAAAGTCCCACACAAGCCCAGCCCCCCCCCCCCTCCCCCCATGATGAAAAGTGGGCTATTTTAAAACTACACCTTGCATTTTCTCAACAATAGCAACCAATGTTTTGGTAAAAGACAGGAACATGAAACTTGCCACAATTATTCATGAGATGTCACGAATAAAATTTACAGACTGAACAGGGATGGAAGAGTTCAGGTTCACAGAGGTCAAAGGTCAAAGGGTACAAAGTTTGCTAATTCTTCTAACACTAGTATATGGAAGAAAGCGAATCTGCTTTATTATCATTATTTTCCAGAATTTTATTACAACCGAATGAAAAGAAACATTTTTGCTATATTTTTCTTAGACTTAATACAACAGTTTTAAATTTAAGTTGACTTTACTCCTATGTTCTAAGACTTCTAATTTTCCCATAATTGAGGTCATTGTACACAAAATACTGCCACAAGGCATATTGTGTAAGCAAGAGCAAAATAGTCATAATTAGCTTATTTTTATGCATAACATCAATGTTAATATACCATTTTGTTGAGAAATGCATACATAATTATATGAGAAAGAGAAATGCAATTGCACAAATTTTCATATTTATTTTAAGGTGGCGCTCTCCAGTTTCGTACTTTGCATAGGGTTAGAAATTTAAAGAAAAAGAATTAGCCAGGGTTTCCTCACTGGCTGTCCTGGCTATTTAAAAAAGACCTTGTATATCTTAGCTATTGTTAAAAGAACTTTGAATTCCCTTTATTTTGGTGTATGATTGATGGGTGAAATTTGGGTTATAGAGTATACAGCTTTGTCTTACTTAAGATGTGCACCTCTCAAAAAACTGCTAGCTCCGCTTGGTCATTTTCACTTCCTGGACTTCAAAGGTAAATAAAAAAAAAAGAGCCGATAACATTTTTTTACTTTTTGGATATTTTTTAATTCATTCATAGTACTTTCAGAGGCTGGTATTGTCTGCTCTGGCAAAATTCGTTTCCCTATTTTAATAACTGCTGAAAATAGTGCACTTTTGACTAATTCAGGCTGATTTTTCGAGTACTTTGGAGCGGCCATTTTGTCCGCTGTGTGCTTAGATCATGTCCAGTTTCCACAAGTACAATATGTAAAGAAATTTCAGCCACAGTACATGAAAGTAACATAGAGGTATGCCAACATTCTCTCCATTGTGCATGTTGCAAATGCAAAATACTTCATCTTACACCTGTCACTCACTCAGAAGCATGTATTATCTGTAGAGCGCCCCCATAGTCGTATTGTCCAATCGTGATTATCGACACTAAGTTACACGGAATTATAAAGTCGTATTGTCCAATCGTGATTATCGACACTAAGTTACACGGGATTATATAGTCGTATTGTATAATCGTGAGTATCAACACAGTACACCAGTCTTCGAAAGGAAGAGTCCATATACTGACTTAAAATATTTATGCAATTCGGTATTTTCTACATACTTTGAAAAAATATCTGGAATGATGCTCCGATACTCCGAACCCGAGATTCGTAACATCAAGTCCTTCATTGGAGCAAGGCATTCCTAATATAGAACAAATCACAGAGATGAAGTGGTATTATGCCAGTTGCGTATTGGACACGTACCTAAGTCATGCATATTTTTTCAAGGGTGAACCTTGACCAGAGTGCATACCCTGCCAGTTTCCACTGCCAGTTGAACGTATTCTAGTCGAGTGTATCGACTTCCACCGTGTACGTCAGAAGATTGATTCTGATGTGAACACAATTAATGAACATTATGATTATCTACCGCAAGGGAAAATCTAAGCCTTTTTAAGGGAATGCGGTTTATATAACACATTTAGACCCTTTATTTTATATACCTTATATGTTTACCGTTATTTTTTATTTGATATACATTTTTTTTTTTTTTTTAAATTTTTTTTTGTGTGGACCCCTTTTGGACCTCTAGCTATGTTAAGCTACAAGCCTTTTAGGTGTTCCCCTTTTGTGCCGAAAGTTGCTTTTAAAAGTTTTTTTTATATCTGTTTGTACCCCCATAGGTCTGTTGTTGTGGGTTTCTTTGAAAAAATCAAAAAGAATTTTGAAGAGAAAATTTTATTTTTTAAATTTTTGACTAGGGTTCATCTTGTATATATTTTTAGATTGGCGTACTTGATTTGGATCCCGTTTCCAGATTCCAAATCGTTCCACCCTAGGCCTAAAGAGAATTTACTCCATGGCTCGTACTTCCCTCCTCAGGTATTACCCTTGCGGCTGGTTTCCTTGCCATGTTTTAATATTATTTTTAGTGATCCTTGCCAGGAATCTTTTATAAGTCAAGTGTATGCTATATGTGTATTTGCTATATTTGTGTTATCGTATGCTATAAACCCCTGTATTATTGTTTGGACTGGCTACAGTTTCCACATTTTGATATAGTTGTTATTTATTTTTTAAAGAAAAAAAAAAAAAAAAAAAAAAATTATATATATATATATATAGAAACAGGTTCCAAAAAGTATATTCTAATCTCTTAATGGAGATTTGAAATTTGAGGTTGGTGGCGCATATTTTTAGGCCCGTGTCGGAGGTATCTTAGACACATTTTTCTTAAGTTTATTATATATGATGCCTTCCCTCCATCCATAGGCCTTACTTTTGCTCCCCCTGTCTCCTTTATACTGTGGTTTCAAAGACCGCATTTAAAAAATTTCAAATTTTGTTTCCATTTCTAAGTAAAATTATGTATGTCAAAATATGTAAATTAAAAAAAAAAAAATACAAAATTTTTTTTTGTATGGTTTGTGTGTCTGTGGTGTGTGCAGGCAGGATAGAAATTCGCAGTTGTTAGTACATACTATTGTTTTCCCCTTGTTTTCTTGTTTTATAATGTTTATTTGGTTATGTCTCATTTTTCGGGTACTCTGATGTAACCCTTACTACTTCGCGTTAGCCATGTAGCCTCGGTGTCACTCGACATCATATCCTACTTTGAGTCACATCCCCCCCCCCCCCTGTTTTTATGTCTGTAATCCATTTTGTTCCTGTGTTCATGGTTAGATTATGTTAGCACTGCGAACTTCTTTATATTATTAGTTGTTATTATATCAGTTACGTTTGCTGATACCTTTGTGAGGCTGGCCTTTCTAACATGTAAGTGTATAGGTCCCAGGCCGTCTTTGCGACGTACCTCTCCCCTAATGGGAGGGCCCACTGGGTCCCAACTCCCACAGAGGTTATACTTGGGGTCCTCTAAGTAATCAGCATCCTATATTTATCATTTATTTGATTACAAATTTATTCTCTTTGTTTTAAAATAGACTAAAAAAAAAAAACCTTTATAACATTTTATCATAGTTTTAGTGATGTAGGATATAACATTATGTTACAGTTTTTTGTCCTTTATATTATTAGTATATAACAGGTTTTCTTCATGGTATACTCCATTTTTACTTATTATCATGTTTATTATTAGTTTCCTATCTGCTTCTGTATCCTTACATTTTAATATCACATGTCTTTTTGTGTAAAGTGTGTTTTTACACAGTGGACACTTTCTTATACTAGTTGCTAAATGCCTTTTAAAGGCTACGGTTCCCGTGAGCCACACATCATGTATATACTTATATATTAAACTTTGTTTATAATTTGACCGTATACTCTTCCATTTTTTTCCATATTCCCCCCCACCCCCACCCCCATTGTAGCCCCGGATTTTCTTTTTCTACGGTATGTCTGTTTTTTGGGTTTATCTTCTTCATTATATTTCCATATGTTAAACAATCTTTCTCCTCTGTCCATATTTTGTCATTATTTCTATATCTCATTATTACATCTTTTATTATAGATAAGTTTCTTGGTGGTTCAATTAATTTAATGAATTTATTACTTCTATATATTGCCGGCATATTACTGAGTATATATCCAAAAAAATATATGTAAACAGCCGCCCACCCAAAATTTATTTTCCCTTGTATATTTCTTATTCTATTTAAAATGTAAGCGTTCTTTTTATCTCTCAGGCTTGGTATTCCCAAACCCCCTTCTATTTTTGATTTATATAATTTTTCTCTTTGGAGAAGGTGCATTCCTCCTCCATATATAAAATGTACTATTTTTTTATCTAAAATATCTAGCCATGTGCTTTTAAAATCTATTATCTGCATATTATACCATAGGATACTATATATATATATGTCTGTGTGACTTGTGTTCTTTCCGTTATATTCAGGGGTGAGCATGACCATATTTCAATTTGTTTTTCTACCTTATCTAATACATGTTTATAATTTACTTCTTTGGCTTTCCCACCAAATTATACCCCCAGGGCCTTAACTTTGGATTTAATGAGTTCTGGAATTTTAGCATCTTTATTTTTTCCTCTTTCGGTGCCTAGTGTTTAGGTTTATTTGAAAGACTTTTTCTTGCTATATTATGGGATCTTTCCATTCTGAATCGTACACTACCTTCGGTCTTCGAAAGTATTTACCTGTGCCAGTTACTATCTAGCTGAGGGTTATTTAGCCTCTTTATACCTTACAAAATTTCAAATCAGGCCTTGTTCCTTCTGCGCAAACCTTTTTAATTTGGAAAATAAAGTTCTTAACGGCGAGATCAATGTTGAAGAAATGCTATTTATAGTACAAGCACAGCCTAATACACGTTGTATGGTGCATGGTTGCGACGAGGCTCTTCGCGCAGGTGAAACTAAATGTCGACACATTTATACTGTATAAAACATCCACAATACTATCCACTATAATCAGTAAAATAAAATAAAGGTTACGAAACAACTGTGAAAAACATTATCTGAATCATAAAAATCTAATGTAAGTAGAATATAGACTTTATCAGTTTGTTCTTAATTATATGCCACACATTTCAAAATAATGCAGTCTGAATAAAAATGGCTTTATAATATTTTTGTAACATTCGTAATTAAGTAGCATTTAAAATGTTAGTGCTTAGACTACATTTAAAGTAATAATTAAAATATTCAGATGACAATATTTTTTACACTTTTTTACCAAATCAGTGACGAATACAAATAAAGATAGAAATGTAAAATCAAATAGTTGATACTTTTATTGTAAGGTGCATGGTTATGATGTGGATCTATACTGTATAACCATGCAAGATGCCTACTACTTTAATGACTATGACTATAATAATTGGATGCAAAACAACATTAACAAAATTCTCCAAATCATCTGTCATTCTCCAAATCATATATATGTCAGGTAATTAGATTATAGATTTGTATCATTTTTATATCATATGTTAAACATTCCACAAAAATGCAGTATGAACATAAGTGTCTTCACCATCCAAATATATTTAATACATATTTACATGGCATTTAGCATGCCAGCAATTTCATTAACATTTAAAAAGAGCATGTAATGTTGACATTATAGTTATTATTACTATTAGTAGTAGTAGTAGTATTGATGTTGCTGAAAATACAAATAATTCCTAATATATGAGTAAATGTCTGATAAACAAATACATCATTATTATTAAGATTATTTATTTTACAATCTGATTCAATTTCTTAACTTTAAAATTGTGATAAAAAATATCAGCATTATTATACAATATTATTTCTATTTTCATTTGTATTCATTTTTTACCTGGTATAAAATTATTGTCATCTAAATATTTTAATTATTATTTTAATTATTACTTATTCTGCTTGCATGTGGATATATTGATTTCTTTTTGACTTCTATAATAATAATAATGTCTAAATAACTTGCCATTTTAAACGTACTTAATTATGATTTTTACAAAAATATTATAATGCCATTTTTATTCAGACAGCATTATTTTGGAATGAGTGGCATATAATTAAAAAAGAAATGATAAAGTCTATATTCTACTTACATTACATTTTTATGATTCAGATAAAAAAAAATTTCACTGTAGTTTCGTAGTGGTATTGTGCGCGTTTTATACAGTATAAATGTACCGACAGTTAGTTTTATCTGCTCCAGGATCCGCGTCGCAACCATGCACCTTACGACTTGTATTAGGCTGTGCTTGTACTATAAATAGCATTTCTTTAACATTGCACTCGTCGTTTTGAACTTTATTTTTCCACATTAAACAATTTGCGCAGACGGAACAAGGTTTGGTTTAAAAAAATTTAAGGTATAAAGGGATTAAATAATCCTCAGCTAGATAGTAACTGGTTCGGGTAAATACTTTTGAAGACTGGAGGTGGTGTACAATTCAGAATGGAACGGGCCCATACCATAAAGGTTTGTGTGCAATTACTTATATTTACATTTATAGAATTTTACTTTGAATTAGCAGCATATAGCCATTATTTTGCTGACGTGCAGTTAAGCCCAAATACATATATGCATACTGTACACTCCTGCATATTCATTCAAAGTCCCATCCTCCACCTAAAGGGCTGATTTTGTGACTGTTAGTAGTCATTTCATGATCTCTCTCTCTCTCTCTCTCTCTCTCTGTTTATGCACATATACATAGATTTACTATTATATATATATATATATATATATATATATATATATATATATATATATATATATATATATATATATATATATATATATATATATATACACACACACGTGTCGGATCTGAACGAAAAAAATCTACATTACACCTCTTAAATAAGGCAAACAAACATGGACGATATACTTTTCAAAACACTTCTCTGGTCTAGTTGCAAGATGGCAATCAAGGAATACCAGAATACACCAAAACATTTTTGGTTTAAAATTCAAACTCAAATGAACCAATCAGGTAATATGCATACTATATTTTTTTAATTCTCAGGAGCACCAAAAATCAAAGCAAACTTATTCTGGATTATAGTTGAGCTTTATTTGTATGATTAAAAATTATTGTGATCAACTATGATACAAATATTACCGCAAAATTATCTCTAATTTATTTATGTATGTATGTATTTATTTATTTAAGGAGCAAGAATATATCATATGTCGGCATAAACAACGAGTGCTTTAAAGTACCTGTCCAATTTCATCTCAGCGGATGTTTAGAAAAAGGCCAACTCCTGAAGTAAAAACGCTAGTTATTGTGTTGTAACATAAGCCACCAGTCCTTATATAAATATTTTCATTAAAGTAAACCTAGTTCGTACTCAGTGATATTGAATCATATTTCAATGCGACAATAACAAAGTGCCAAATGTGCATAATATATCATTTTGAAGTAATCTAAAAGCAAGAAATTGTTCCATATACATCGACTTTTATTCAACCAGTTATCAACGCTACTCTTTCTCCCGTTCAAAATAGTTGCTTTACTTGTCGGCTCACTGGGCTAGTTTCTACATAATACCAGGATATGATCGATTCAAAGAACTGAGTTCGAGATTCACACTCATACTATATAGGTTCCGTTTCCAACAGATTTTATCATCGAGGTTCAAACCAATTAGGCGCGACATACAAAATTCTCAAACAATACTTCCATTGAACATAGTCATGCAGCATTTGTAAATTCAATGCTTTATTTCGTGTTTATTGTTTGTCTTCTTTGTCTCTGTCTTGTAATTACATTCTACAAAGAAACAATGAGAGTCAAAAGCGCTTAAGCTATTTAAAAACTAGTTTGGCACTGTTCGTTGTCAGTATTTTACACACACACACACTCACACGTGTGTGTGTGTGTCTGCGTGTTTGTCTTTTATAACTCAAAATGAACGCTTCCATAATACTTACGTGGGTGTTAAGGTACGTATAAACAAGCAAGAATAAATTGTACGACATAATTGAATAAGGTTGGTAGAATAACGGAAAGAATAATGCATTTGTAGAACTTAGAAAACTATGTAATACTGTCGTGTTGAATACTGAATAGAACACCAAAGAGTATATTATTATATATTTCTCTAAAACATGGTATGAATACTGTGCAGCGACGAACATGATGGAACTGGTTGCCTTTATGATATCTGACAGGTTTCTTATACAGTTACTGCAGACGTATGAAAGCAATTGTCATACCTCTAATATTAGGTCAACATCAACAAACGGTTATAGCTGAATGACTGCTGCTTGGTCGCATAACAGCAAATATATGTTTTTGACGAAAATACTTCCGAAATTGTAGGGGTTCTATTCTTAATTCTAGAGATGCGTTTAATAAATTAATTTAACTGCATATATATCTCACTTTGGCATTTCAAACAAATTATAGCAGACTACGTCGTTTGCTTGGTCAAGCCATCGTTGTTCCTAGCTATGGCGCTTTTAAGAAATATACAAACGATTGATTTGATTTGATTGTTGAAATAACCATTCGTTCGTTATTGATGCATGTATAGTCAAATATAGAAAATATGTTGGGATATGTCGAATGATTGCAGGCCACCACTGATTCAACCCGTTAAACAGTAAACGGGAATCCACACCTCCCATGCCCAGTGTCTAATCGATATAAATAGTGTGTTCTAACTTTACTAAAACTTATACTTTTCAAATACAGAACAAAAACCATAAATCGTATCTCGGATGACTATATCCCTTCTTCCTACTCTCTACATTTCATAATCTATTTCTCTCTCTCTCTCTCTCTTTCTCTCTCTCTCTCTCTATCTATCTATCTATCTATCTATCTATCTATCTATCTATCTATATATATATATATATATATATATATATATATATATATATATATATATATATATATATATATATATATATAAATTAATCATCTATTGTAAGGAAAACTCGGGGTAACTTTTTAACTTATTCACCTATTTTTGTACACGGTAATATTTATGCACAATTTGATAGTACAAGAATTAAATAAGCCAAGCATGTATATTATGACACAGAATGATTAAACCCAACTAATTTGGCTAAATAGGCGATTTAAGTTTCTAAAACTGGGCTAACCTAGTCAGATTATGACACAAATTGTGTGGTTCAGTTATGTACAAGGTCAAATGTATATGTACTGTTACGACTCTAGGTCTTAAAATATGTAACAGAAAGAAAGTGAAACCAACAATATAAATAATATCAACAAAGAATGTATTTCCCTACAATACAAAGTGAAATTCAAGAGATAATTACAATAGTGTGAATCAAATTATAAATAATCCTAAATATCCTAATTACAAGTCCAACAAGTATAGAATGTTCCAAATGAGTTCCAATAGTCTTAAATGTCCTGAAATAACACAATTTTACAATCCAGAATGTCTTTGAATGTGTTCACAAAAGTCGATAGTAATGTATTCATTCAAAAGTCAATGAGCACTGTAGTAATTCCAATGAATACATATATTAAATAAATAATTCATCTCGAATTATATCTTATTTCAACGTCTCAAAGTGTAAAATCTGATCACTAATGGATTCCCACTGACTGATCTAAAACAGGAATGAATTATTTGTTTACCAAATCTCTATTTATACACATTTTCACTTGATCCATATCCTAACAAGATGTTAAGCAATCCAATGAAAAACAAACAAGTCTAACTGTAAATAATACTGGCCGTGAAGTCAGTTCTGTTTACAAGTGACCAGAATCTAAAGTACAACTTACCTTCATGGACAAGATTTAAACACACATTATACGTTAAAAATTCATAACAGTACCAAACAGTATGTGCATACATACTATAAATTATATACATGCTCAAAGACCAAAACAGTGATCTTAAAGAAAAACATTTTTTAAGCTTTGTTTTCCTTTTTTTGCATAGTTAGAACTTAAAAGTATGTAAATACTGTTGTATACATTTCCCAGAAAACTAAATAAGTTGATGAATAAAGAAAGAATTCGATAAGTCACCAAAACTTGTGTTGCTTCTATGAACCGTTCTAGCCGTTTCTAGAACTATGGACTGAATTTTGTCGACACACCTGTCCTTACAAATCAGTCAATGGATATGAGTGGATTATTTCAGGTGACCTACAAGGGAATGATATAAATGGCAAACTACTGCAAGCAAGTGACAATGATGAATTCAAATAGCAATTATGTATATCTATTTATCTATCTATGAGGAAGAATTATTGTTTAATTTGAGTATTGTGGGCGCATGTCTGGTCTGGGGGAAAAGGAAACAATAGTTAATAAACATAATTCATTAGTGCGGCTGACCAAAAAGATATCGACAAAATACCCATATCAAAACCACAAAATGTCGCACAGTAAAGTTTGTTAAACTGCGCGAGCATGCTCTCTACACTCTACCATACAACTGTCAAATTTAATTGTTGCTTAACATTATCACAAATCTTTCTCATCAGTGTAAGGCTAATAATTAATTTCGAGATTTAATTGTTTTCTATTGACTTACAGAAAGAGATGAATAGACTCTTGGAAGTTGCAAAAGTCTCCAAAGTTGAAGAAAAATCGGCAAAATTATCCGTTTTGCCCGCAAGTGTGCTCTCCCGGTAAGTGAAATAAGAAGGAAGTTCACTTGTATGCACCTTACCGTGACCACAGACTGAATTACCCTCATATGCGTATTGAAAACAGAATGTAGTGCCGATTAAATGGAAACATCACAAGTAAGATTGAACAAAGCTATATTCGATTGACCTATTAAATAGAACAATCACAAGTAAGACTGAACAAGGCTTTATTCGGTTGACTGATGTTCTTTGCGACGTAGTACTGAGGGAAAATGTGCAGTATTTTTGAGGCTCAATGGGTAAAATACCTTCTTGATTGTGCGATCATAAGCTATTTAGCAACTGTTAAAGGATTTATAAATTCCGAATGCACAGGCAATTTGGGATGTGGATTTATGAACTCTGCAATAAATACTAAATCTTCCATCATTACATATTTTGAATTATTAATTTTTGTCCTATACGACAACTTTGTCTACTATTCAAGTCATACAATAGAATAGGCTGGCAATTAGTCGTCACTGCTGTTTTTATTTTTACTGCCTACAAGGAATTTTCTGCTACTTCTAGCTGAATAGTCAACTTTAGATTTAGAACCCAGTCATTCCTTTCCTGCAGAACATCATTTGTAATTGATATCAATACTATTTGCCTCGGTTGTCTGTTTACATTAACAAGCAGGTCATAACTCAAAACCATCAGGTTTGCTCAAGAGTGTAATCAAAACAATTAGTATTTTGAAATGCAGAGCATGGTGGCATTGACAATTTAGTCATTTTTGGGGGTGGAATTCTTTGGAACACGTGGTCGTTTTCTTGTGTTTTATGGACGAAATGTATTGTAAGATAAATCCTTCGAATTAATAATTTGCTATAACTGTATCAAGTCATAGAAGGTAACCAAACAAATGGACAAATATTTTATGCAAATTCTGGAAAGAAAGAAATTGTTTTTCGAATCATTCAAAAAGAAAATAAATTGGGCCAGGGAAACTTCAAATTCCCCATACCATGAAAAACGTTTGGTCCTGAAATGCCAAAATTCTTATCTGTTTAGTAAAATGATTGTACTTTACAAATCGCTGTATTTGCTCAGAGGCTGAACAACTAACACTGGACTGTATCCGAAAACAAATTTCAAACATTTCCTTCTCAACGATGTGATTTTCGTGCTCTCAGTCTATCAATATTTTCAATAAATGTGAATGTAACAGATTGTAGCACAGAAAATTACATAATGATGCTTTTTTCATGCAAAGTAACAATTAGTTGCATAGAGTGCTGCTTACTGTCTGACTTGAGGGAAAACATATGAATAATCATTTTCCTCACTAGACACTTTTTTAAAATAATTTTCTACACTGCTAACCGTTGGAGAACTAATGTTATAAATGACGGGGATAGACAAGCTCGATATTTTAAACCCCTACCGGTTTTCCAGAAATGCTTTCACTCCCTGTTACAGACAGACACTGTGACTTTCTTATGCAAGATCGCAATGCAATAGAAGAGACCCGGATATAAATGCAAACGAATATTTACAAGTGGCTGCATATAATTTCACGATACTTAATACATTGTTAGTCTATTACAGATTTGTTCTGATATATTACAGTCAATATAAACGCTCCTCAAGTAAGTCTAAATGACCAACAGAGTACCGGTCGCGGGTGCTTATGCAGCGTATCTTCTTTTTTTCTTACCAAAATTATCAGCATCACCTAGCCACTCTTTTAATGAAAATGTAGCAAAATCAACTGAGTGTTTATCACACTGATAGTCAATAAAAACCATTGATAATAATTGATAGCTGTTAGCACGGTTTGACACACGCATGGTATCCACAGAAATGAACAAAATACATGAGAATGTAAACAAGAGTAACGCGTGTGTTATCTCCATAAAATATAATATTTTCTTTCAGTGCATTTCTTCGGTTTCTGGCTTCCGTGTACCTTGGTGAAATACTAGAACTGGCCATACTGACTTATTACCCTGTGACAAACTCAGCAAAGCAATCGTTATCCAGATATTTGGTTAAAACATATCAACCTGTTTTAGACATATAAAGCTATTTTGACTCTGGCAGTCAAAAGATTCATACATAGACGTATCTATAAACGAAGGCTTTGGTAGTGTCTGATGCAAGAGAAATTTCCATTGAAGTATGACGACAAACAATCTAGTTATGACACACATGAATACGAAATTGCATTATGTCTAAAACGGTTCAGAAGATATGATCTGAGAGCTGCAAACGAGGAGATAACTCAATAATTTTTGACTGACCCCATTTTTCTAAGCAGCACACAATCTTGTCGTGAGTCCCATGTGTGCCAAGTTTCATGAAGATATCTAAAACGGTTCAGGAAATGCGACTCACGCAAGAAAATGATATGGAGTAAACACAATTTTTGAAAATGTGAAGAAAACCAAAAAGGTACATATCATTCAAAAAACATTATTATACGCCACACAGAGTCTAGTCATAATACATAGGCACACCAAGTTTCATGACGATAAATCAAACGGTTCAGTTTTCATGAACTGCATGCGTTAATGTAATGAACTACAGATGAATTAAAACTAAGACAGGCTGACTCAAGTATACAGCGCAAACTCCGTTTGTTAGGCTACAGTAGCATTTGTATTCTGTTTCGCCAATCTCACTCGCTTCTACCAGCAAAAAAGTACCAATCAGTTTATTTTAGGCTCAAATCAAAAATTACTTTAACTTGGAAAAATAAATAATGCACAAACCTCTATACGTGGAACACTGCAATTCTTTCAACATGAAGCAGCATATATTGAATTGCCAATACAGAGCAAGATGTACTATGAAAATCTTAAAATTTGACAACGCTTTTTGTACAATCCGATTTATAAAACACACCAACACATACAAGTACATCACAAACTTCGATGAATGAATATTGTTCCTAATACAATGCAGTCTAATTTTTCACTCGTTCTAAAGAAAAGACAGAAGTTGCATGAACCTGCAAATCCGTGTGTGTATGAGAGAATATGTTCATAATGTGCAACTCCTCTTACACTATTTAATATATAAACTTTAAATCTTGAGATAGGATTGTAGATATTCTTTGTAAGCATACAAGGGTTTCATAATCTCTTTCATTTCTCAGGGGACGTGTTGCTAGGAGGAGTCCGTATTTTTAGATAAGACGGAAATACCTGAAGTTTAGTGTTACATGTCTGAGAATTAGAATTTGTGACCATTAACCCCAGTATCTACATATATCAGGTGGGGTTTTCCCGGTAGGGGGATCAAGCACATACAGGTGTTGCCCCTGGGTGATGGCATGGAAGCTATAAGATAGTTGGATCTAGTGAGATTCCCAGCCTATAAAGACACATGTATATACTGAGCGTGGAAAATACAAGTTCACATATGCAAACATTTGCTCCTTGGTACATTCTTACCCACAGAAAGTTTGCCCTGCCTGCGAGACGAGACAAAACAATTCAAACCAAGTATGTGCTCTTAGTACAACGTTCAAGTCAATGGTTGATTTCTTTTCTCGAGTGTGAATGTGACCTAGTCCCGTCTAATGGTATGTATATATATATATATATATATATATATATATATATTATATATATATATATATATATATATATATATATATATATATATTACACGCTTAGAATAAGCTTTTTTCTCTTCCGTGACTGTGCAATGTGCCATAGGAATTTTAAAAGTTATGAACTTTATTATAGGACACGAAAGTTACATAACTGTCCCTAGTGTGAAGGAAGACGATAAAATTGGTAACCATAGGACAGGTATAAACCTGATCTTCAACTGTGAAAAATAATTCCAACTTTCATCACCCCCAAACCCATACAATCTCTCTGAAACCAAAGAAAACATGTGTCTCAATAAATCCAGTCCTCAGATTGATCGAATTCTTCATTGCTCACGGCACACTTATCAGTGTCAGGTCATCAACATCTTCATATTTTTCTTGTATTTCCCTTTTTGCTTTCTCCTGTGACACATTTCCTCTAGCCCAAAGTGATTTTGTCTTTAGTACAAACTTGACTTTACTTTTCTCTCTACTGATTTGCATATCAAATACCAACTGATAATATTCATTACTGAACTCTGTATCACTTTCAAAGTACAAAACGTTTTAGACATTTCTGAGACGATATTTTCCTTCGTACTTTAGCTTCAGAATGAATTGCAGCAGCAACAGCAGAAATTCAACTGGTCTTTCAACAGTTTACTGATTCATACCAAGTTTTCGACGGTTAGTAGCATGTTGTCTGCCTGAGATCCTAAATATGTTATAAATGTCGACAATTTAAGTGTTGTCATTGCGTAATGTCGAACCACACAAGTTTTGGTAAATATTTAATTTAACTCTGATTACGATTCATTATCAGCTGATGACAAACTGCTTTACATAGTTGCAAATACCCATTCTCCCCCCCCCCCCCCATTGTCTTAACGTACCTTAGATTATGCAGAAGGTTACTTTTCAGACGTTATATAGAGACACTTGTTCAATTTCAGACGGATCATACTCTATCCATTGCGTTGATAACGGGACCCCGTTTCAATGTAAGTTTATGCATCAAAATTTCGTAAGTTTAAAGTGACAGAAAATCTACACTATTACGTAAGTGCGTTTCACAAATATATCCGCAGACAAATGTCCAACGTCTATAAAAAAAAACATTCCGTGAGCAATCCTTTCTTTGTGGACGGAGGGGGGGGGGGGGAGTAGCTAATTACTAAATAAAATGTCATAGAGCACCTACATCGGGACACGCTCGGGACTTTCCGCCAGTGATTGGAAAACACCTCGGAAAAACTACATTAACTGTCATGCAGATGTATGTACCATGTTTACCAGCATGACGACTTCGCACAATATCGTAGCATTTCTGAAGGGCGACTCGACTGAACTTACTTATTCTTGGATGAGACAATCCCAAGTTTCTTTTTTCAAGCATGAACTCACAAAAAAAAAGCTTTGTTTACTGAACTGCAAATAATTCGATAAAAATTACGTAATGCTTTTGACATGGTTCTATTTTGCCTAGCGTACTTGAGCGTGTGACTTAGTTCTCCGCCATTTTCCGGCGATTTCCTCTTTTTTTACGCTTTATTACTCAATCGAAGAATTCCAAGCAAGTTCGTCAAACCTCATACTCTTTCCGCATATATCTCTGACAAAAGGCTGTTTTGACCCCTGGGTCGTCTAAACCTTAGTCCATCTTCAACATGAGCATATTGACTGGATCCAACCTTCCTTGTCTGATCACAGATTGAAATCCAATCAAAAACCAGATGTAAACAAGCAGAATATGTAAGGCGGTTCAGATGCGTTTCACTGTGTCGTGTCGTTATCGGTATATTGTGACTTCTACCCCGTGCATTCTTGTAAAGTCCTCAGCCGTGTGCTCTATCACTGCAAGTATATCATTCCTTACTTTGTATTCCTACGTATTGGGCTAAATCTTCCCATTCTGCACTAACGCCATCGTAGAGAAAGGCTTGCAAAAAATGCTTTCAAAATTGACGATGATGCAGTTATCACAGCGTACTGTTTTCTCTAGATGGCATTTTACTACCAAATTTACATCGTTGTAGCAGTGGTATTATCTTTCCAAAGGGAGGTAACCTACTGTGAGGTGTATGTATTTCCAAGATGGAATTTTGTAGGAAAGTCACGATATGGTCTTATTGAGAGCACCTGTAAGATAGACTTACAAACTACTACAACGAAGATGGCGAAATCAACAAGATGATGACAACAGGATTTCGTCAAAATAGTGTTGGACATGCTGTCCATATTGAATCAAACCAAGGTATAATTTCTTATTAAAGAAGGTACGGAGAGAAAGAGGGGGGGGGGGGGGAGAAAATAATGCCGACCGACAAGTCGATGAAAATACAGAATTAAACTTACTTGTTAAAGAAAACGACTATGCTAGACTTCTTTTGTTCTCTGTCAAATGTTTATCTAGCCACTTGTCAGTTCTTATTAACTCTGTCAGATGTTTATCTAGCCACTTGTCAGTTCTTATTAACTCTGTCAAATGTTTATCTAGCCACTTGTCAGTTCTTATTAACTTTTATGTGATGTTACACAGCTACGGCTTGCTGCAGAACAGGTTAATTCCGGACTGGGAGACGGAGTACAGGCATATGTCAACACCCACAGCTACATGCTACATGATACAGTATAGTTCCGAATAGTGCTTACTAGCAATATCATTATATCTCCCTTTCTTCAAACAAAAAATGCAGTTGGTCGCTAAATAAGATAACATAATTAATATGGATGTAGCGTTTAAACTTATAAAATTACAGATTTACTTTCCACTTGGATGGTTAATATTATAGAGGTAATACAAAACTAGAGTAAAACTGCTTTAAACTCACAAACTGAATTACTAGATTGGTAATAGCACTGTCTTTGAATGATTCCAACAAAAGTGCTTGCAGCCTAAACTAAATAAGCAGTTCTATTTATCAACTTAGGTGTAAACTACAAAAACAGTAGCTACTAAATTAGGTTACGAAGTCCTTTAAATATGCAGGCCTATGGATCAGTGTTCCCTTGAATGTTGTAGGAAGATTCGAATCTGCTCTCCGCACGTTGGTGATGAGATTGTCCGTTGCAGTAAACTTAGCTCTTCCATCCACTTCGGGGTTATTATATGGGGTTTGCATTTAATTTCCAGTCTGTTTGAAATCAGATGTTAAATTAGTTTCAACGTCAACAGATTTGCCTTTGGTCTTAATTAAATGACGTATGTTACTCCGAGAAGAGTGTATATCTGATTTGACAATGAATGAACGTGGCGCATCCAACTTTCCACGAGTACGATCCGGTTTCCATGAATTTCCTATTCTCATTCTTACTTTATCACCAGCTTGAACATGTGGTAAATCTCGTGCATGCCTGTAACAATAATGTTTCTGATCTGTGCGTTTCACTACCAACAGACGTTTAACATTCTAATACGATTTGGTCTTAGAAGAGCTTCTAATGTTGATAGTTGACTTTTTGTTCTCCTGCCCATTAATCTCTGCACGGGCGATCCGAGATTTGAATCTCGCGGTTTATTCCTGTAGTCCAAGAGTGCACCATAAGGATCGCGACTATCTTGCTTTGCTTTCTTACGTAAATGTTTCGCAATCGGTACCGTCTTTTCTGCCATACCGTTGGACTTCGGATAAGTAGGACTGTAAATTTTAAGTACAAATCCATATTCCTTCGCAAATGCATGAAACTCTCTGCAAGCAAAATGTGAACCAGTGTCAGTCATTAATACATCCAGTACTCCATATCGTGCAATCTGTGATTTGCAGATATGTCACAACTGTTTCACAGATCATAGCAGGTAATTTGGATATTTCGATGTATTCAGAGTAATAGTCCACTGTGAGTAGATAGGGCTCTACCTCAAACTGAAATAAATATACGCCCCGTTTTGACTATGGGCACTCTGGTATTTCATGGGGGTATCAGAAATTCCTTGTGATTTCGCATGCGACTTTCACATCACGATATTACATCTCCAATGGCCTGAGACATACCAGGCGAGAAGATTACATCTCGAGCTCGCTGACGACACATTTCGATCCCTAGATGCGATCCACGAAAGTCACTGTACACAGAGAGTTCATCCCTGAAATTTCAATATTCTTGTTAACGTTTTGGCACCTGTGACCTGGTTTCAGGCCATCCGTTAGGAACAAGCGATTTGACAGTGGCGTTCTTCTCCGTATCACGTCGTATATCTTCCATTTTGTCTTTAGAAATGGTTAGTTCTTCATCACAGTCATCTCCAGTTCCTGGTAGGTGGGCTCCGCTCTGTGTATCAGCTACATAAAGTTCATTTCCTGATGTATGCATAACCTTCAGGTCATAACGCTTCAGTTGCATAAGCATTCTTTGCATTCTCACAAGCTCGAGGTACAGAGGTTTTTTCATGATAACATCTAGTGGTTTGTGGTCTGATTACATCAGAGTTGATTTAACGAAAATGTATTGTGTGCACTTTTTGACAACCAAATACAATGGTTAACATCTTCTCAATCTGAGCTTTTTTCTTCTCTTTTTCTGTCAGTACTTTGGATGCATAAGCTACTGGATGGTCATCCTGTAGAAGTACAGCACCTAATCCTGTTGAATATGCATCTATTGACAATGTCCCTTGTTTCTTAACATCGTAGAATTTTAAAACTGGTGCAGATGATACTAGCTGTTTCAAACGATCGTACCAAATTTGGTAAGTCTGACCCCAGTGCCATACAACATTCTTCTCTAGGAGCTCCCTCATGCGTGCACTTTCTGGTATGACGTCATGGTCCACAATTTGAAACTCAAGCATATAACAATTTGTTCTTATATTCACAATTCATTAAGGTCTTACCAACTGTTTTAATTTCTGTCCTGTTAATGTTACCAGCTTTTTAACGCGACTAGCGCCGGTTCTCGCCCCACCTAGTTCTTTAAAAAATCTTGTAGGTATTACGTTGCATTGTGCTCCGGTATCCGTCTTGAAACGTACCTTTTTGTTGCTAATAGTAAAGTGGGTGTAACAATCCTCGTCTTGTATTGCTTCATCTTTGTTTTTAGTCCCTATAATTAGATGCTAATCTTCCCCAGAGTCTGTTTCTTCCACCATGTGGATTCGCTTATAGCATCGACCACATATTCCGTTCGGTCCTTTACTTCGTTGCACAACTTTCCGTCGGGATGCATTTGTTGAAGTTAAACACATCTTTGCAAAGTGATTTCTCAGACTACATTTGTTGCAAGTTTTTCCTTCTGCAGGTCATTATTATGAGGATATTGGTATCCACAACGGACTTGCTTTGCCAATGTGCTTCTAGTTTTTTTTGTATGACTTGTACGTGAGCGGATGCTTTAAAGCTGTGATTTACTAACTTTGCTTGCTGTACAAATGCCAATAGTTTTCTGCAGTGTTAGACCCGAATCTCTCAGCAACCTGGCTCTTACCATTTCATCACTGACCCCAAATACTTAGCGATACCTGATTAAGCTGTTGCACAGTTCGCCAAACTCGCATTTCGACGCTTTGTTCCTTAATTCAGATACATCTTGTTACGCGTGTCCTGCTATTCATAGATAGCATGGTACTAACACATGCTGATCCTTACCTTGAAAGTCGCTGACACTTCGGTCCCAGGCCACAGGCAGCTAGGCGAAGTGAACTGGTCAGCGGTTTAGGTAAGAATGAGAGCGCCTCATGTTCTCGGCTCTCCCAGGTGGCCTTAGACCACAATTAATTGTCCTATATAGTCTCTACATTTGTTTGTCAGTACTGAACTTTCCACTGTGTCCAAATCCTAATAAATCATATGTTGCTGTATAGTATGAACTCACGCTGAAGTTCTTGTAATAGGTTAACCGGCATTCCTCTGAGAGGCTGGACTGTAAACAAAGCAACGTGCAATGAGTCACAGATTTCACTTCCGGATCAGCACCAATGCCTCATTACTCACTGTGCACTGTCGCCAAAATACACACAGACAACCACACTATAATGCTCATATTCTAAACAATAACCAATTTCCTTTAAATCAATACTAAGGATGCCTAAATCTAATGCATATATCACCACCAAAATGAGAGAGGAAAAAATGATCTAAAAATAGACTGGGACTACATTCGTACTGAACCGGAAATATTAATTGTGACCTGATTCCAGGTGATGTCCCACAAGGCCTGGTGAAAATCGGCGTCGAGGTAACTTCTTGCCTCTTGACAAGATCCGGCACGGTCGCAACAATATTGATTTATCGTTTGATTTCAGCTTTGACTTCTTTTTCAAAAGCACACACACGCATCTGCCCATATATAGTGTTCTTGCATGGATTACACTTAGAATGTCTCCACAACAACTTTAACTTTAGTTTATCCTCCTCTGTATCAAACACGAAAGTGTTGTACACTTCTAATGCGTCGGGGCCAATCACGTGCAAGAATGTTGATGTTTGCACTTTGTCACCTTTCTCGGCGATTCCAGATGCCGTTAGATAGAACTGACAACACTGATACCATTTTCTCCAGCTCTCGGACAAATTTCTTTCACATTTCAGCGAATCTGGGGGTTTTAATGCGTCAATTTTCCTGGTGTCCGTTCACATCTGATACCATGTAATGTTACACAACGACGCTCTCTATAGAACTGTTTTATTCCGGACTGGGAGACATAGTACATGCATATGTCAAAACCAACAGCTAGATACTATAGTACAGATCCTAACATTGGTTATTAGCGTTATGATCACATTTTACTTCTTTCAAAAACATGAACATGCTGGCGATCCTCAATGTGTCTTCCCAACAAGCAGACCAGCTGAATCCACTACTATTATCAAAGGTACCTTTACTGTGACATCTGTGCAATCCCCTATATCATCTACAACCTTCAGAAGTATTCCATTGTCATTGCAATAGAAAAGAAACTAACTTTCGATTATGTTTTTAATTTCACTTTAGGTTCAACTTTTGCAATGTAAGACCAAACTTGAAAAATGACTCAGTTCATCTGAAAGCTAACTCCAGCCATCCGCTCCGTAAATTATCAGCTCGTGAAACCTTAAAAGTTACATTGTAATCGGATGAGATGTAAATCCATTTCTTTTGGTTCTGAGATCGTCCAAAACGAATTGTCTCGCTCTCTCTCTCTCTCTCTCTCTCTCTCTCTCTCTCTCTCTCTCTCTCTCTCTCACACACACACACACACAAATACACAAACACACACACATACACACACATTTTAACGTATTTTTCTGTTACATTAATACAAGCAAATAAATTCGATACACTTTTAGGGTAATGCCTCGAACATTCCGGCTTATATCAATTAAACAGAAAGTGAGTCACTTTATCTTCCTGTGTTTTCGTCTTTCGATATCTTCTACAAATCCTAAAAAGTTCATTACTAGGCTTAAACTTTAGAAACTAGATTTTTATTTGTAAAACAAGTATTCCTCCACCCACCCACCCACCCCAAAAGAAGGATTAAAATAAGTAAATGGCACTGTTTGAACTTGGTACATATACATAGAAACAAGTAGAGCGATTTTCACATGATTCGTCGGACTTTGTTCTAAAAGCTCCGGCTGCTTGCAGAGAGAACCATCTTGATTTCGTACTTCCCGTCCGTACTTCCGTATGTCTTTTCTCCTGTACGTACACACCTTCTTTCCTGCAAGATCGCTAGCAACATTACGCACCAAATACTCAACGTAGACAAATGAAATTTGCCTACCATATTGGAATGCATACGTACATGGCTTGATTAGATTTTCAGACCATTACAGTAATGTTTCAATTTTTTTAACACATTTTAAATTGTGTCGACTTTTAGCTTACTAAAACATTGTTAGCAGGGTTAAGCAAAACCACCAGAGGTAGACAAATTAAATTTAATAGGTATATTTCTGTTCGGTACGGACTTTTGCGCCCATTCTGTTCTTCAATCAAAAGAGGTGCTACCTTTATGAATTAAATATAAATGAAAATAACGTTTATTTATTGTTAGCGTCTATTACTAAACATACGGTAAAACACATACTCTCTTAAGAAATGCATTTTATCTGCATTCAAATTATCCTTTTTATTAATGTCATTTTTTAATTACGGAAAAGTGAACGCACATGAATGCATACTTGTCAGAGAACGAACATAACTGAACATCATTTTCGAAGGCAAGACAAAAAAAAACAAATGATATTGTTACTGATATTTTACACATATGTAAATTGTGTAAATGTGGAAAACTTTGAAGCAATGGCTGAAGATGTGCTGTTAATAGTTCAGACTTATTCAGGCATTCTATTAAGATTGGTTTTACACATACCTTTGACTCAGTTTGACAAGAGATTATTTTTATTTTTATATCTACCTGTGTATCGAATACATTATGGAGTTTGATGCCAAACTATTGAAACAGGGCTGCAATGTCCCCGGAACATGAGTATATCACCGAAAGCAAGCATACGAGCAAGTTGTCACATTTATGTTCTGTATTTTTGGAATTAACAGCACCTTAAGGCCATTTTAGCGATCAAATTCATTAAACAAATTGATTGATGATACTTACTGACGATGCATTATGTGTTTTCCGATTAATACAGATATAATACGCTGCCTGCATTTTTCTATTTATATACATTCAGCATGAGATTTGGTTCTTGATTTGAATTTTTGATAAAATGAAAAACAAAAAATGTCCTATTTAGCTTCAGATCATTTATTATCGGTTTCAGCACAAAAATTACATGTTTCAGAAAATTAATCGACATTTATTTCTCTTGTGACGATACATTATTGCGACTAAGTCTTAAGTGAAATAAAAAAAAAATTCAAAATAAAGAATATATCGTCGATATATAATCTTTGCTCTGCAAATTTAGAAAACTTGGGATGAATTATAAAATTCCCACTGTCTGAAAAATGTAACCATCAATACGTATAAAATTTGAGTAACATTTTCTAACTTCATTCCCAATTCGTGAAATGTTTCATAACGCAATCAAGTGTTGCAAAACGTATTGTGCGCAATATATTTTCCTCAGAATGTCTAAGATTGCTTAATCCCGGAAATGTATCATGTAAATATTGTAAGAAAATCAATAATTATGCACCATTACGATATTATGGATTTGCTGTTTCGTACAAGTAAATGGGGAAAGTGTTGTGGCCAGTCTAGAGAAATAAGAAAACAATATATGTTGAGTTGCTTGTTGATGTAGTATAACTCGCTAACTAAATACAATAATCTAAATGTACACATCTGGATATTTCATTGGTGTACAAAACCAACCTTTTTTTCATACACCAGCCCATTAATTAATGCATCTACTCCTGAAATATTTCGACATATTTTCTGTCTCTTTTTGTCAAGTTTTATATTTGTTTAACGTTACCTTCACAAATTGGGAGGATGTTTGAATCTCGTGCAATCCAGAGTCCATGAAGAAGCTTTTATCCTGCTCTGTTTCATTCATCATCACTTCAAAAGTGTGGATATGACCATTGTCTGTGCCAATTTGCATGCGTGTAAACGGAACAGTACTACTGAGATTCACTCCTTCAGAATCTACCACAATTAATTTTTCCCGATGTAATTTTCTTATTGTTGATTTACAATCTTCGTTATTCATTTGGAAGAACACTATAGGTTTAGGTTTTGATGCCATATTGGAGTTTTGAGTGTCTTACACTCTAATCAGCAATGTCTGAGGCTGTTAAATGAAAAAAGTAACAATCGTATAACTACATTTTCAAGTTCTGAACCCATGTAGTAAACATGATCGAAGTAAAAGCGATCTAATGATCAAAACTTCGCATAGTAAAGTTTTTAAACATCGCTGCAAGCAAATTCTAATTATACAGGAGCGTGCGCACTAAGTTATGCTCTCTACACTCTACTATATCACATTTAAATTTAAATGCTGCTTTACATTGTAACACTTATTTCTCAGCAGCGTAAGGTTAATCATCTTTGAAGAGGTAATATTTTTATATTCATTTAATGAAACCGATGGAAAAAATTCTTGAAGTTGCAAGAAACTCTGAAATTCAAGAAAAATCTGAACAATTTCCTTTTTTGCTCAAATTTCACCATCTCGGAGAAAACTGAGCTAACTGCCAAAAACTCTTAACGAAGAAAGTTCACCCATGTAAACATTACCTTGCTCAGAGTCAGAATTACTGTCATATTTGTACTGAAAACAGCACGTAGTACCGATTAAATGGAATATTCACTAGCAAGACAGATTTTTAGCACTGTTCTGTCACAACAATGCTTCCATTAGTGCTTTCATAGTTAGTGCTGTAAGGAATTTCCTGCTCATTATCTCTTAATAGTCAACTTCTGACCTATAACTGGGAGTCATTCCTTTTCTGCATAACTTCGTTTGTAATTGATATCGACACTATTTGCCTCGATTTTTTGTAAACATTAATTAGACTTATGACTGGCAGGGGACGTAACTCTTTCAAGCTTACCGATTTCTCTTAAAGCTTATCTCTCACTGGATATTTGACAATCGAGCTGTAATTTATAACATAGAGGGCATAAGTCTTGTATTTATAAATTCATACATAAGCTAAATCTGCAGTTTGGTTTACATTTACTTTGAGTTAGGCTTGAAAATGGATTGGCTTGATTGACTAGCACAGGAGATCAAATGCGTTGCTTGGGCTTCTAATGAACGGCTGACTTGATTTACGTGTTTATGTATGTCTGCTACAGATGTAAATATCTCAAAATCGAGACGGCTCACGGGTAATCAAAAGCATGCCAAATTGTTATTATGACAGTGAACTTCAATCATATACAGGGCCCATATTGTTTGTTTGAGCCACCTTGTCAGAGGAAAACTTTCAAATAGTCCTTAACTGTCGGAAATGAACACTATAAAAGGGGAGTTGTGGGCAGTGTTGGTTCAGTGTAAAAGATACCAGCTGTGCAAGGAATTAACCTGAATGCAAAGAATGCTTTCTGCAAAAGTCATTGGTTAGCTATTATTTGTATCTTTAATGTAGAAAATATTCTCTTTTTTCTGCAATCTGTCTTAGTCCAATGAAAATTCACAAACAAAAAAAAAATGTCCAGTGAGGCCTTAGATTCATGAACAGTGATCTGTTTTAAAGGCATATTTTAATATAATTTTTGAGATATTGGAATGCGACCGTTAGAACCCGACAGAAGAAAGATCCGTGAACACGTTAATGACACTAAGCGGCCGATGGATTGCATAAAATTTAATTTTTAAAAGATTTGAAATTTTTTAAATTTTTTTTTATTTTTACATATTATAAGGAGGGATAGTCTGCAGCCGATCCATTATGAATCATATCCCACCTTCCATTTCCGAAAGTATTTACCTAGCACGGAGTCTCGCTGTAAATTATGTAACACTTCATACCTCACAAATTTCAAACCATAATTAGCTCCATCCGCGCAAACTTTTGTAATTTGAAAAAAAAAAAAAAAAGTCCTCAACGGCGAGTGCAATGATAAATACTTGCTAATTTTAGGAGACGGAGCAGCCCAATGTACAAATTGATAATGTTCTTACCTGTTTAATTAAATGATTGTTCTTTTCAAATTTCTGCGCACAAACTTCACAAGTTCCAGTGTTTTTCAAAACCGACCACTTCCATTTAGGCATTATGGGATTGGGACTACGCGCAAGATTTACTGACCTCCGAAATTGAAGAGCTTTGACAACATGCAAAATCTACTCACCTCTGAAACTGAAGATTTGACAACGGAAGTGCTCCAAGGAACATGGGCAATTTTACAAAAACACGTTAACACATTTTACGAGGAATTTTGCTTAGTTCAAATTACAATTAAGGCATATATTTGACTGACTTTAGCAAGTCATCATAACAAAACAACTTAAAGGAACAAAGCTTTTGAGCTATTTTATTGGACATATACTATTCTTACGTTTCCGCCAAACAGGATAGTTAATCGCCAGATAGCAGAGGCGCCTACTTAGCGGAGATGGTGCAGAGTGACACTGCGCAGTTAACATTAGATTTTCCCTCAAAACAAAATCAAATCCTGTCTTTTCAAGGATGTGATTATCGTGTTCTCAGTTGTATCAAGAAACGGCGCGATTCTTCAGACTTTTTTCCGAAAGCGAAGTCAAACCATGTTTCTCAAGAATGTAACTTTCCGTGCTCAGGTGGCAGGGGATAGTTTCGTAAATTGGCCTCTGTCAAATTTCTTAACTTAAGGCTATAATGTGAAATTTTCATATATTATTGTTTAATAATTAAAGATATGGGTATATTTGTGAATTAGGTGTTTCGGGCTTGTGTTGTTCTTGAAATTGATGTGAGGTATGTACACCTCCCATATTTACTTCGCAGTATGTAGACCGTGAAAGATCAATAGTCGGCTAGGAAAAAGAGCTAGCCACCCATAACAGTAGAGATGTGAGTTCAAGGCAATAAGAATATCTCAAAAACGGGTTGGATGGCAACTATTTTGAATTGCATCAAGCTGTTTAGAACACAATGTTTTTCAGAATTATCACCTAGGGAAGGGATTGTGTTGCACTGTGAGCATCACTTTGTGTCCAAAATGATCTTCAGACGTGAAAAATGCAAGTATAAATTTGGGGTTTGGGTGCATACACTTCTTTTGCTATGAACTGCCATTGACTTGTAAGGTGAAGTGAATAATATTCTTATGTTTTGTTTTAATATAGCTATCCAAAAAATATCGAACTTTTTACCTTACTTGTGTATTTTATTTTTATTTTTTTAATTTTTAATATTAATCAGTTGGATGCGGCATTAAATGTGTGCATAGCAACTGTCCCTTGCAACCTCAGTCTATTCAATACAGATAACTTTTGAGTGAATCACGAAAGATAACTCTCAATAATACATGCTGGCCTATAGGACTCACGGTACTAATTCAACTCCAATAGTAAACCTATGGAAACACCATGATATTATAAATTCAATAACTTTAAATTTCTAAATGCTCATGATCAAACCTATATTTATCAGTATAGACCCATCCTTGATGCAAGCTTCTGTCTTAAGAAACCCACATGAGCCGCGGCATATTTTGGATCTACATATGCGAGAAACATGTGTTATCCATTCTGCACCTAATGGATCAGGTGCTACTGTTGTTATTGATTGTTCGTAAGTCATGTCTATAAAAATACTAAAACTGCATCAATAAAATCTTGTCTCCATTTTTTTTAGGTACAGATAGGATAAGCTCTCCAAAAATTTTTTTACTAAAATTTTACTTTTCATTATTAACCAATTATGGACCACCAAACCCGTATATACTCTAGTATAATTAGTACCGTGAGTCCTATAGAACTCACAGTACTAATTCAGCTCCTATTGCAAACCCATAGAAATGCCATTTTGTTAAATATTCAATAACTTTAAATTTCTGAATGCTCATGTTTAAACATATGGAAGAAGAAAAGCAGCAACATTGTAAATATAATTATGTACATATATCAAGGAGAATTTCTAAGACTTGGTATCCGCATTGAATCTCTATTTCATCTTTTATAGAAATTAAGTCCAGTTACTAGTAAATGGTATCAAAACAAGTATCGGGTTCCGCTAGAAACGTAAACTGAAGTCTGATCAACAGTGTAAAATTTAGTCTGTTTATATGATTTATACAATTATTTCATGGGAACTACCTTACTATAAGGGACTTTTAAAGTTATTCGATGAATTCTGAATATCACAACTTATCTCGTTTTCTTGCCTTTTCTTTTTTTTTTTTTTTTATTAGCTTCACGATATGGGATGATGTAACAATTTCATAGTCCCGTGTCCTTGAAATGGTTTTCTTGATCCTTTTTATTACCGTATATACTCGTGTATAACCCGGGGTTGGTGCTTACAGGTTAGGCGATGGGTGCCGAAACCCGCTAATCCGGGTTCGAATTTCCGTAGAGTACGAATAAAAAATTCTCTAACCTGTATGACAATATTATTTATTCGTATTTAAAAATTCTGCTAATGTTATCAAGCATTCTTCTATAGGATCCAGGGATAGCACTATCCGCTCTGTTTGGTGAATATATATATATATATATATATATATATATATATATATATATATATATATATATATATATATATATATATATATATATATAAACACACACACACACTTTCCAAGATTAAACAAAGTTTTCTGTAATTCGCTTTTTAATAAGTCAATACATTTAAACAATGATGGTCGTTTCTGGTAGTAATTATGAAATATTTCTTTGAATCAGATTATCATGCAATGGGCAGCTAATCAAAACGTGGTATTCATCTTCAATTTCCTGTTCGTTGCAAATTATACAAAGCCTTTGATTTCTATCCATTCTGTTATTTCAAAAATCTGCCTGTCTCAATATATAGTAACAGAACACGGACAATGCTCATAATTCCACATTTTTAAAACTTTACTTTTAATTGGCACCAATAGCCATTAGTTACGAGGTCAAGTGCCGTTAACCACTAATACATACATACATACTTTCACAATGGGAGCAAGGTTCGTTGATTTAAACAAGTATATTTTCTTCCCCTCAAGGTAATCATTAGTATGTTGAAAATTGTTATATCTTGCGCATTGACTGCTGTGTCACCGAACCATAATATACAAAAGCGGAAATATTTAGCATTCCTGTGATTTAAATACCAGCTGATGATCTATACAAACTTTAGAAAACTCAAATTTGCGTAAAATAGACTATTCTTTCTCTGTGAACACTCCTCAGTCATATATTGTGCTCCATAACACATTTCCTTATTTGTCTCCCACTCCCTGAATCAAATCTGTTTTATAATAAACGAATAGTTTTGTATATGTTCATGGTGAAAACATTAAATGAAAGATACCGTGAACTCAATAAGTACAGTTTCAAGCCACTTCTATGTGGCTCGCTGTATGCCAATGCACTTGTTCGCTTGAATATTCAAATCTAGGTGTTTCAGTATATGTATTTTCTTTAGTCGTTGGTATTATGTAATTCCTTACTCGTTCCTCTCGCAAATAAAAAGAAAAAGATAATAAAAGCATCTTTAGATGGATTTTCTCGTATTTTACAATGTATTACTAAAATATAATTATTTATTGTTTTTTTTTTTTTTACAAGTATCATATTCTTCTATATAACTTAAGATGCATGCTAAATCATATCACTGCATGTATTTATCGAGCTCAGGTACTTATAAACAATGCTGAAAGGTAGAAAAGTAAAGTGTTTTGTTCCGTCTCCTGTTACATAACGTATCGACCAAAAGTCTAACTATACTGAGATGTGGTAACAATACTTCATAGAACCAAACCAACATTCAACCATTTGGGAAGTCATTTTATTTTTTTATACTCGTCTTTCAGCTGCATGTAGGACATTACTCTTTGCTTGGAAAATATGTGATAGTAAATAGTGAATATGCTAATAAAACAATTTTTTTTACCTGTGATAGCAAATTTAAAATTGTCTCTCTGGCGTGAGCTAATGAATGAAATCTCTTCATGTCTTCAATAATACATCATTCTTCTTTAGCAATGGGTCTTGCACGTAAACCTATGAATGAGTGTTTACTCGACCTAGAAAAGTGCTATTGTGTCTAGAGTTGTGATCAATGGTTCCTGCACGTAGACGTGTGATTATGTGTTACCTTGACTTTGTACTATCTGACCTAGGGGTCGTTGCGAACGTTCTTACTGGTCATTAAGGTTGACCTATACCAATTGTAATGTACATACATTCGTTCTACCTGATATCTTGTTTCAGAGGCAAGGAAGTAATTGATCTGTACCAGCGCTCTAAATATAAGAAACATTCATTCGAATCACGGGATGGTCTGCATCCCACGTTAGGTGTCCATCAATCAAGCATACACGTTGTTGAACTGAACGCAAATGATTGTCTGAAAAGGCCGACCAAAAAACTTCGAATGTAGCTTGTACAGTATGTGGGACGTTCAAGAACGTTATGGATTAAAGTTCACCGAGTAGGGATAATTAATGATCATTGTCAGAATAACTTCCAATAATGACAAAGATATCGTGAACATGAAGAAACCATAATATGTATGGTCAAATATTCACATTCTTACCTGCTCTTTACAAGCTAATATTTGGATCTATAAGAGTCTTGCCACACTTGTTGGGGTACCATGCTGACTAGATTACAATCTAAGTCGAATAGACGCTTAAAAAAGTCCTTAGTATAAGGATTTTGCTACTCCAGATCGAACTGTATTTCAGCAGTTTGTGTGCATTCGCCCTAATACTTTCCATTCTTTCCTCTTCTCTTTCTAACCATTTATGTTTTAGAGATAAATGCCCGTTATAAGAAGTAATTTGCATTTCCAGAACTAATTGCTAATTTGCTAATTTCAGAATTATATACACGAACAGAGTCCCTTAGATATTTTGTAATGACTGAACCTGAAACTGGAAGCAAGATTTTGCGTTTTTTCCCCACCTTTCCATAAATGCTAAAGAAAATCCATTCAATACAGCCAATTAAGAAACTATTCTCAGAGTTTTCTGTCGTTATTTTCTCTGTTCTTTCACACTTGCTCAACAAACTTTAAATGCTGATGCATCAAAAGCATTATTTGCAATGGATAAATATTTATACAAGTTCGGAAATATGCCCCCAAAGGTAAAGTGTGAAATTTTTGACACACTAATTTCACCAATTCTTAATTATGGATCAGAAGTATGGGGATTCATTGAAGGAAATGCTGTTAAACGGTTGCACTTAAATTTTTGCAAAAATCTTCTTGGGGTTAAAAAATCTACCCAAAATGATTTTGTATATGGTGAATTGGGGAGGACACCCTTACAGATCAATAGATATTACCGCATCTTGAAATACTGGACTAAGATAATCTCTTCAGATAATAGCAAATATATATATATATCGGTAATATATAATCTAATGCTTGCTGGCATAGAAAACTGTCCTGGAAAGAAAAATTGGGCATTGTTAGTCCGGAATTTATTAAATAGTCTGAGTCTGGGGGGAGTGTGGATAAATCAAGCTGTTGGAAATATAAATGTTTTCTTATCCTTAGTTAAACAACGGCTATCTGACCAGTTTATTCAAAATTGGCAATCAAGAATCAGAGAATCTTCAAGAGCAAGATTATATAGAAATTGGTCACAAAATTTTGGCTTTAAGGAGTATTTAGATATAGTAGCAGTGACAAAATTTAGAAAATCTTTTTCAAAAATAAGAATTTCTGTCCATATTTTACATGTTGAATCAGGGAGATGGAAGAGGCCACACTGCACCCCACTAAATCAAAGAATTTGTATTTTTTGCAACGTGCTGGAAGATGAGTATCACTTTGTTTTATAATGCCAATGTTGAAATTTATTAAATTACTCAGTTCCACAAAAACTACCGAGGTTAGAAATCCGGGAAATTATATTCTTAGAGCACTAATTGAACGTAATAATATGATGAATGTGACTTAAAATTACATGATTTAATTAGTTCGTTATTAGTTATTATTATTATTTTTTTTCATTTTTTTTTGTGTCTCATCTCCATTTCATTGATTAATACATGCATTACTATCTCTCATATTTCATGTATAATGTTCTTATAATACTAATAATAAAAACATTGTGAATACTACTTATATATTGATAATACTTTTTATGTCTTCTCCCGAAGGAGCTTGTATTTAAGCGCGAGCATTTGATTCAACAAACATAGTCTGGAGTAGTTGACAGGTCACACATCAACGTGTTGTATTCTTACTTCATATCATGCATCATGTATACATGAATGCAGATATGTATGTTTATGTGCGTGTCTATCTCACTTTCTCGGTGAATATGTATGTATGTGCATATATGTGTGTAGGTTTATGTAAACGTGTGTATAGGTATATGTATATAAATATATAAGGTGCACGTGGATATATGCATGTATGAGTGTGCTTGTGAATGTGGGTATGCATTCGTAAGTATATATCTTAGTATTTATCGAATGTTTGTAAATTCGATAGACTTGTTTTCCTTTATGTATTAAACGTGTCACCATCAATGTTTGTAACAAACTTAAATGTATATGTATATACTTGCTGATGGCCAATTGGCTAAATGCAAATAAAGTATACTATTATTATTATTACTATTATTATATAAACATTCCATTTTAATTTACTTCCTTTTTAATAATGGTATGCTCATTCCCTGGACATAACATGCTTTCAATGACCGTGACATAACTTGCTTTCGATGACTTTGACATAACTTGCTTTCAATGACCTTTTGTTTAAAGTATTTGACTGCTTTATTTGTGTCAGTAAAGAGGATTCTTATCAAAAATGTTCTGACACATCACTCACTTTTCTCTCTCTCTCTCTCTCTCTCTCTCTCTCTCTCTCTCTCTCTCTCTCTCTCTCTCGCCTTGAAGTATATATGTATTGGAACAGTAAAACTCAGATTTGAGGAAAACGAGCTATATTGGAATATAAACAATGTAGACATTGCACCTTAATATACATTGCATCCGAATTAACGCTTTCTGGTTTATATCAGACCACGGTATATTCTTTTTCCTAGAATAGAATTGTATCGCTAAAAACATATTTATCTTATTAACGTTGTTCTCTCTCTCTCTCTCTCTCAGCAATGACTACATTTGATAAAGAATTTTGTAATAAGTATGTTGTGTTTATCTCTAATGCTAATGAGATTTACTGTTACTTCCGTGTGTGTTGCTAACCGTTTCAGATTTAGTAATGCTAATTAATTTTCTGAAATTTATTTTAAATTCCCTGTAGCAGGAAATCTTCAAAGCTACTTTGCAGCTGTGCCATTTGTGTTCACTTAAATGGCAATCCCACTGGTATAATGTGTAGACAATAAATTATGAAAACAAATTATGACCCGACGATATATCAAGTTAATTTTCCTTGGCCTCATAGTGAATGTTCACCAAATATGCATTTACTTAGGTATGATCATTTGTGAATGTATGTTGCTTTTCACCTTTAATTACTGTTACTTTCCATTTTTGCCGTATTCTTTACACTATCGATTGAACTCTTCGTAATATATGTCCTTTCTAATCATATCGCATAACTGAATACATTGATTATATGAAAGCTGTAGAAATAAATAATTACCTCGCATAATAAAGAAAATTGACAGTATGATGACAAATAGTTCAGGAACAAATCGATACCTTCTTTGTGCAAGACACGATAATTAAAAAGCACACTCGGTAATTCCACTGTGCATGTATTATTTAAATCAAGCTTCAAGAAAACGGATGTAATTTTGACATAAAAATCTCAGCCTTCTCTATCGCATGTTGAAATCTTTTCAACGTTTTACTAAACTTCTAAAATATTTGTCCTCAGCTTGTGATTTTTTAAGATATATTTCTTTGTTTAGTTTGCAATAGTGAATTCTGAACGGACAGTTCTCTTTCGACCGCTGAACTATCCCTAACCGTGATCAAATTTCCAATATTGCCAGGAGTATCATAAGCAAGACAGTGTAAAACCAACAGTTTAGGAGAAATTTTAAGCATTAGATGAAACTAGGGCCAGTTTTACGGTTTTATATGCGATACTTTATACTTATATATTTTTGGAATTTTACATGTACGTACCTTGAAATAAGGCTTTGTAAAAATATAATACCTACAATTTAAACACCTGTTCTGTGGTAGAAATATTTGTACGTGCATTTATTTTAATATGTAAAATTGTCTGAAATATGCATGCTACTTTTTAAGCCCTGGCAAAAGCATAATGTTTTATAATTCTTTTTGCTATATTCTGATGCAAACATCCAATGTAATATTCTCATATGTCACATTTGTGACATGGGTTTGATAACAAAGATTTTTGTGCCTCTTCTGTAACTAACTATTGATAACCTAGTTGTGTATAAGTTTCATGGAAAGAAATTATTACAAAGGTTGATAACATCATAAATTTAAAGCTAAAAAATGCATACGTATTCAAACTGAGATAATTTGCATGGTCACATTTTAGTCATATTACAGGTAATATACCTGATTCCACACTCCAAAGGCATTTTTATAACAGACATTAAAGCAAACGAGGCAGTTTGAGGTAAATACTAATCTTAGTTATATTACTATGATTTTACCTGCTCTACAGATTATAAGCAAAGTCAATATAAAGTTAGTTTTTAAAAATGTATTGCCCCAAAGATAAAATTTGAACTGTGATTTTAAGTAATGTATAAACATTTCAAACGAGGAGGGCATTATAAATATGGCTATCTATTTAAACTATATATATATATATATATATATATATATATATATATATATATTTGGTCACGTTTACACATTTACGAGTTATGTAGATTTTATGTATTTAAAGGCTGAGTTGGGTTTAAAAGGAGGATCAACTAAACTGTGTCATCTTTTGTTTGACTATGGAAATGAACAGACCTCTGAATACGCATCGGACTATTCAGTCCCATATCTCATTGTTTTGACAAACAGACCTCCATCACACCTGGACAAGCCCCACCAGACAGTTCGAAAAACACTTGTCGTTAAAAAATAGTATTAAAAAATATACATTATTTACATTCAGAATAAGAAAGGGAAACGTTTCAGATTTTTGGTTTATGTGTTGCTTAAAATCTCTGCTAATATTTTTTTAAAATGATAAGTCAGACCAGTATATGGTTTGTAAGTAATCTCACGTGGTGACTAGAACTATATGGCATAATGATGACATTTTAGACCTTCTATGATCGAGCTTCAGTAGGACGAGTTAGGGTTCGATATGCCGTAGGGAAGCAACAGACAGTGCAGCAAGGCTTATAAATCTTGATTTTTAGATCAAACTATACCGTGTGAACAATGCTATTACTTGTTAACATAAACCTTGTTGAAATTGTAAAATTAAACTTCCGGAAATGAACATGTTCTGTTACATCAAAATGTACAAATCATGACAACATTGGCCCATAAGCTTACAAGCTTACTGTTCGGTTTAATCCAAAATACAACGCAGTACAACAAAGTGCGACAGAAAGTATATATATATATATGCTCCACGATTTGAACAGAGAGTGAAAGAGGGAAAATGGACCAAATGGTTTATACAGCAACATTTATAAACCTTGCTTTACCGTTAGTAGGGGCCGTAATTCGACTCTCCGCATATAATAAGGCCGCTATATAACCGAGGAGGAAACTCCATAGCATTTGTATAGGAATGTGCAGCTAAAGGTCCCCAGAAGGTACCCAATCACGTGCCACAGTAGATTTAGATTATATATATATATATATATATATATATATATATATATATATATATATATATATATATATATATATATATATATATATATAATTATGTACTAGTCAGAAAAGTACATACCCATACACCTAAGGGATCGGTCATTTAATTTTCTAGAGAGGGGGCTGTGGGAAGAGGGGAGGAGTGATGGAGTTGGGATGTTGTCTGAAAAAACATTCCGGCCTGCAAATAGCTTGAAAAATATTTGCTTTGATTTGTAGAAAAGAAAGATCTAATTATATCCATTATATTAGTTTACAAATAGTTTATCTCGAGGTTAAACAAATAAACAAATATCCTGGTTCAAATGAAAATTTAACGAAACTAATCCATGCAACCGTAAAGTCTCGTGAATACTTTATTCTATGATGCCTGCTCCTAGTAACTGGCTAATTACTCGGTTTGAGAAATATCTTCCCAATGCTAATTTCCCATAATCAAGCTAATAATCACTAAAATCAAATAAAGCAATAAACGGACACGGAAATACAAATAGTTTTTGCTCCAGGTTTGTTACAGCATTATCCGGGGATTTTTGTAACTTAATTAGTGACCAGCTGTTTAGAAATTGTTTCCAGGTTAAGCTGGTTTGCGTACTATACGATTCGCGCTAACTCGGAAAAAACTATAAAATAGATAAAGGAAGACGGTTTGGGGAAATTAATTCGTTCATAAAAAGCGGGATTTCGTTTTTACCGATTTCATATTAAGTGGGTTCGACTGTATTTAGATTAAAATGCATCTTGATAGTAGTATCAAATCCTGTACTATACCAAAGGGAATGACTGATAAGGACCCAATCGTGTGCCATAGCAAAATAATGTCCTTTACGCCTTATAACACCCACCAGTTGGAAAACAGATTGTCTTACACCCTTATCATACTGGAAGTAGGGCAGGTGTGGAATCATTTATCTTGTCCAACCACTGGAAAATAGCATCATTCTATTTACCTAGGCAAATTACAAGCCTCAAACTATTAAAAACTATTGATGTTGTCTCGAAGATCAAATTTCGTTAAAACCTCAGTAGATATTCTGTTTAAACTGAAGCTTATTGACTTCTGACTTATACATTTCATTTATATTGCATCACTTGCACTGAGTGTCAAATCAATTCCACGAGGAGAAGAAAAAAAGGTCAAGAGAAGGTTTTAATTTTGAAACCTAAGAAATATACTCTAGAGGAAATATTTTACCTTGACAATTTGAAAATTTATTCAAACTAACATGGACAATTCCATACAAAAATCAATACAAAGAAGGATATCAGTACAACGCATATAATTTTGAGGAACAATTAGAGTATATTCCCGTTACTACGATGTCTTGCAGACCATGAGAATCAGTGCGAACTTGGTATCAAACGAAACCGGAAATGAAGGCGTAACCAAAAGTTATCCAAAGTTTTACACACACACACACACACACACACACACATATATATATATATATATATATATATATATATATATATATATATATATATAGAGAGAGAGAGAGAGAGAGAGAGAGAGAGAGAGAGAGAGAGAGAGAGAGAGAGAGGAAGATTGCATTTATTGTTTTGTGTCTCTGTGTGTGTGCCAACATGATATGTAAATATTTTCTCTCTGTTAAACTATTGCCCAAGAGACACACACAGCCCTGTTTTCATATGGCGTGGCTAAGGACAAATATGCATATCGTTGCAAATTGAGAAGTACTCTATATCAATTTGGGGAGTTTTCTTTTTGCAGCAAGTTGGGCTCATAAACACCTTGACACAAACTTGTCAAGCCAAAGCATACCCTTTTTCTGGACCAATAGATTAATTTGATTCTAAAAAAACAATTGGTATCTTTCTACCAGAGGACAATCATCGTCAAAAAAACAATTGGATGATTTCTTCAGTTCAATGTAGATAAGGTGAATACTACTTTGCCACAGATGTGTATATCGAAAGGAATGAAATTGGCATTTATTTAATTGGTGGGTAGTCATTGTTATGTGAGATTAATAATGTGGAATGGGAATAGATTTAATGGTGAGTAGTCATTGTTATGTGAGATTAATAATGTGGAATTGGAATAGATTTAATGGTGAGTAGTCATTGTTGTGTGAGATTAATAATGTGGAATTGGAATAGATTTAATGGTGAGTAGTCATTGTTATGTGAGATTAATAATGTGGAATGGGAATAGATAATATGCGTAAAGATCGTGATTAATGGACATTAGGAATATTTCCATTTTCTCATAATGTTTTATGAGCTGCTTTAATTATGTCCGCACTTTTGCGGATATATTAGGATAAGTTATATCCGTCCGGCCGTGAGTCCGACCGTCCGTTACTCAGTTTAGTTGAAACATGTACTCTATCTATACTGACTGAGGGAGGGTGATCATATACGGTATTGTGATTAGTTGAAACATGTACTCTGTCTGTACTGACTGAGGGAGGGTGATCATATACGGTATTGGGATGCAGGAGGTTAAGTAGAAAACAAGGAAGATTTCATATCCTGAATGCAGTCCTTGGGGGAGGAAGGAATGGAGGTCGAAGGTCGCATTTTCATAGTTAATACGGACTCTTCCACGTAACCTTAACTCCATCCACACCGACTGAGGGAAGATGATCATATCTGGCATGATGTTTCAAGAGAGTGTAGTGAGTAGATGATAAAAAAAAGGTTTCAAATGCTGAATGCAGCCCTGGTGATGCGTTGCAGTGGGGCAAATGGGGATGGGCGAAAATTAAAAAGTTCGGATATTTGTGATGGCTTCTATCTCTAATTATTTTATTTACACACATTTTTCAATTGCGCTCACGAGATATTCCTTTTCAGGTGTTTGTTGTTGTTGTTTTTTGAGCTTGCTACTTTTTGGTGCATACAAATTATGTGACTGAACACGCTGGTGTAATGAATACTTGCAATGATTTTGTGCTATATGTACCTGTCAATTCTATAGTGCCAAAGTGTTGAAGTGCATGAGAAAAAGTTAAAGTACAATATAAGCTCTTGCTATTTTATTGTAAAGTATGGTGCTATTGTTACTTCTTGCACTACTAGTAATTTGACTAATATTACGATCAAATCATACAAAAGCATTTAACGCTTAAAATTAAATGGAATTGGTGCCCCGTCCCCAAGTCTCAGGTTTGCGCGAGGATAGCTAATCCACCTGATTGAAATAAAAATCATTTGATGAAAAGAATTTTATTCAGTTCAATGTTTACAACATGAAACAATAAACATCCTTAACTTATAATGCTTCATTAAACTGAATCGGATATTGTCTTAAATCTACGTATATAGGGTAATATTTTTTGTACGTCATTTGTGTCTTGTAACTGGTTCAATGTATTTTCTGCCCCCATTGTATCTTTTTATACTAGATTCTGCATGGACTGTTTCCTTTGACTCAACGTGCAGCGTTTGTGTTGTAATCGCAGTAAGTGAAACTTTGAACCATGATAAATAAGTCTTATTATTTGTTGTACAGTTCACCATCTTTAACAAAAGATAATAACAATAATAATGAAAAATCAAATCCAACCTAAATATTATTGTCCCTTTCTGTAATTTATAAACTACTACATTTTAATCTGAAAAGCAGGTATACGTAGAGGAATTATAAACATTTCTTGGTCTGATAATGAACATTATCTTCTCTTATTCAGAATTTTTTTTCTTTGATTATTAACATAAGTTTCGTGGCATCCACACTTATTTCTAACCGAAAAACTCGATGTTTATATTGTCTGAAAAAAGGACCATATCGTCAGCATGGATATTTTTCCTATAACAAGGATTATAAGTCCTCTAATAACAAATTAAACGATGACACTGGTGAGGCATTACTTCCCCCACTATATACCAACTGCTAATTCAATTAACTGTGTTAAAATATAAAGTTGCTTCACACAAGATTGTACACTCCCATACATTATCGCTTCCAAGACACCACCTCCAATAGTTTTCAAATAACCATAGACAATATTAGCACATTCCGACCTTTTGGTCTTCAAAATATTTTAATTTGGTGTCTTGGGAAAGATTCTGACTATTCAGGATACTACTAGTAGTTAGGTTGCTTATGAAAATATTCTATTTTGTTCTCCTCCTGATGAGGAAACAACTTGTCGGCTACTGCAACTGCAAGTGTCTATTAGTCTGTTACTACTACAACTACTGTTACTATTAAATCTATTAATACTAATGCTGCTAGCACTGCCATTAGTACTACTGTAGCTACTACTGCTGCTGCTTCTGCTACTGTTAACACTACTATTACTACTACTACCCTCACCTCCACCACATCCTCTACTACTTCTACCACCACCACAATATTACTTACTACCAACTACTACTGTACTGCTACCACTTCTGCTACTACTACTACTACACTTACACTACTGCTACAAGTATTACTACTGCTGCTGCTACTATTACTATTACACTACTGCTACAAATATTACTACTGCTGCTGCTACTACTACTACTACACTTACACTACTGCTACAAGTATTACTACTGCTGCTGCTATTGCTACTATTACTATTACACTACTGCTACAAATATTACTACTGCTGCTGCTACTACTACTACTACTATTACACTACTGCTACAAGTATTACTACTGCTGCTGCTCTTGCTACTATTACTATTACACTACTGCTACAAATATTACTACTGCTGCTGCTACTACTACTAAACTTACACTACTGCTACAAGTATTACTACTGCTGCTGCTGTTGCTACTATTACTATTACACTACTGCTACAAGTATTACTACTGCTGCTGCTATTGTTACTACTACTATTACACTACTGCTACAAGTATTACTACTGCTGCTGCTACTACTACTACTACTATTACACTACTGCTACAAGTATTACTACTGCTGCTGCTATTGCTACTACTACTATTACACTACTGCTACAAGTATTACTACTGCTGCTGCTATTGCTCAGTTATTACTTAGGCAATATTAATATTTTATCATCACCAACATGAAAAAGAGTTACTATTCAAAAACATTTTTTTAAAAATGTTAATTCAGTAACAAGGACACATTCCTTTGGACTATCAAATCTTGCTATTTGTTTCTGCCAAGATGGGTTTTCATGCATTTATTCATTCCCTATTTCATTTCACACAATTTCTAAATACTTATAACATGTATATCTGTCGTCATCACAGCTTAGTAATCGTTTGAGAGGACTCTCTTTAATTTGATTCGCAAATTTTGTGTCAAAATGCAAGAATCATCTCTTCGAAAAACATGTTTTACAGTCGGTCCCTTTGTACTAAAAGACAATATTTAATGGCAAATTTAACTTTTAGCTCAAGTCATTAACAATGCTATTTGAATATTCAATTTTGTTGCCTAAGTTAAACTACACGACCGGCTCCAAGTTATTACGAGTAAATGATAGCAACTGTAAGTGGTGATACACTACAACGAAACGATGCTTTTTTATTGTATGAGATTGATTATGGTCATACATGTACGTGAGCTATGTTATTACAGCAGTCTAATATTTACAAAAGTACTTTCTGGATTATATTACTTCCAAGAAAAACAAAATTGGAGACTCCGATTAAGAAGATTTTATCACATTTTCCCTCCACCATTATTTGAATGGATAGCTGATGTCCACGGCATGACATCAATTTACAAAATAAATATTTGTTCAAATTCCAAATCGATGTTGGTTTGGTGCCGAAATATGATTCGGGCTTGACAAGTGCATCACAAATGTTGCTTATGAACGCTGTTTTAAAACTACAATTGAGTTGTTTATGTTATGGCCTCGATGCATAACAAAAAAAAAAAAAAAAAAAAAAGAAATCAGTATTTTAAAAATAAATACGAAATATAACTGGATTGAGATTTTTTTCGACCGTCCTCTGTACTTTTGCTTCTTTGTATATTTTGAAACACACTAATCAAGAAGTTACAAATTGCCTATTATGCTATCTCTATCCACTCTGATCATATTGTAAGCTCTAATTACAATGTACACGGTGGTTTTGAGTGGCATGCAGCACGCTGATTATGATTTAATGGTCATATTTGTGCGACTGTTGCAAATTTACATGAAGTGAAGGAAAAGAAGACGATAATAAGTTGATATATCTAGAAAAATTCACGTGTTATATACTTACATATTATCAGTTGATGAATTAGCAAAACAGCCATACATTTTTGAAAATTTACCATTAGTGAATTATTATATCCTAAAAATTATCAGAATTATTCTGTTTTTGTTGTTCTTCTTCTTTTCTTTTTTGTTTTTCTTCTATAAAATAATGTAGAACTAACTGTATCCGCCAATTTTGTATCATATGAAGGCGTGTTTGTGAAAACTAAGTAAGATAACATGGATTAGACTTCAAGTCACGATTTCGTGGTCTACAATTTACTGCTTAGTTTAATAGCATGGTTCACCGTGTACTTGGTAATAATTTGTGAACTATTCTAGCACAAAATTAATTGATGACAAAGATGAATCGGTAGGAGCATAGTGAACCTTCTCAAATGTCTCTCAAAACTTCTGCTTTTAATTATAGTTTTTACCTTTCTGACAGACATCATTTCACTGGCTATATCTCCGATTCAGACACGATTTAAATTAATCGCTGGGACTAATGAACTATACTTATCTTCTGTCACATGTTATCAATTGCAATGTTTTACTTTATTTTTTTAATAATAAGATTCGTTATTGGTATTTTTTTTTTCATAAAACAGAAAATCTTTACATTATCATGTACTACTACTACTTCTTCTTTTTCCCCTCTCTCTCTCTCTATAAATATATATATATATATATATATATATATATATATATATATATATATATATATATATATATGTGTGTGTGTGTGTGTGTGTGTACAAATGTTCAGTGTTACTCATGAATGGGCAATCACTGAACCTTCTTTGTAAACAATTTTATTGCCCTTGTTAATGCGTAAGGCCGCGCTAGCTCAGCTGATAGAGCGTCGTAATCCCAGGGTCGCGGGTTCGATACACGCCCGGGAAAGCCTTCGTCGGCTGCCTCGGTGTGTCCTTGGGAAAGGCACTTAGCTCGCATTTCCTCGGCATGATATAGCCAATAACGTGTTAAAGTGCCGTCGAAACCAGCAAAAACAAAAACCGATTTAGAAAAAAAAGACAACCCCCCCCCCCAAAAAAAAAAAATAAAAAAAAAAAAAATATTATTACATATTGCACACCTAAATGAGTGGAACATACATACAAGCTGTAACTGGGATCTTGACAGTCTTTACATGGTTTAATTTTCAATATGAGATATTGCTCCTCCTCCTCCCCCCTCTCTCTCTCTCTCTCTCTCTCTCTCTCTCTCTCTCTCGTATAAAATGCAAGAAGGTATTTGGCAATCTGTCTGAGTGGGTTTTATTGACGATGTTCTTCAATGTTATATAAATATATCGCGTATTTCAAGTCATGATTCCAATGTAGAGAACCAAATATTGGACCCTTGTTTATAGTACATTTTGGTTCGTACCGACTATATATAACAAAAGCGAACTCTTGAACGGTGAATCACCGTCTTTAAAATATTTAACATTTGCCTGTTTCATAAAACTGTTGTATTTTAAATAAGAAGTATAACACTATTCTTGTACACGGATTACGAGATATATTTTGCAGCTTGGCTTAATATCGAAACATTTTCCTTTGTCTGTTATATAAAATTATAGCTATCGCAATCATAAAATTACAATATTGCGTGTCGTATTATTTTACTCTCGACAATATTCTCGGTTGTAAATGTTCAAATACAAAGTACTTTTCGTTGTATACAGAACACCATGTATATTGCTACGAGATAGCGCTGGCTGATATCCTGTTGACCACTCAATAATTCAGTGTACTCCTGACGGCCGATAAACTCTCCTTAGAATAAAGGTCCAGTCAGCTTAGACTTAACCTTCAAGAGTTCTCTGTGATTCCATTACGATGTGAGCTATCCTACCTCTTAGGATGGAACTTCGGACGGAACGCTGACTCAAATCTAAGTTTAATTTGATTTATTAGCAGTCATAAAACCACATGACATTTAAAAATTTAAGATTCAAATATCAGGAACATCACTTTTCGGTAGAATGACTCATTGATTTAATATCACAGAGGTGGTCGCATATGGACAAAATACTTCATTTAAATAACTGATCAATATAATAGAATTTGATAGGAAAATGTAGAAATATCGAAGTTTTAATGTAAAGATTTTATAGTGATTTATTATTTAGTGATATATTTAGAAACTTGGACTGCAATTTGATTATATCCATAAGGGTTCAACTTTACACAGAGCATTGAAAAATCCCCAGTGCTTATAATAACTGACAATTTATATTAGCCTGGGTACTCTCGTCAATATATCTTTGCTTTGCCAATATGCTTTTATTTTTATTCCTCCGCTGATAATCCGTCGAAAATAGAGTATCATTAATTAATGGCATCCTATTGAAATTGTGGTGATATCGACGCCTGGGGACATGCGAGGTGTTTTCCGTGAGTACTAATACTATTAATAGCCAATTTACGCATAACGTTGACCTTATCCAAAACGAGGCAAGCATGCTGCTGCATGCGCCATTTACATCGGATTACACGGTTCAATTACACGGAACTAATTTTGCACTTTCGTCGTGTTTCAACTGAATTTATTTGGACATTTTGATAACGAAAACGTGAACATGTTGTTTCTGTAGAATGTGGATATAAAATTTAAACGGTATATTTCGGGACAACTTGATCAGAGTTATCGAAGGTGAAATTAGCCCATTGAAATAAATGGGTAAAGCAGAGAGCGCTGCGCTCAATTTTTCGCAGGTCCACAGGCCGTCATTCTCAAGAACTAAAACGGACTCTAACACAAGCTAAATTTATATGCACAGCCTTGAGATGCACTCAGTCAGCTTTATAATACAAGGAATAAATTATCAAGAGAGCAATGGCTTCACAGTCAGGCTTTATTCTTCTTTTTCTTCTTCTTCTTATTATTATTATTTCATGTTTCCTATTTATTGAATTGTAATAATTTTTGTTATGTATTATAAGGTCTGCAAGAAACACTTGATTGGACTTCACAAGATCATTACAACTAATGGCTACATGCAATTTAGCTGTTTAAGTAAATGGTTTTAAACTAAATCTGCAGATTTTTAAATAGCAATCATAAAGTAATAAATGTCATGAAAACTTATTAATATCTACATGCAAAATTTCAGAACTAACTGTTAAACGTGACCTAAAATTATTATCAGAAACAGTATATTCCATGCAGTTTATAAAGATATCGTGAAATAAATGCAGATTGCTGATTCCCGGCAAAACAATGAATAAAAGACTTGCCTTTTCTTGGCGCACTGCCTTATACAGAATTCGTAGTTTTAAAAAAATAATCTTTCCCACGGACAGTCAGTGCACACAGAAACTCTGAGGTTACCCTCAGAAACCAACGGGTCCTGGCACAAATACTGAAAATCGCTTTCATTATACTTCATAAAAGTAACAGTGTCAATGATTGAAAAACATAGTGTCTCCCTCGCGCGACCGTATCTCCTTCATGCGATCGTTTATCCCCGTCTTGTTTGATTCGATATAATAAACAAATTATTGCCCTTGTTTGGAGGAGGTATGAAAATGTGTTCACTCGCGACAAGTTATGTTCCACTACGGCTTTGCCCTGGTGGAACATGACTTGCCTTTGGTGAACAAATCTTCAAACTTCCCCCTAACAAGGGCAGTCAATGTATAATATACCCGCTGCATAATTCTGCGTCAGGCAGGGAAAATTCTACCGTTCACTGGGTAGCAACCGCGCCGCGCGCTCGCAGGAGCAACTCTACTTTTTTTTTTCTTCTGATTACAACCAAACTACACATTAATTAATAAATGTGATTGAAACAGCTAGATTTTCTAAGAGTATTAGCTAAGTGTAAGTACATTGAATGTAAGTCTACATGATCAAAATATGAAATATCGATGGTTTGTTTCAGAATAGTAGATACCGTAAGCGACCGCCTCGGGAGATAACTACCGAAAAATGCTGATAGTGATGAAAGAAGTTACATAGTCGATTCGTGCAGAAAAAAAAAAACAATATGAATTTAAACAGGCCAAAAGATTATTTTTATCACATTGTTAGTACACTTTATATACAGTGTTTACGGTTTATTATTTGTGATATGTCAACACGTTAACATATCATTTTCTGTGAATCGGATTGGTTAAAAAAACAACAACAAAAAAACATGGAATCCTTGCACAATATTTTCATTATTGATTTGCTGCGACCTTGGGAATTTTCATTCCCCCACCTTCTGAAACTACTTTAATTTTACTATTACTGTTAACAATGGCGGCTGTCTTTCCAAGCGAAAACCGAATGGACATTGGGAAAAAACGGACGACTATCACAAAAATAATCATTAGTGGTTACATATGTTGGAATATGGTCCATTTACCCTAAATAGAATTCTCCAAATGCCAAACTGAAACAAGAAAATGAGTAAACCCGCCAGACATTCGCATAGTTAAACTGAAAATGTGGGAGAACCGAAAAAAATCCATCACGTTGTCCAACACGAACATTCGGAGGCTATGCAGATAAACGCCCGGCAGCCTATTGCAACGCAGACAGTCCACTTTACAGTGCTGTTAACAGGAGGCATAGATTTCACCACCCACCTCCAGGATAAGCATGGTTTAAATGTCAACCAATAGATGTAAATAAACTTACCTCACTTATGAAAAGAGTATCGCAAATGCTGGTCTCCCAACCTGACAGAAAGTTATCCAAGCTCAGCATTCCCCCAAGTTAAAAACGGCATATATCTGGTTCCAAAAAATTCAATCTGGGAATCACTAGAGTCATACGAATGCAAATCAGCAACGGTATATATCCTCCATACTCAGTAATACCTCTAGATTTAGTTCAAAGTCTGTATCCAGTAATCATCCCTTCATTGAGTACAAAGTCTGTATCCAGTAATCATCCCTTCATTTAGTTCAAAGTCGGTATCCAGTAATCATCCCTTCAGACGAATATCCAGCAACTGGAATATTATTTCTTGTGCCATATTCAATACTGCATCGATGGCGAATATCCATGGTGGAAACGACGCACTTTTCGGTGAAAACGTTGTAAATAGTCTCATCGAAATCCATGTATATGGCGCCTCAACTACTCCATCTGACTTGGCCAGAGTGAACTATGTAACATTACACAGGAATTTACATGGGAGATCCAGTGTTGAAAAATGAAGTTGTCAGTGTCAAATGTTCTGTTGATTTGGAAGAACAGTTGCTCTTTGAGTTATAATTTGTAAATAAAAAAGACATCTACATCGAAATGTTACCGCATATCGAACTGTGCAATAATGCCTCAACTCGCGTCTTGGACTATATTTTTAACGCACAAGAATTGAAAGGTGTAGCGTTAGAATTCAATGAAATGCTCGAAAATCATTTGTTCTTCTTTCTATCTAGACTTTATGAACTAAACTAAAAATGTGTAATAAACAGAATCTCAAATGGGTTGTCACGGAATTCTGTGTACTTTATGTCAATGTATATATGTGAACGAAAATGTACAGCGTTACCCGAGGGTGTTTTTTTTTCGGCTTTAGTTTTTCAAAATACTGAGTTCGAATCATCCCATGCTGTACGTGCAAATTACCTGCAGTGACAAACCCAATTACCTCGAGTTCTCTGGCTGCTCATATTCACCACAGCTAGGGTACTTATAGAGTGAATTCTCTATGTATATTCACATTACAACGAGTCTTGTCAGGAAGCTAACCACTTTACGGGAGCAATCTTCAGCTGTAGAGCTGTGTTTGGTTTGGTGATGGGGAGTAGTAGAACTCTGAGGGGTTTCTTGTAACCTGTATGCTGCTGTCTGGTGAGGCGCAGTGAGGGACCAAAGCTTCGCGACCAGCGGGGCTATACTGAATGTGGAGGCTCTCGAGGGATCATTCAGCAGACTGGGAGGGGCGGGCCATGCGTTGTGGCTCCTTGATTATTGACTATATCAGTAGTTGAATTCGGTGCGCATCATTCTGTTAAATCCATTGCTTTCGGTGTCTTAGGTAAATCCAGTCCCAACCCGGCTTCATCCTGTTACATGGGTAATGATTTAATATTTAATTTTTGAAACTCGTTGAATAACTGCAATATTAAATCACTACCCATTTGAGATCCTTCATATAATGAATCACATTCAAATGTACCAGAGGGGTATTTAATTGTTCATACCAGAAATTTATATTTTTCAAAGTATTTAATTGTAACAGCTTCTTTTCATTATTGCTAATAATCAATGCTATCCTCAGAGTGGAAGGATCAGCCTTCGCCTTCTCAATAGTTTTAATCTCTTGAATACAAGATATTAAAACAAGACAAATCTTGCCTTAAACTTGAAGGATCTGTTCAAAAGAGAAGAGGACACAAAGGATAAGATTGACGATAGGAGTTGTACCAATTTAAATGCCGTTAGAAATGTCTTGTATGCAGTGACAAAGCCATCAAGGGCGTTGTGGTTGGTACGGCAATGACTGTGCTTTCATACCCGTTCTAATTTTTGCGCCCCCAAATTAAAAATACAAATCGTAATAAAATAAGAAGTAAATAAAATAAAACTCAGTTTGCAAAATTATTATTCTAATAATGATCTAACAGTTTACTTTAATATGGCTAGTTAACCCAGTTTCTCAAAAGGTACAATGGATCTTTCACGCTAAATAATTTTACACATTAGTACATTATTATCAATTGAAAATATAAAATGTTGGCTTTCATAATGATTGCAGATGGATATAAATTCCTTATTATCATCAAAGCACAATTGCATGTAATTTTCATTTTGTATTTTTTTATTGAAGTATATATGATGAATAATGAAGTTTTCGTATATAAGTAACAAGTCGGTATATTACTGAGTGTAGATACAATTCCATGTGGAAGGTTTATGCACATACATGACAGCTGGAAAATTTAAAAGTAAAAAGCAGGAACAAAATATATCTCCCACCCAATATAAATTGGTAATATCTGAATTAAGCTTAAGCGCCATATCAGATTTGTCTCTCACTCCAGATGAGACTACGATGATGTGTCAAAACTGTTTCGTTTTGGTTTGTTTGTTCTTTTTGTTTTCTTTTCTTTGCTTCTTCCGATTTTTATTAATTTCTTCCTATACATAGAACATTTTACATCATTTAAAAATTACATAAATGCATAAAGCAACATTTCGATGCATTAAAAAGTTACATCCGTTATCGAATTACAGCATTTTACGATATATTAAAAAAGAACTTGTAGATGAGTGTCCATAATAAAGCCCCCTAGCCCTATCCCAGACGGGTGTCCCTAATAAAGCCCACTAGCCCTATCCCAGATGAGTGTCCCTAATAAAGCCCCCTAGCCCTATCCCAGATGGGTGTCCCTAATAAAGCCCCCCTAGCCCTATCCCAGATGGGTGTCCCTAATAAAGCCCACAAGCCCTATCCGAGTTGGGTGTCCCTAATAAAGCCCCCTAGCCCTATCCCAGATGGGTGTCTCTAACAAAGCCCCCTAGCCCTATCCCAGATGGGTATCCTTAATAAAGCCCCCTAGCCCTATCCCAGATGGGTGTCCTTAATAAAGCCCCCTAGACCTATCCCAGATGGGTGTCCCTAATAAAGCCCCCTAGCCCTATCCCCGTCCTCAAAATAGAACTTGCAGATGGGTGTCCTTAATAAAGCCCCCTAGTTCTATTCCAGATGAGTGTCCCTAATAAAGCCCCCTATCCCTATCCCAGATGAGTGTCGCTAATAAAGCCCCCTAGCCCTATCCCAGATGAGTGTCGCTAATAAAGCCCCCTAGCCCTATCCCAGATGGGTGTCCTTAATAAAGCCCCCTAGCCCTATCCCAGATGGGTGTCCTTAATAAAGCCCCCTAGCCCAATCCCAGATGGGTGTCCTTAATAACGCCCCCTAGCCCTATCCCAGATGGGTGTCCCTAATAAAGCTTCCTAGCCCTATCCCAGATGGGTGTCCTTAATAAAGCCCCCTAGCCCTATCCCAGATGGGCGTCCCTAATAAAGCACCCTAGCCCTATCCCAGTCCTCAGCACCATTAGACTTCAATGGCCGTAACACTTTTTATTTGCAGGTCACGAGCCTGTACAAGCATAGAGCTCCGACCATGCCAATTGTATTAACTTCCGTTCTGACGCGGAACATTTTAAAAAGAATCAAAATATGTTGATACGTGCAAAAAAGTGCACGCGGACTTGAGAAAAGGCCAATAACTGCTAATTATAACTTATGAGATTCACATTTATCTCTGACTAAACAACTTTATGGTCTGCATTAAAGCGTTGATACGCTTATGTTGATATAGAAATAATAATATTTATAGCTTAATCAGTTGAAAGCGTGTTCTGGAGGTTATTTGATCATAAATTTACAATCAGAGCAATTTACATTTATAATATTCTTTCTCTCTCTCTCTCTCTCATTTAACTTGCAATTATTAACGCTGTACACGCTAAAGGGGCCTCATTAAGACATTATGCTCTTTTGTACGAAAGTCGCTATAATGGATATAGTTGTGACGTCAGTAAGTAACATCCTGTCTATCGCCTATTCATTGGACTATTTATGAGTTCTGGCCATAAGATTCATTTTGGAACTGTTAAGCAAAAAAAAAAAAATTTTTTTTTAAAGAATCTAGTAAGCAATGAAGACAATTCAAATTATGGAGATACACGAGTGGCCAGTTTAAATGCCTGTTGTGCAACCTACTCAGAAAACCTACAGCGTTTCACTACGGCAAGATAACTGTAATTGATTCGTTATGTAAACTAAAAAATTGTATGAAGATACTCTGGCATACTACTAAGACGTATACGTTTCCATATGAAACCAAATTATAGTGAGCGCAGAAAGAGCGAAGCAAATGATCCCGCTCGCAAAGCCTGTTTTTCCTACTTGTGTTCATGATTGTGCGTGTGTGTATGTGTTTGTTTGTTTGTGTGTGTGTGTGTGTGAGAGAGAGAGAGAGAGAGAGAGAGAGAGAGAGAGAGAGAGAGAGAGAGAGAGAGAGAAAGAGAACGGGTGGGACATTCTAAGTTGCTGGGCTAACAAATGTAAAGATTTAAATCATGCTGGGTTTGCAGACGACTAGACAAAACTAACCTTCACCCATGTATATCCTGTTTTTCTACAATTTTCTTGAGCAGTGTAAGACAAAGAAAAATCCATTTTCAAGAGGATTATGCGACCATATACCTCATTGTGTCCTTGGAAACTGTACTTAACTCCCATTTTCTCAGCTTGATATAGCCGATAATGTTTTGCAAGCTTCGTTTAAAACCATCAACCAACTGGCAATATAGGGACTTTTGTGTAAAATAGATATACTACAAGGCTTGCAAAATAACTCTTTAATTTTAGAATTGCACAGCTAAGAGTCTTTTTATTCTTGAAATACAAGTTATGAGATTCTTCAAGTTTGAAAACTCATCAAAGTTTCTACAGAAATAAAACAACATTATTATATACTCATTTTTTTCTCCATTAAAAATTGTCAGAATTGTGCAATATTTCTCCATAATGCACGGCTTCATACTTCACACGTGTCTTAAAATAGTATCGCGTGTAGCAGTCACCGAAGATTTTGCTTTATTAGATTTGTCTGTGGATGAACTAAACAAGCTGTCTGAGCCATTTGAAAGTACAGAGGATAAAGCTGACGATGTGGATGAGTTCACTGAATCACAAAATAAATTTTCAACCAAGCAAGCGACTGAACGTGATATTCGCGATGTCCAGTGTTGCTTTATGACAACAAACGTGAGACATGCAGTATTGAAAATATTATTGTGATCATTAAAAAACTTATTGAGCTTATGGTTCAGACTACGAACCGTGCTCTCTATAGTCTATCAAAAATAGCATAGAAAGGTATCTTAAGGCCAAATGATATTCCGTCCCTCTCAGAGACCGCCCATTTTACAAGTCAATCCAAACACTAAATTCGAAAAGAAAAAATAGGAAAGAAAAAATAAATATACAACTAAAGAAGGAGGGTTTTGATATAAAAGCAAGTCCCTCAAAGCCAGCAAAGCAAAAATAGCGAAGAAGATTTATTTTCCGCTGGGGAAATGGGCTCTCACACCCCAGTCGCTTTGCAATTTGCCCTGTTTTAATTTTTTGACAAAATGTACAAGTCATGTAGGTCATGTAGCTGGAGTCCTTCCAACAAAGATCATGCAAGTGACAGTACATACAAATATGTCATCTATAGCTGGTAATTGTAGTGGCAATAAATGTACTTTCCTTTCTGCATCTTGAATTTCTTCACAATGTACTTTCTGATCCACGGCCCGAAATTGCACTGCAATCTAGACTACATTTCCAAGAGAAATCACATTCCAAAGGAGAATTTAATGCACTCTAAAACGAAATGAATTTGATATTCCCTAACAAAAAATATCTAATCCTGCATCTTCTTGAGAATTTCAATTAAACAAATTTCATATTTTGTCCACCTTATGATTCCAAACTATTAATGGCAGAACAGAAACACATGTGCAGCTTGTTGTCGAGGTCAGTTCCTCCAGCTACATGTACATCGTACAGAATCGACCCAGAATCCAGTCCGTCACAACTAAAAGAGCAGAATTTAGTTGGATCGACAGAAAACATAATCCCTCCATTCAATAACCTTGGTGATTTCGAAATACTGCTTTCTGTTCACTCACTAAAGAACGCACACACACCGGCAATGTGATGGAATTGTTTAATATATTGAATAATGCACCATCATACTTGTCAATGAACATGATCATATTTTTTGATAATTCCATACATGGATCATGTTTGTTGACAAATCCATACATTAATCAGATCTGTTGCATGCATTGATCATATCTGTTGATAAATCCGTACATTGATCATATCTGTTGATAAATTCATATATCAATCATACCTGTTGATAAAATCCATGCATTGATTATATTTGTTGATAAATCCATACATTGATTATATCTGTTGGTAAATCCATACATTGATTATATCTGTTGATAAATCCATACATTGATCATATATGTTGATAAATCCATACATCAATCATATCGGTTGATAAATCCATACATTGATCATATCGGTTGATAAATTAATTCATTGATCATATCGGTTGATAAATCCATACATTGATCATATCGGTTGATAAATCCATACATTGATCATATCGGTTGATAAATCCATATATCAGTCATATTTGTTGATAAATCCATGCATTGATTATATATTTTCATAAATTCCATACATTGATCCTATCTGTTGACAAACGATATCATTGGTGATTATTGTTGAAAAGCCTTGCTTTGATCGTATCTGTTGACGAACGATAACATTCAACTCAAGAGCAAGCGGACACAAGAGTGGTCCACATTACCGGATAGGAGCACGAGGATCTTATCTGCGATCTGTGCCATACTCATGTTATCGAGACCCCCTGTTGGTGTGTCGCAACGTCGACGTTGACGGCTTTCAGTTCAGGTAGGGAAAACGCTCGCCTGAGTTCAGATCACTCTACCCGGCGACATTATGGGCGACCTGCCAGACTACAGCAAGAGCTGGACCGAGACGCGCTACCGGCAGGTTATGGGATGAGTCGAAAAGCTCTCCAAAGAAGTGACCCACGGACTGAGCTCTCACACTACAGTCAAGACGCGTTTACGTTCGTGGCCACTACCACCGTTGTCGGCGCTGTGGGAAGCTTGTTTCGGAGGAACAGTTTCCAGATCGAACCAAGATTATTGGCATTGGCGTTGCCTTTACTGATGTGATGGCCAAACTACCATATTTTCCTTTACTATCCAAGTTTGACTACCCGCAGAAGCCAAGGGGCGGTTCAATCTGGCCGGCACGCTTTTAACTGGTAAAGGTTGCAAACTCCGACCATATTTTCTTTCTCTTGACATATTACTTTGTCTCCGGCACGGTCCTTGTGTATGCATAGGAGCGGGGTATTGACCAGGTGCAGCGACAGCTCCCAGAAGACTACCGGCCAATATCACCTCTCATTCTCAAAGGCATGTATCCTGTTTCACCGGCGTGTTAACGTTCTGGTTCCAATGGGTACATATTGTGTCTACACGACTTTGGCGGAGCAGGAGGCCCACCAAAGTTTACTAGAGGCAGCCTTTCAGTTTACAGAAACAGATTTCTGCAGGTGGCACGAGGTGGAGCACCTTCGCATCGAAAGCTTGCTCTCTTGCGAGATGGAGGACCTGGGGGTGACTGTACGTCCACGTAAATCCGCCATCGAAAACCAGCGGTAAATTACTGTGAACGACGAATTGAACGACAAGCAGGATGCCAGACTTATCGAGGCAGGGACACTGAAAAATGGACAGCAAAGGAAAAAGACGACCATCTGGCAGTGCTACTGGTTTAAAAAAAAATGAAATAGAGGTATTCGTAGACGAGCTATCTGACACTCATCCACCGAGGGCTAATCCACTTCTAGTTACTGGGTCCATTCCTGGAACAGGTAAAACAGCTTTGCCCTTCGATGGGCCAGAGTAGCAGGCCAAATGATACTCACAGTTGTCCCCTGGAATGCTCTTTGTGACGATCTAACTGAACAAGGATTTGACGCGGTTAAGCTGCACCTAGGTCGGCGTCAAGCGGGTGCAGATGACGACCGTACGTTACCGTCATATGATGTCAGTGGCTACGACGCTATTTTCTTTGACGAGGCCTACCTCTAAACTGTGTCGCAACTCGAGGGGTTGGTTGACTTTGTCCAAAAGCACAAGGACACGCGTATCATTCTTGCCAACGGTGACCCTGCCCAAAACGAACACTTTAAACAGGTACACTGACTTTAACTGTGACCAGCACTATGCTGAAACCCTTGCTGAGATCTTACCACGTCACATCCTCCTCCAAGGACCTAATCGCTATGCTGAAGAGGACCGTCAACGAATTGTAACTCTACCTGATGACCTACTGGGACCACCAGAACTTTTCAGTATGTATAAAGCACGGCATTCAACAGGTGACGTGAGACGATTTACAGCAGCAAAGTGACGATGGTTTTGTCCATCATATAGCGTTTACCAACGACAGCGTGGACCTGGTTTGTCGTTTCGATAGGCAGCAGTACACGGACGAATGGAGACCACGTGGTCGGCCACATATATGCCCGAATGGCAGGCAACAGGAAGATCAACTCTAATGCCAAGGACACCGTGCAGAAAGTCACGAGACCCACCTTACCTCAAGGATAACTACGGCAAAAACCGTACGCTGACTCAAAACAGCACCCCAAACTCCGTAGATCGTGATATGGCACAGATCACGTGATACAAGGACAGATTGTCTTTAAGAAGCTCTACATGGACGATGCTAACAGCCTCCTGGTCACGGCGCGATGGCTCCGGACCGCAATTACCCAGTGCCGTACCCTAGAAGTTATCCTCGTTACCCACAGTGACCCCATGCGCCTCTCCCGCCGGGTTATCGAGAAGCGCATCCAAAGACACAAAAACGCCGACGACGCTGCCGGCTGGCTATATGACAGTACTTTGTGGAAACGACAAGTGGGAACCGCTGTATCAATTCCAATAGCCACTGTGTCTACGCCTAGCCTCTGAAAAGCAAAAGCGATACAATTGCGGCAATGGTCCGGATTTTAGCTCAAGCAGCACACCGAGACCCAGTCAGTAAGCTATGGACAGACTCAGTTCACTTCCCGCCCCTTTGCGGCCCTGATGAAAGTCAACGGCGTTGACAACCACATGGCAGAGACAAAGAATCACTCCCCACTCGCTAGGATTGACCTCTTCCAACTCACTCTATGAACCATGCTCGAGCACTGGTTTGTGGCTACCGGCAAAAACAACCTGCTGGACGCCCTCCATCAAGTCACTGAGACGTATAACGGCCGTAGGCTTTCAGGCCTTAGGCAGGCTCAGGCCAACATCCCCTCCAAGACATAGAACGTGTACGAGCGGACGATCGGGTTCGTGCAATGCATTCGGCTTCTTCTGTTGACAGGGGCCCCTTAGTCCATTCGGACAACGACCAGGTGCTGGTACGCCACATATCAAACCGGGTAGGCTTTACCAACGGACGCGCTCTACGGTGATAGCTGGACATCCATCCGATTAAAAGCAACAGTCAGTGTCGACACTTTCACTTTGAAAGGCGTGTACAATAACCTTTAAGGATTACGAGCTGCAAGCCGTGTCCGCACCAGACAGCGCGCAGTCGGAACGACGTATATCTGGTGCGGTGCAGGCACTATCGGCAAGCGCAAAGAGTATACAAAAACAAAGCAAGTTGAGCGAAAAACGGCTCGCGAAGGTTTGACGCCTCGAAATCTTGTGCCTGGTCCTCAGTAGTGGCGTGGTAGATGCTTCTCCCGGGATACTTGCTCCAGGGCAACCCCATCAGCTTCTCAAGCCTGGCTGCGATGTCGCTGCTTTGCTTGCGCTCCAGTGCCCTGTCGTATCAACACACGCGTTGATAGGGGACTTTTTGATCCCGCATACTGCTGCTCAAGTTCCTCTGGATCACCTCTTTCCCATTTGCGAGCCGCACCTCGTGTCCGCCTACAGTTTCAGTCTTTTGCCAACAGCGCAGACAACTTGCAAGCATGTTAAAGTACGTAGCATGGACATCATTGACATTTCAGCCACAAAAAAGCAACAAAAAAGCAACGCAACTCTACTGGACTTTTCCGCCTGACCGCATCCGGCCACTGCTTATTGGCCTGTCTGGCTGTGGAAAAATCCATCTGCTCCTGAACCTCCTGACGCGCTGAATGAAATGGAACAGGCCGCCGTTTTCGAGCAGGTCAAAATACTGGTAGAGGCAACGGGCAAAAAGCCGAGCGACGAAACCCTCGTTGCCATCGAGGACCCCGTGACATTTATGTACAAAGTCGAAGAGGTCTCAGACCATGAATACCTAGACCGCGGTCAAAACAACGTCATCGTTTTCGACAATATGATGCTAGAAGGACTCAAACAAATCTCGGCACAAGAACACCAATTTGATATATTTGGCTCAGCTCTACGCCCACATAACAAAGGCAATTCGCGACAATGCAAATATGAAGGTCATCATTCGAGGGACTGACGTTTATGGCCTGCGAAACGTGCACATCACACGGTGTACTGCAGACATGGACTGTCACGAGTTCCGTCCCTTCTTTTACGAGGCAACGTCCATACCCCATAGTTTCACCACCATAGATCCGACCAGCACTGGCCCAATAAAGATTCGGGTTGGTCTTGATAACGCGTGGGTTGTGTCAAATTGAAGTCTTGCAAATACTTTTAAAGATATTGCAAATACTTTTAAAGATGATGCCATTTACCAACATTTCAAGCAAGAAAGACAAGATACGAATATTGGAGGAGTACGTCGTCCGCTGCAACGAGTTGCGTGATAATCTGAAACCCCGTCAGCTCGGACATGCTGATGTCATCCAGCCAAGGCTACTAGGAGACCCGCGAGAAAGTTAAAGGCGTACAGCAGGCCGTCCAAGACAGAGGGACTGAAATCGCATGGTACAGGTAAAATACTGCTCACAACGTCCCAGAAGTTAACCCAGCAATGTCGCCAGTTCGTGCACGAACCATGCGATGTGATACTTAAAAACTGGCAAACGCGGAGAAAGACATACAGGCAACTCCAAAAAACCCAGACGACAATTGCCCAATGTGGGTATTGCAAGAGGCATCTGGGAAAAGGCTGATCAGTGGCCCCTAAGAGCAAAGCGTAGAGGCCCACATAGGCGAAGGTCTGTCAGCGAGTGAGGGCACAAAGAACACACGTCGGCTCAAGCGCAGTTTCAAAAGCAATTGCTGCTCGAGAGCAACCAGAAGACATGTCTTAACAGTGCTACCACAATCCGCTGCTACAACGGCCCTGACGAGCTGGCCAAACGAATAGAAACACTCATAGGAATTTGCCGTGCCGGCAACATATTCCTCGAGATTGTCAACCAGGCTAGTGCCATCTGCCAACGCCTCTAAAGATGATGTACTGGACGATGCTACATTTAAAGATCTAACTAAAGAGCATCATGACGAGGTTTATAACTCATACTAGTGTACTGTTAACCGACATATGGATAAAAATGGAACAATGATAAAAATACTACAACAGATAGGCGAGGATGTAATGGCCCACCTTCAGACCATTCAAGGGCATACCACCCCCACCCCCACCCTAACACACAAATGGTGTTAGCGAGCTCAGAAAAACCGGCCTTTTACGTCATCTTTCTGACGCCAATTGAGGCCCCTAAAAGGCGCGACATCGAGATTGCGCTGGCGTCTCTCCGAGTCTACTACAGGTAGGCAAACATCCGTTCCAGGCCTTTTGTTGGCCTTCCGGCCAGCAATACTTTTATGTTCTGCTCCGACAATGGCGCCAAGTGGAAGTTCGTAAAACTGCCAAGGGGTACCTACGAAATAACCAGAAAATACAGCGGCAAATTACAGCCCTGAAGGGCAACGGCACCAAAATTAGCATTGTTGACAATGAACTAACCCTCGCAGCGATACATATCAGTTACGCCGCCTACCGCATCGACATCGCAAACGCAAGCCTGCGCCAACTGTTTGGATGGTCCGCCACCGTCGACCTCACGAACGCCATTCTCGGCAACATCTAAACATTGCGCTCGAGATAGTACAGATCACCACCACGATCTATGTGTATCTTACAGGATTTGAGGTGGGCGGCTCTTAAGTGGACTCGAGCACCAGAGATATGGCTAATCCTGGATATGTGCTATATAGCCTTACTCCTGACCAGAGTCCAGGCCAGCTCTTAGCATTCTCACTATCCCTGCCCGTCTACTTTCCTTGCAAAAGTACCCGCATTAATAAACTACGCTTTATGCTGACCGACTAGGATGGTAACTTGCTCGACCTCCGCGACGATACGCTCACAGTTGGCCTCTATGTCCGAGACTGTCTCCCGCTTTAAGTATATTAGAGAGTAAAGAACCGAATTTATCTTTTCAGCCTCCATTGGTCATCCGCAGCTATCAATGAGGGCACCGCAATTCATTGTACGAGAGCGAGTCGTCGGCGCCAGAGGTTTTTCGTGTACGCTATGGTAACGGACTGGGTGACATCATCCAAGCCATAGTCAGAGTAGTAACCGTGACCGCTAGAGCACTATTTCGGGTGGCAAAGACCATGCAATACCGAAACACGCGCCGCTGTAATCCAGGTGGCCGTTCACGAAGTCGCCGCCCTGGTTCAACATGTTCCTGCCAACTTGACCGCGGACAAAACTATGCCGTCCAAAATGCGGAATGTTATAGCAGCAAACTTTGCCATGGGCGCAGGAATTCGCTCCTTATCATATTAGAAGATGGTTGCACAAGTGCAAAGGCAACATATATTTGTATGCAATTACATCCTTCCAATACGTGCAAGACTCCGTCCTCGACATGGGAGCTCCTGTGCTCCGTGACTGCAGCATCTGCAACTTGCCCGAGATCCCAATCAAAAGTGTCGTGTGGAGTTGTAGATGCAGGGCACCTCGCGCTACGTTCTACACTTCGAAGCCTCTATCAAGGTTGTACCAAACATACAGAGGAAAACGGGACAGATTACGCCTCAGTGGACAATTTCACATTTGTCAACAATGGTGCGATCGCGCTGTTAAATGTCTCTGCTATCTTGTCAATAACAAAGAAGTTGAGTCCTGCCTGGATAACTTCGATGTTGCACAACCGTTCTAGACCTTGCTCGCTATAGTGACGATTAACCCCGCAGCGCCGGCCCATAGATGATGTTTACAAAGGACATAAGAGACCACGCTGACGATACCCAGTTTGCCTTTGGAAAGGTCAGAAACGCCGCTGGAGATGGCCAAGCGTATACAGTGAGCGGCAGCAGCCTCAACTTCAACCTATGCTTTGCGTTGCGAAAGGCCAGGTGGATGCGTATGGTAACTTTTCCTGCGCTATACCGCTGACGGTAATTGGGCAAGGTCATCTTTGGCGCCAAGCAAACCATCGCGCTGACCAGTAAAAACACCGAAGGCAAGGTTACGCTCTCAATGCTCGCCTTTTAGATGCCGGCTGTAATGCCGTCGCTGGTCGCAGAGACCAACCTGCTTAACTTCATGCAGGGGAGAATGAGCACCATAACCTTTCAAGCCACGACCACAGATGCTCAGCCAAGCGCTGTCAACGGCAAGTTCTCATGATAAATCAATTCGTTTCCTTCCAGGACGCTGCACTGCCAAACAACCACGAGTGCAACCCCATGTTGTTTGACAACCTGGGTGACCTGGTAAACCTTCGCCTTAACGGCCACCAGGAGGCGGAAGATGAAACTCATTTTAGACCACGCCAACAACAATGTGGTCCACGCCTACCGCAAAATTTGAGCTACATGGGATGTGCCCAAAACATGGGCAAGGTCCTCCAAATCAGCCAGAAGGACTTTACTGGCCTCTGCATAATCTACTACTTCAATCTGGAACACCTCGATTTGGCGAAGCAGTCTGTTGTGGACAAATGCCTTAAAGCCCGTGTCGCAAAGTTCGCAATTGACAACTAGAGAGCTATTGCCGTCATCCTCACAGACAAAAAAGCTGCTGCTCGAGGGCGAAGGCGAGAAAATGAATGTCATCGTCGCCCATATAGAAAATTACATTTAAACAACACAAGCAAACCCTACATGCGTTCGCAGTGTTTTGTACTAGTACAGTCGAAATGACAGAACAATGCCAAAAACAGCTATTGTCCCTCTCCAAAGGCCAGCTCGACAAGGTTGCGGACTCAATCAAGACAGACCACAGAGTCTTCCTGTGGCTCTGCTCTGGCAATTTTTATGAGCGTGTCCCAATCATGCTAACGCCCGCCCAGACCATGCGCATCAAAACCGCCCGCGAGGCAAAGCGTGGTATCGACCTTTCATTTTCAGCCTCGACCCTGAAAGCCACGCAAACAGAGGGCGACATCCTGCCCCTGCTCGCCCTTGCTATTCCAGCTCTGGTAGCCGCCAGCAAGGCAGCAGTGCTCGGCTCTGTTGGCACAGCCGGTGTCTCGCCCTCAAGGAAGTCGTTGACGCCGCCACCATGCACGGCTAGTGGTTTACAAACAGGGCGAGGCCTGCGCTTGCAGGGTGGCGATAAAGGCTCTCTCCAACTTTGAACTGCTGCGTATGGTCCAGACGCTAAGCACTTCCCCGGTGTCTATATGTGCGATGAGTTGGCACACCTACCAGGACGCAGCGGACATGAAGCTGGCATCTTCAGCCTAGATTCTTCACAAAACTGCGGGACGCACTCTGTAAGGTTACGGCGACACCATCCCACCTTCACTACTTGGACTCCTACTGCCTTGCACCGCCTCCTGAATTAATTTCGTATCTTCGCAGAGCAAGGGGACGCGACCTTCAGTCACTACCACTGACCTACTCCACGCTCCCGATTCAAAATAGGATCGATTGGCCTGTTTGCGGCCACATTTGGATCGTGTGTTAAAGGCGCTTGAGCGCAACCCAGCCCGGACACTTTGTTGGATGCGGCTTTATCTATCGACCGACGTCAATTAAAGGCATACCCCTCTTTGTTTTTAGTATTGTGTAAACTCGTCGTTCCGACAAACAATGTCTGTGGACATTCGGACTCTCTAGTATTTCAAGCGCGGGCGTCTCCCGTAGTTTCGGCGGAAATAAAAAGCGTGCTCGACCTCACCAACTGAGTGACCACGGCCGACCTTGCAGCTTTAAGCAACCGCGATCATGTTGAGATTGTCCAGTCTTCTGTTCGTAACGTCGCTGATCCCAACCAGCCGCGAAATGCTGCCTCGAAAAGATATGTCGATAGCCACGACTTCCTCAAGGTTCTCAAGGCCGGCGACGGCATGAGAGGCACCCTAAATATGAGCTTTAACAAGATCGTGTCCGTGGCAGATCGCAGCGAGTCGCAGGGCGCAGCTACGAAAGTATACGTAAATAGCCGTATGGTTATAAACAACGTTGGATTTGTCCCGACACTATTCTCAAATAATAACAATGCCGGCTTTGTAGTTAAAGCAAGTTCTGAGTATGACGCCAATATTTTATATTTCATATATTTGATCCAGAAACTAACGTATGGGTAATTGGAAATGAAAACAAATATTGCTTGGATGGATACAAGTGATTTTTATCAAAACATAGTAAAGATATGAAAGTTCAACGTGACTGGAGGCTGGACATTCCACAATGCATCACACATTTTCGACTGGAAGGAAACTCGGCTGATGACATACCGGATGCTAAAATCTGGACAACTCTGTATGAGTCCAATGTTCCTCATTCATCCGTAAGTGTATTATCGTCCCTTTGCCTACTGTGGCCTACTGCATTTACCGCTTATTTATTGTGAGGTGTCAAACATTTTCCCTCCAGCCTTTCGTGCTGGCATCTCTGCACATTAGACGGTATTATCTAATCATAAAGCCTCATCTTTTTATTTGCCCGTGCTTGCGCTGACGGAAAGCGTCCGTGCTAATTGGGAACAACAGACCCTTTCAGCTCAGTAAGCACAAACCATGCCTGTAGACATCTATGGAAGATCTGCCTTTTCAAGCGTCTGCACCCCACACAGTGATCTCTCCCAGTACGAAACCAGGCTGACCTCGCGGCTTTTAGCAACAGTGCTATTAACGCATGCAACAATAACCTGGTAGTGTTTTCCGATGCTACGGGAGACCTTAAAAGCTCGGGCGTGGATGTCTCAGCGCTCCTCGCCAAAACCAGTCGACGTTGTAACCAAGCACGTTGCAGTTTTCAACGACAATGGTGCAGTAAGTGACGTAGTTATATTAGTGGAAAATATCAAAGAGTAAATTGACGCTGGTGTTGCCTTGAGGGTCTCAAAGACTTGTTCTACAATGAGCGGCGTGCTGGTGATGAACAACTTAATCAAAAAGGTACGTGACAAAATGTGTACCAGACATACCATCCGATGTTGTGGACAGGCCGTACGTACTAGCATTCTCTTTCGGTCCGGGGCCTGCCTTTTCGGCTTGGAAACATTGGTTTTCCCGTAGCCGACACCTTCGGGTTAATCGGTAACCACAGTTATGTCTACCGGGGCGTCACTCATCAGTGGGTACCAGATATCGCGGTCGTGTACTTAACGGTTGACAATATCACGTAGGTCAACTGGGTTACAGCAATAAAGGTGTCTCGTTACTATCTCTGGGATACAATGCAAACTTTCAAAACCTTAGTGGTTTTTTCCCTCAACAACAAGAACGACACTATCACCGTCCTAGGCGCCGCTTGTTACTTCTTTAAATTCCACCGGTATCGTGGTGACGGAACGTGGACAACGCTTTCAATCCGTGTAAATGGAGTTGTACGGGCACAGAATGACAGTAGTGTTCAGCCTGTTGTTCCCGCGGTTCCCGCTAACGTCTCATACGAAAGCTTTATAGCCTGTTTTGTATCTATGTTTGCCGCTGAAGACACCATCTGGTGTGAGGGCCTCAAGATCAACGCACAAGCGTCAGTATTTTCAGCCACTCTGACCATCTTCAGCTTCCGTAATAACAACTTGCATTATACTTAGCTTAAAGCAAAATACAAAGCGATGAGGGTGGGGGTGGGGGGACAATGTTAGCAAAAAGGTTAAATTTAAATAATTCATTCAAAAACTGAAAGCGAAGATATCCTACCGTGGAAAAAGTCAATATTTTTTTTAAGGAGCGTTATAAACAGTGCGGTATGCACAAGCACTGTCCATATGAAACGACAACACTAGTTCATATTGAGCGCACACTGAGTTATTCTTGGCCACAAAGACGCCATAAACGGCCTGACAATGAGCTTCAATCTAATTTCACTGAGTACCCTACAGAAATTTTAGAAGAAACTCAATGAGTAACTATTTAAATCTTACATAAATCTCGATTATAAAATCAATCTGCTTTCACCTTGAATGCAACACTACTAGCTCACGGAAAGTTGTAAAAGGTTTTGACTTAGCTACTGCACTAACAGACCTAAAATCATCATATGACTGAAAATTTTGTCTGTCTTAAATCAAAATATTTAAATGTCCTGAAGTTTGGTCACTCATATATACTCTTCCCAGATTTGTCAACTGACTGCATACCTATGGAAAGGTGTCATTATCCAAATACAAATCAAACTGAATTGTTTGTATTATCTCTGAATATATAAATTAGTATCTTATTTTGTAACGCATACCGTGTCATATGGGTGATATACAGCACTCCGGCATATCCTGTCATATGAGTGATATACACCATTCTGGCGTACCCTGTGATATGGGTGATATGCACCGTTCTGGCATACACTATCATATGGGTGATATACACCGTTCTGTTGTTGTAACTCTACTGTACTTCAATGTACTCCGCAGATGTACGTACTGTAACTTTAATGCGACCAATTAGAAAACAAAGATCTTGGGCAGTCCCCAGTTTGTAAGGTATTAAAGGCACCTAAATTCTATTGCATTTGTATTCATGATACCACATGAGAAATAATCCTTACTTCGCACTGGGCAAGAGAAAAGTGAAAGATAATAACAAATGATGACTACAGATTGTTGCAAATGCACATTTATTTATTTCATCATCATAATCATCATTATCAATAGCATCATCTTATTCATCACTACCACCACCACAATCATCCTTATCAGCATCATTGCCATTATCATCGTCGTCATCATCATCATCTTTATTTTCATAATCCTAGTCATCATCGCCATAGCCATAGTCGTCATCATCAGCTGTTCTGTGGCTTGAAAGCAGATATTTGTTTAAGCCTCATTTTGCCGTTTGTTGACTGGCAATCCATACTTTTAATATACGGGCTACATTAGGCTGGATTCACATTTGTGGTAGGTGAAAATATTTGGTTTACTTGGACCTTACCCTTCGGTTGGTCCTTAAAGTAAACATTTCCGTTATCACAGAATTTCTCAAAGTTAAACTTGGAAAATCTATGTAATAAATTTCAGCTTGTTATTGGCAGTAAATATTTAGTTTTAAAAGAAAAATTACAGGTTAAAAGGATATTTGTCAATATTAAAGTCAAAAACCAAAATGGATAAAAACAGGGTCAATCACCTACTGGAATTAATCCAACGACGGTTTTTGATTGGTTGAATGCTAATGATGATGTCAACATAGATTATCAATTTCTAATAGTTTGGGCTCTTTTCAGAACCACCTGTTAATGACCCCGGATTCTATGGTAAAATAATATCGCCCCATCCATTGATTGTTGGTGAAATATCTTACATTTCTAAACCTGCTGCGGCATTATCAAAGACGCATTTCAAATAAAAATCATTTCTTTGAAACTGTCAATGAAACATTTTGTGCTGATTTTGAAAGCATACTAAATCGCCTTTACATAATCTTATCATCACCTAGTAACTGGGACATTCTATAGTTTTGCATTCAGACAGACATCATAAATAGAACCAACAACGTACCCACAACTCGATTAATATCCCCCACAAAGTCCTTATAAAAATAAGCCTACGTAGCTATAGATTTTCGTATATAATTCCGTCGCACAACTGTTGTTCTTGAGTTTAGTAAAATTGACAGGTGTGCCATGTGTGGTATGGATTATGTAGATTTACTTGTTTTGAATCTTTGGACTACAAAGGTTAATCTAGATATATCACGCATTATTTTATATTAAAAATACCAATTAAAGGAAACATATCGCGAAATGTCTCATCATCAAAATATCCAACCATACTTCGGTTATGCACTCGCTACATCAACTCACCCTGTTTGAATAATCTGCTCTGCCGATATTTTCACAACATATGAACATGGCAAATAAAATTTACCCGGGGATGTCACGAAAGCTATATTATCCCATTTTCGTATATTGCCTCCTGGTCTGCTTGTGTCCTGCATCATGTAAAAATTTGCAATGAACAATACCTGGCTCCGTGGTCACGAAACGGTTTGAGCACACACACTAAACTCAGACTCAAAATGCGAAAATTAAAATACATGCTTCGAATATCTCGGTGTTATCGAAATTTGTCAATCATGCAGGGATTCTAACTATAGCATCACGTCCAAAATTTCTTAGCTCTAATCCGCACTCGGAGCAGATTTATAGAAAGTATTTTTAAAAAATTATTTTTGCACGATTTGAATTTTTGGACTCAGGCAGTTTCGTAATTATGGGGCTTGGTGTAATCTAGTAGATCACAGTTTGATTGTGGGCAATAAAGATCAAAATACTATAGCAATATAAATTGTATCTCCAAGTCTCATCTTTGGTTATTGAGAGGGGTGAAGTTTTCATCGCATTGTTAAACGCTCAGTTTTTCATCAATTTGTGACTCGATGTGCAAAGGATTAGTTCCTTTATTCATGAACACGTATGCATCTTATTGTCACTAAATATACTGAATATGGAAATGAATACCTTGGTGATCTTTTTGTGCGTAGAATTCACTATCTTTGTAAAATTCGTCCGTTCTGTTTCTTGAATATGATGAATGTAAACCCATATGTTGAAACACATTTGTTGTGATAAGACATTTGTTATCGATACTTTTTGTTCCAATTAACGATAACGAAATGCAACATTAGTACATAAAAAGTAGGAAATATAAAAAAGTTGAAAGAAAAAAAAGGAATTCCTCTTCAAACAGATATATTCAGATCAGTCAGTTATATGTGTATATCTTAAACTCTCTGAGCCTGTCATTCATAGAAGAATTCTTGCAGCGTCGGTAGCCAGTCCCTGTGTCACAAGCAACAGTATTATTATCATCACTAGCTAGCTTCATTTAAAGCATTCTTACGGTGTCCACACCGGTAAAAGATTGTTAGCCAGCCGCAGTGTCAGAAGCAGCAGTATTATAGCGCGTTTCAGTTGGTGCCATTTTTTTCAGCTGAAGCATGCGATGGTGCACATGGTTTACTGGAACAGGACCTAACATATGTCAGTGCAGCATCTGAAGCTGAAGCAGGGATAAACCCAGATGGAAATACTGATTTTAGCGTGGACCTGATACGACATACTTTGCTGCTTGAAAGACTAAAGTTTGAAATTCATAAATAGAAACAAAGGTTGTAATTCTTTCTGGCAGAGCATATATTGGGACATCGTTTCCTGATAGAATTATACATTATGGAATAGTACATTGTAAGGACAAGAATGAAACAGACTAAAATACACTCATAATGAGAGACACTTGCTCGTTTCATTAAATTTCATTTTAGCTTGGAATACATCGAATTGCACTCTATTCTTTAGATCTAGAAACAGAACACTGTTTCATTTGCGTTCCTTTTGCTCTCTAGCAACGCATGTTTTAATCACGTTTCCTTCAGAATCGTAGTTTTTTCTTCACATATTCTAAGACATTATGTCTGTGTCGGATGAAGAATACGCGAGTGATCCAGCCTTCTACGTTTCGATGCTGGCCATCTGTGTCTTTTCTGTCTTCATGAATGTTCTTGTCCTCATAGCGATCCTAAAGGATAGTAAACGCCGTATCTCCATAGATTTTTACATCTTCAATCTGACCTTGTGTGACATTCTCCACGCTGGAGTTGTGCTGCCTCTTCACTTTAAGAACGTTGCAAAAAGCAAAGAGGAATTTGACGGAGGTATGACAAATGTTTTAGTTTAAGAATTAGTATAGCGATAGAAATCTGATTGTGATGATTGATGTCGTAAAATGATAAGATATGTATATATGTATGCATGATAATATTATCTATTGGCTATCATCCATACACAGGATATAACAATGATTATACAGCACACTAATCATGTCAGTACACATATAAAGATACAGTGATTGACATTATACCTCTGCAATAAGGTTATATTTTCTGCCGCAATTTAATTTATTCAGGATGTGCATCACGGGAAATGCAAAAGTATATGTCTCATCTTAAAAAAGGCTCTTTTAGAACTTCCAACAATTTAGATATAAGTATACGGCACCATAAAATGTATGCAGAGTAACATACATATTCTGTTAAATTGAATCATTTTAAACTAGTGGCATCCGTTAAACATGATACTATAATATAAATGCAATAGATATAGAGCATTTAAAGACATGCGCAATATGTGTTGGCATTCAATTATATGCACGTATGTATGGATGGATGATGTCTATGCATGTATGTATATATGCATGCATGTGAGAGTGCATGTACGTATGTGAGAGTGTATTTAAGAGAGCCACCAATCACATGAATGTGTGCCATGTCAGGTCATCGATAAAGGCAAAGTTTTCCACTCTCTTACCCAGCAGGATGTGAAGTAAGGTGTTATCGTCCTGACTACAATGTCAGTGTGAATCTACTATGTATATTGAGTCTTTTATTTGCTCAAACATGATATTGCGTTCATCGTTTAGGTTTTGGCAAAAAAGAAGCATATGCTTAACTCTATTTTCAACTGATCTTTTACAAAGTTCACAGCGATAAACATCCTCAAACGAAACTGAATGCGATATCAAATATACAATCTTTGCAACAGTCAAAATCTTTCCAGGCAAACATTTCGCAAGCATCCAGACAGCGATTGGTTGAAGATCTGTATGAACACTTGCATAATGTAAAAGTTGGGTCTCGGTTCCAGTTTTGGTCTCCGCGGTCTCTCTTCAAAACAGTAAACTGTTGTTTCAATATACCTCTTCAAATATGTTTACACACAGAATATAGGGCGTCCACGTATAGGTGGAAAAAGACTCCAGCTTGGTTCTTTACGAGATGTATTTTACGGTTCTTCCTTTGAGCACAATTTCCATGCTAACATTTATTAAAATTAAAAACTAACTTGATTTTATCTACATATCCCTCAACTGATCACAATCCAAGACCACTCATTATTGTCTCTTTGGCTGACCTCTGATGGAGACCTTGCAGTTTTCATGCAGCTTTTTTTTGACAAACTTCTAGGTCATATAACTGTGACTGAGTCAGGTTTAACCACAATTACCATCCATATATCGTTGTAGGCAAAACTATCCTTGTCCAGATTTTGACACTGTTAACAGGATTCATACCACCCTTTCCGATGCCAATCCCTACAAGGGAATAAAATGCTAACCTTTATTTTTGACCCGCAACTTTAACTGTGAAGTATTAAAAAGGTCTGAGAAACAAATATTCCAAATATTGTCGACTCCAATATTAAGTTTATATCACTTCTGATGATTAAGAATAGCCACGCCGAACGTGTTCGTTGTTGTCCTACACCTTGGTTTACTGAGTATGGTTTCGAACGGTGGCCGTTGAGCATAACGAGAGACTTGCTATCTCGAAAAGAATTATGAATCAATCTCCTTATTTTTCTTTTCACTACGAGAATGTTAAGTTTATAGAAAAGGCCATAATGCCATACTATGTTGAAGGTCTTCGCAATATCCAAGAATGTAGCATACTTTTGAGTATATTTCACAATTGTGGGTTATCCCCTCCTTTATAATAAATACTGCCTTTATGCTACTACACTGGTCTCGAAATCCCTGTTGCCATGGGTGATTAAAGCTCTTCGTTTCATGAAATTGCATGCATGTGTATGTATGTATAATAATTTTACTTACTGTCTATCATCCATGCAAGCGATACAACAAGTGTGTATGTATGTATGTATGTATGTATGTATGTATGTATGTATGTATGTATGTATGTATGTATGTATGTATGTATGCATGCATTAATGGATGAATGGATGGATGGATGTATCGTTCTGTAACATGTTTTCAAGGATCACGGGCATTTTAAAATCGTCCATGTTACGGTATGCCTTAATTTTAACTACGGTTCTGGGCGAAGCTAGATATTGTAATGTCAATTTACTTCGTATGGTAAAATGATGTAATAACAAAATATTTCTTGTATTAAACTTCAGCGTCTTTTAAGGAAAACATTATTTTTGTAAGTTTTATTTTAGTAATTTTTGAGAATTATCGGTTTTTTCGAATATTGCGAACCGAGTGATAAAAATTAATTTCGATTTATAAAAGATTTGGATATAAAGTTAGCCGGGAAAGAAATTGTACAAATTATATGCGATTTTTGCTGTATCAGCTCTCGCAAAATGTGAAGTTTTGATTTTTAGTATAGTCATAGTACTACTGTAAAGTCTGTCATAGATACTCCATCCGTTATTTTTTCCATCTCATTATTTCAATTAATTTTATTGTTTTCTTGTAGAAGGTTTAAAACTCATGAGCATTTTAACTTTGTTTTCAAGTTAAACTTTCCTTTGAAATTCATTAACTTTTTTGCAGCACCTCCCTTTCTACATTTTGTATTCATTATTATAAGAAAATGTCATCTAACGCTTAATGATATTACATTCTTTCCGCTAAGATCATGGTTGCATGACAAACAAATCGATCTTTGCAGTAATCATGCCAGGTTATTATTCCTTTTCACATCATTGTATATTAAATACCATATAAACCTGATAATCCAATAGAAAAGGCTCATTCTCCTCTGTGTTGACACTATTTTATAACAATATATAAATTACTAATACTTTCCTTATTGCTCGAATGACTGAATTTCTTATTGGTATTGCTGACGTTTCTAGCTAGGAACCATTAAAGATGAAACAAAACACCATGATGAAATATCATCCTACAACTTCCAGACAAAACAGTGTACAAATATCTATCGAATGGGTGTCAAATGGTCTTATTTCTCATAATTTCTAAATCGATATATGATAATTGTATTAGAAACATAACTTATTTTCATCAATAACATTCATCGGTAAAAGCTGATATACCATCTGAAGAATGAAATATAAGTAGGCGAGTCTCAATCAGGGGATTGCGATATATTATTGATAGGTGAATTTTACGTGCAACCACGCAGGTCTTTGAGGTCCCAGAGCTGCCATATTTCTTTTCTTGCTAATATGAATTAGGGAATTAGGAAATTGATTCCGAAAGTTGTTTTAATTGTTAGTGTAACCGCAACTGCTTCATCATAAGCATGAACGTCTATGATCGAGATATTTTAGTAGTCAGTCTTTAAGACTTTCCATATCAAAAAGGGCGTACGTAATAATCCTAGTTGAGGCAAATTTTGTAACGCCTGAACTCCCTTCTTTTCTCTTCCAGCAACACGCAGGTCATATTTAAATGGAGACAGGTCAGTCGCTAGATAGGGATATATCATATATTACACTCATGAACTGTGACTGGTCGAATTTGAAGCTAATAAGTTACTTAACCATTTTAAATAATTTATGAATTATAAAACAGCTGTTGGTCACTGTCAAAATGAATAGTAGGCTAATTAATTTTCATATACAGCCAATTCACACTGACACGCGATCTATTAGGTGTTAGACTTCACCTGGAAATCACTGAACCAGCTAGTCTACGATACCGATTAGCCGATGAAATATCAATAAGTAGCGACTTTCCTTGAAAACAGCACAATCCAGACTAAAAGAAAAGAGTGACCAACTCACATTTATAGTGGCGCACTTGCCTAAAGAGTGTTGTCTAGTATTGTCGCAACTGCTCCATATAGCGCATCTGATCTGAGTGAACCTTTATACGAAAGTTATCGGCGGACTTGCTGTATCGTTGTTTCATTGAAAATTTAAATTTGGGAACATTTGTGTAGCGAAAGTTGAAATTCTATATAAAATTTAATTTTACTAGATCTAACAGCAAATGCTGATGATTTGTGCTGCACTGTGGACTCTAATTGTCTATTAGCTGCGTGAATCGAGACAATTAGAAATCGGTCGACAATTCGATAATAGTTATACAAATATTTGTGATACCTTGGTAAAGCTACAAGTGTACCAGTCTTCTAGGCATCTGGCACAAGTATATGCAACCCCCAAAATTGTTTCCTTTGTTTATGAGCATTATTGGCACTTTTCGGATTGGGAGTTGTTCTTTTGAAGATCAACACGTGCAATCTTAGTTAGTTTGATGGCACATACATTTATACATTCATCCATTCGTACGTATATACTGTGGTAAGACCTATCAATTGAAGACCACCAGTGTGTTCTCTTATGTACTCCATTATTTCAAATTTACATTTGTACTTGGAGCAAAGAACTAATTGATGGATAACAGTTAAGTCCTTCACTATTTTGATTACACCAAGTCATGAAATCCATTTATATGCAACAGTTGAAACTGGAGAAATATTGTGGACGTGGATCTCTTGTGAGACCAACGTTGGAAGGTTTAACAACCCTAATCCTCTCACACACATTTATGATCACGCATGACCTACATTTAAAAATATATTATTTTACCTAAATACCGTGTTATGCAAATTTCAAATATTCGTAATTTGACTTCACAGATGATGGCTTCTCCCATACAGCACAAGATATCATTCGTTGCTTACAGGTATGTATGGCCTGACTTCTTGTGCATGTACGACATTAGAATAGGAAGAGGTCCTGAATGATCCATTCATTATATAAATAAAAGCTATTTTACTAGCATAATTTATGTAAACGAATGTCTCCCCTGTTAAGACTCTTTATGCGGATCACTCTTATTGAGCCCCATTTAGACTTCAACACGCTAAGAAGAGAAATGTGCTGATTGGCTGAAATGCCATTGGTGTAGATCAGTCTTGTTTTCCTGCATTTATAATTAGCGTGGGTTCAGAGTGAACAAGGAAAAGATGGCATTTGTGCCTTTTTCCAATGTACAAACTTGAGTTTTAGCCTCCGTCTCCCATCCACCTCTATACGTAATCCATCATCATTATTGACAATGAGTGCAGAGTTTTTATTAGATTCTGTATATATTTTTCCTCATTAATAGAACATTTTGGTTTTTAATGCATTTGTATGTATGAACGTGTATATATTTTCCTTTGTAAGACTTTTCGACCGAGGTACAATATTTTCATAATCACTCATGTATTAATGGTCTAGCAATGACAGATTGTTCAACTTTTTTTGGCATGTATCCTAACACACTGCTTGTCTCATCAATTCAAACCGTTCATGATACTAGAGACATCATGTACATTGCATTGTTCTTGTATTATTTGTATTTTAATGTTTGCTCACCACAAATGGCTGTTACGGCAGTTTGTTTACCCCATATGCATAGTACATTTTTCAAGAACTGATTTTGTAAGATTTTTGCGTGATGGATGATATGGAATTAGGAAAAAGTGGACTACTTTCTTCTAACTTTATATCTCTTAATGCAAGAAGCATGATGGATGTATGCACATTTATATTTAGATCATATGCCTAGTATTCATTCATTTGATACAATATCCTATCATCAAAGTTTTTCTTGTGCTTTGTGTGAACTGTCTTTAATACGTTCGTATTCTGACTTTTCTACATTCGCCCTGTCAGTTCTTTTTCTTGGCTATTAGTTACTGAGAGATAGGCGTCAACATAAAATACGGTAAATAAAGTTAGTGAAAGTGCTATGCAGTCCGTCTGTTGTAATAACTGTGGCTGTAGGTATCTGTTTTTTTTCAGTAATTTGCGGATCATCAGGAAAATATGTGCGCATTTACTGTCCACTAATTTCTAACAGTAGATTGGGTTAAAACTGACAAATATCTTGCTCGTTTTTATACTGATTGCAGTATGTTTTATAAGACAATAAACGGCATCAATAATAGCAATACTACTACTACTACTACTACTAATAATAATAATAATAATGTCAACAACAAAAACAATGGCTGAAAAAAGAATAGGAAGAATGAATGAATGTAAACATCATTGTTTTCTTTCAAAAATTCATATATATGTATATATAAATATCTTCATAGACATCAACATTTTATTTCTAAAATCCCTTTCAAACATGAGTTCATCAAACTTAAGAAGTGATACTCTGCTAGAGCAAGTTAGATGTGATTGGCCCACATAAATTCTGATTTAACCGGCACAAAAGTCGTCGAGATTTAATACATTGTGTTCCCTATAAATAAGTAAGTAAGTACGCTCATCAGGGAGTGAGTATGTAGGTATGTATTGTCGCTGGATGGGTGATATGGACAGAATTTAAAGTTTTATTTGTGTGTTTTTGTAAGAACATTTTTCGGTATTCATACGACAATAATAATTAGGGTTCCACACGAGGAAGTTTGCAAAGCGGGGGTTTTATTTTTATTAAATCCAATTTGGTATGTAGCTTTATATTGATTGGATCTCACAAGAAGTTAATTTCCAGTTTTTAATATCATTATTTAGAGGCCATTTGGACTCCGATTGCCATGACTTTAACTTTCGTTTCCGCAGCTTAACTTTACAAAGAATTTCAACTAAATTTGGCATGCAGCTGTATATTCATGAGAACTTAAATAAGTTCGATTTTCAGCGTTCCACGACATCATTTACAGGAGTTATGCATCCTGATTAACCGTCCTCCTAACTTTTTTCCCCACTATACCATTACTAGATTGGTTTGATTCAAACCGAATTTTCTTATGCGGCTTTTTATTTCTAAGACCTTAAATGATGTCGATTTCCAGCATTCCACAGCGTGACATTATTTACATGAGTTTTGCCATTTGATTGTCCGTCCTCCTAACTTTGGTTTCTGCATCACTTTTTACCAGGAATTGTTGGATTTCAACAAACTGTGGCTTGTAGCTTTACATTGAATGAGTATTATTTCCAGCATTCATCAACATAATTTATAGGAGTTAATGCCACTGATTGCACAGTCTCCTAACTTTGGTTTCTGCAGCATACCAATTTCATTGTTTGGTTTGTTTGTTTTTTTTGTGTGTTTTTTGTTGTTGTTGTTGTTGTTTGTTTTTTATAAAATAAAATTTCAATCAAATATAGCATGCAATTTTATGTTGATATGATTGAATCGGCTTGATTTCCACCATTCCATGATATTACATACAGTTCGGAGTTATGGTTCCTGATTGTCTGTCCTCCTGACTTTGCTTTCTGCAACATTACTTTACAAAGGATTATTGCTCTCCAACCATGTTTGGTGTGCATCTTTATATTGAGGAGACCTTAAATGATTTAGATTTTCAACATTTCATGTCATCATTGAGAGGAAGTAAGGCGCCTGAATACCCATTCCCTTAACTTTCTTTACATACACACGTTCTTCTTTTTGCAGGACTTGCCGAGCAAATTGTAGATAACGGGGACTCGTTGCGACGCACCCATTCCTAAGAGTTCTATTTCTTGTAACTTTCACTTCGACATACGGACATGCACTCATTTTCTTATTAATGTCGATCAGTGAACATTAAGTTCAAACGCCTTTACATAATAATCTCTTTTTATTATCACTACATTTAATTTCTCCTTTTGTCTTAAATATGGAATCGTGTGCTTTCGGTGCATCGTTTGCTTCATCAACTGATATTTCGGATTATAAAAATAGCATAATTTCTTTTGCGTGATTTTCCAGGATCACATGCTGATCAATAGAGGGATTATGCATTGTTTCCTGTTTGCAAAGATTCGCCGAAATACAATGAAAGATTTTTTGCCCAAGGACGAGGTCCAGAGTCCAAAACCTTTTCCATGTGTTCCATCAAACACATGCACACAACAAGCGTAGAATAATCGTTATTCCTACATAATCAATTACTAAGTGCATAAATTACATATTAAACACGAAAGTAAAAGAGCTCTAAAATACGAAATCAAAATCAGCACTTACATATAAAACGCATGCGTCCAAACCAGCTAAACTTGATCTGGCCAGGATTTCACCAACATAAGACTCGGTTTAACTTAAGTCTGGAATCAAGCGATCTAGTTGGCAGAAACTTAAATGTGACTTAAAATTGACCAATAAAATGTCTTAAGTCTGCACTTAACTTTATGACTTGTATTGATGAAATTGGGCCTGATCACATAAGAATGTCGAATACAATTAACAATTTAAGAAATCAACAATAAAATGTCTCCTGAAATCAGTCTCTTTGTATTGGCTGAGAATGGCATGGCATTTCCGGAATATTGTTTTCGCTAAAAATCTTATATATTTATATATATATATATATATATATATATATATATATATATATATATATATATATATATATATATATATATATATATATATATATATTGAATTAATTGAACCCCTTTTAACAGTACAGACTTACAAGTGCGTGTCAAATTTGGAGTGTTTAAGTTTCCTGCTCGATTCACAATATGCATTGCATGCAGTAAATCCTGCTATAACTGTCCAATGTTTTACTTTTCTGCTGAGGTTCAATGTGTTCTTCTAATAGGTGCCTTGTAGTACAAATCTCTTATGATTATTCCTCTCATTAAAATCGCGTTGTTGATCAATCAAGCAATTAGTCACTGAATCAAACGCATAAAATAGAGGTTTCTCGAGCAATATCTGTAGCAGGAGAGGAGAATAGGCTAGCCTTGGGAAACCAACCTGCTTTGACTTTCTTCGCTTTACGAAATAGAACCCGAGCATTGACTAAGAAACGCTTAACAAGTAAAATGTATATCATTAGGTAACAAAATTAAAACATCAAATGAGTTTTACTTTAGCCTTTTGTTGTGTCATGCACATAAAGAAATCTATAAATTGATGAAGATGTCAATGTTTGGAAGTCGGATAGTATTAAACCACATCTTGTTGGTTCACAAAAGGGGACACTTTTTGCCATTTTCTTCCAAGTCCAGATTAGTACCTCTTGATTTCTAGGATCAGCGATAGGTCAGTTGTAGCCCAAGTCGGCTGCCTTGGCGTGTCCTTCTGAAAGGCACTTAGCTCCCATTTCCTTCGTATGCTATAGCCAATAATGTCTAAAAAGTGACTTTAAAACCAACCAATCAAACAACCATCTAATTACAGTAGTTCATCACCATCAAGCCCGTCAGTATATAAATTTAGCTACTTAATTTATTTTGCTTAATTTTATTTCAAGGCGAATAAGAACCAATTATAATGCGATTTACATCATGATATATCATCTATTGGTGTCTGTGTATTATTATTATAGTTTTATCGGAACATCGCTCAATATAAGCCGCCCATATATGTAACGCGGTTCATATTTATGACTCCCATGAACAGCGTTATAATGAAGGGAACTGTTTGTTCTATACACATTAACACATTAATAGGCTTAGACTAGAACAGCATCGGATACAAATTTACAGATGACAGTACCCCGATATAAACTGTGTTCTTTTCTAATTAACATATATATTTAAGGACGAAACTATTTTTTAAGAAAATATATAAGCACCTAATAATGTTTACACAATTATTATTATTATTATTATTATTATTGATTGCTGTTGTTGTTACTGTTGTCGTCTTTACTACTCTCAATGTACATGGAGTAGACATTGTTGTTATTCACAATTATCTTTACGCATTCTACAAAGTCGAGGGAACCTATAGTTTCGACCTTCTGCCCTGTTCCAACGGTATCCAAATACAGAAATGAAAAATCCCAAGGTAGATTAAGCAAATCAATAGACCGATTGATAAACCAATCAATAAAAAAAATTAAGGGCTCAAGAAATTACTAATAAAGAAATGTTCCCTTGTTGCAGGTGAAGTTGAATGCAAACTGACGATGTTCCTACCACTCCTGACCGTAATGGCCTTCATCAGCACTATGGTAGCTATTGCTATTGACCGCTGTCAGACGATCGTCAGAAACCGGCGACTACAAAGCCAGCGTGCCTTGTGGATCATCGCGGGAATATGGGTTTTTTCTGTGTTTGTCTCCTGTCCTCAACTGTACGAGTACAATATATATTACAATACTAAGGAAAATGGAACTGTCCTTAGCAAAGATTGCGGTTCGCATGGAATCGTGAAGAATTTCGAAACCATCTATGCTGCATGTGTGTTTGTAATTGCTTACGCTGTTCCATTGGCCCTTCTTTTATTTAGTTACACCTGTATTATTATATACATTTGGAAGACCTCGCTCAACCTCCGGAAGCAGCAACATCTACGACAAGCCGTAAACCCGACTGAATTGTCGAATCACCTCTCTAAAAAGAAGATCAAGGTCCTCAAGATGCTAATTACAATTGCTGCATGTTTTATACTGTTGTGGACTCCCTATTTCGTAACATTTGCTCTGGAGGTTTGTATAGTAGACCAGTGATTTGTTTTCTTTTTTTCTTCTTCATCATTTTCATAATAACAAATTGTTTTTCTGTCCACAAAAGGCAGTAATTGCATAGGCAAATAATCATCTGTCTTGTAGTTTTACAAGATATGGAAGGTGATTCTTTTTGTTTCCAAAGATATTGGTAAAATACACATACTTACGTTGATGATGATGACGATGACGACGACGACGACGATGATGACGATGATGACGACGACGATGATGATAATGATGATGACGACGACGATGATGATGATGATATGACTATGATGATGATTAATTCAATGATAAAATCGTAATTATGTCTTTGAATATGTCATTACTTTTAAACAAGACACAGGTTCTGATTACTTTTACCCAAATATGGTATATTTTGTTCATCTTAAAATATTGTCATTATGTATTTTAATTCTTATATCATTGGCCATAATTAGGACAGCGATTATAATAAAATTGAAGGATAAAGAAGAAAGCAACAACCATACTAACAGCTTTGAGTTTTTCTTTATACTCTGCTCTTTAATATGTTCTTACTGCAATCTCATGATTTCGCTTCTTTTTGTATCACATCTTCTTCAAATTAATATATTAATTATTATTATTATTATTATTATTAGTATTATTATTATTATTATTATTATAAAGGAGATCAGAGGTGAAGACGACACGGCAAGTTTTGGAGGATGGCTTCACATTGTTGGCAAGACGATGACAACCCTCAGCACAGCCATGAACCCTATTATCTACATAGTATTTAGCCAGGACTTCAGACGGTCCCTGACCAAGGTTATATGTTGTTGCAAGAAACTTAACAATGTTGTCTACCCATCAACCTGATCTGGCGTAATGGCACATCACTCTCACATATATTAGCAATCCATGTTTCTTAGTGACGGATCACATGAAGGCTTCCACTAGAAAATGCATTGGACAAAAAGTTGTTAAGCTTCTTAGTTTCTGAACATTGCTTTGTTTGAGTTCTTTCTATAAAAACACTCTTTATTGACGACTGTCGTGTGGAAGTTAAATTTTAGCACAAAAGTTTTAGCACAAGTGTAGATGAAAAGCATTAGTCTTGGAATCGAACGATGTGCTATTTAATACAATCAATCGTTGAATCTTCGAAATCAAAATGGAAGCACTTAAGATTACGATCATTGGCAGCTCATATCTTGCAGAAGTGCTACATTTGTCATGGAAAGTATACAAAATGATTGCTACTTCTGCACCTTTGTTCCATAAAGTCAATATTAGGCACTCGCAGATACACAATAGTTTTTTCAGTTAGAGCCCTAAATATTTTTATCACAGAACTTTATGGATACTGTTTAACCCGCATCCGTTAGTATTCATTTATGAGCCGCTGTGGCTAAGTGGTTAAGACATTTGACTCGATGACAAGAAAAATGCTTGTTTGATTCCCACAATCGGATTAGCTGGACCAGCTACCGTTGTGTGTCCTTTGGAAAGGCACTTTACTCTGCTTTCCTCGGCACAATATAACCTTCAAAGTGTTGTTATACATTAAAACACGTAAAATCCATACAAACGAATCATTATAACACCAACGGGCTGGTTTGATAACCTTCTTTTTCAAACGGCTATTAAAGTTTATCTTTCTTATTTACTTCATTTTAGTAAATTAGAAACTTAAAGATTTTCACTATCAAATGTATCCTCTTGTAAAATGAGTGAAGTGATCCATTAGCAATGTATTTGTGGAATTTTATGCTACAATTGGTGATTTTAGTTTATCATAAAAAATTATCTCGATCGCAAATTGGTAACCTCTTTCATCCTGACACATTTCTGTTTGCGGGAAATATTAACGAATGTTCCGGATTACCAGATATCTACAATACACACCTGAAATATGTTCCTTTGGTAAGATGAAGTTTACCGATCATGTAATTTTGTCTGTCGGCAGTGAAAGACATATAATCTGATGTGTACGTTAGTCATACAGTGCTAATTGGACAGCTTCATTGATTTTCTATTGTACAGGTAATACAGATTCTTTTGTGTATAGACGTTCACTTTCAGGTGAACACTGCACGCGATAAATGATAGTTTTTTCTCCTAATTAACGGTTTACTCTTCCTTACCATATCATGTTATATAGTACACGCCATTACTGACTTGATTATAAAAAGCCAAGTTCCTAAACTCATTGAAGTGATGCATACTTATTGTGCATTCAAGGTTCATATTTATTTGGTAACTTTAACGTTAAGGAATTAAAGGATAATAAACGTATGACATGTTCAGATAGTAAAGCGTATCTACATGTGAATCAGGTGCATTTTCCCCAAGTTTGACCGCTGATACTTGTCCCACGTATTTGAATATGACACTTATCTGCTCATATACAGGTATTTGTATGTAATGAGGATGGCTTTCAGCGTTAGAGAAATTGTATGTCTCAATGACAAAAGCAAAACTGTGAATGTATACATTTACGTTGAACCTTTCTAACGTATATTTTTCCGTTATTTGTTAGTGTTCGTATTTCTTATTTTAAATACGTCGTTTATATTGAAAAGACCATACAAGCGAAGTGTGTTTTCTGTAAGAATGAAGCTTATCATATTCGAGTGTGTTCGTTGCTCAATGTTTAATGTTTACATGCAGTATATTTATATATTTCATGATGCTGACTGATAACAACACTAAGAAATAGCTTTGATCCGGATATTTTCTTAGCTCCATAACCAGCCGGACTGTCCCAGGTTATATAAATAGAACAGATCAGTACCCCAACAGAGGACCAACGTTTTAAAATGTCAATAACTAGTGTAATATTCAGACAATGTAATGATTTTGTTTCTTTAGTGCTGTGTAATAAATTAGTTGCTATAGTAATTTTCAAGTTTTGTAGTTTGTAAAATATTATTTAACTAAAATGTACAATCACGGAAGTCTCGTACTTAATTTTACTTGCAGGAAATCGTCCTCTTTTTTGTTTCATTAGTTCACTATATTAGGATCCATCAGATTTATTGTCTACTAATGTGAGTTTGTAAGTAATGAAATGATAATCCGGTTTTCAGTTGTAATAGGTTATGCGATTTATTCAGTCTGGAAAAGCAAATGAAAATATCTTGTTGACAATTATCTTCATTGATTTCTCAGTGCCAACTTTGTTACAACACATCAGAGATTGCCAGTCTTATGCATGCGGATATAGAAGTAAAGTACTCAGAGGTAAATTCATAAAACGGCTCTATGTAATCATGCATACTAATCACGTTTAATTTTGCATGCATTTAGCTGTCTCTGGGAGAAATGTCCACGCACGGATCAGATTGTCTTGTTTCCACCAGCAAATTTTGGCAATGTAGCTTCGCTGTAAACCATAGACAATTGTAAAAAAAATAAATTCTAATAGTAGAGCGGGTGCACCAGTAACTGTTTAGAAAAAAAGAAAACATTTTTCATCCTGATATTTTTCTCACAACATCTTTATTGGTTGTGAAACACGAATACATGCAATGAGGTATATATGAGGGCAAATACAGACGATATTGAAAAGATGGGTTGACGGAAAAGACATTCCGTCAATGATAAGTAATACGTGATGCATACATAAGTAGAATTGCGTACTCTAAATATAAAGCACTGGTGATTGGACGTCAAGCGAGAAAATTGAAGAGATTTATGTCTCTTTAACAAAAGTGTTAAATGTTTGTTGTGCATTATTATTTATGTGCCATATATTAGCTATCAGACGTGTTGTCCTACTTAGCAAGAGACAAAACAACTCTCAGCGACAAAACATGAGACTTATTTTTTTATTCGGATATAGTTATGTAAAATGATATATGAATCATATTTTGAACATTTTTTTATTGCAAATTCGGGTATGAAAGATAATTTGTAGATTTATTATCAATACGAAAAAATAACTCCCGATCCCATAATACTTTGCTAAGACGAAAATGGCGGAAGAAATCTTAATCGTAAACTACTCTTCTGAACTTAAGGCTCTTGTCTGCAAACAATTCTGGTTTCAGAGGTCAAATAACTGCAAAGCCATTGAACAGTTTTCAATAACACCATATGCAGAATTCGCATAATTGTCATGATATAATCAGGTTGTACTAGTAACCTTACCTCACGCTTACAACATTAACACAGTGACACAGGCATTACATGCAAAAACAAACGGATAAAGTAGGAGTGTGTATCGTGATACGCGCTTTATCGTCGCTCCTATATCGCAATCAATATTGTATTGCCCGCTAACTTCCTAAGAGTTATCATGCTTTGAGTTGTATAGCCACACAAGTATCGTGATTTGTATCGAATCGTGACCAAGGAGGCGATACACAGCCCTATTGTTGAATACAATATCATGACATTGGACAACAGAGATAACATGTTTAATAGTTACTCTGTTTCTTTTTAAATATTTTTTTCCAGCAGAGATATCAGTTACGAAATTAGAATCTGTTTATTTAGAAATTAATGCGGGTTGAATATAATGCGTGTCTGTGTAGTCAAGCGAAAGTGCTATTATAATTCCAGAGGGTTAATTAGATAAAAAGGTGCAAGATTACAAATTAGATATTTTTATAATGGGGCTCTTGTTAACTTGGATTTAGCGCAATAATTCCCATCTAGCAAAGTTTCAGAATTTACAGTATTTTTCTGTATACTAAATACACGAGAGGATTTAGAAAAAAGTTATATAATGGTAAATGTCATGTTGGTCGTTCAAAAACAGTGTTCTTTTCAAAAAAAGATCTTTATCGCTAATTCTGAGACTTGGGTTCCTGTTATGTTAAAGAAGAGGAAACCAGTATTTGTTATCTTCGTACAAACAACAGTTATAACGCGACCTAATTGTAAAATTGTGAAGTTCCTTTGCTTTGTGTGAAAGTACAACCATATCGACGTTAAAGAAACTTTATTATAGGCATTTAGGTACAGCAGAGTCCCGTGATATACGTTCACATTCTGCAGGTCAACTCATAAATTGGAAATCTGGGAAACAAGTTCGCATCTTCCCGTCTTAAACTATTTATGTGTAATTGTCCGTATACTTCATGAATTCGTCTTCTGGATACCTATCATATGATGTACACATACATTTTACAGTACAGACACTGCTGTTTAACTGCAAGGTGTTAGCGAAAAAAAAAAAAAAAAAAAAAACGCCAGCGTTTAATAGACACGGTTTCACTTTCATCTTTCATTATATACACAATCATTATCATGTGTAGTATTTATATTTACAGCAATATGGTATTACCAATCTTGTCTATATTTCTCTATCTTGAGAGATGCAAGAAATGCAATAGGGTTTCTTGAGTTAGTGGAATTTATTGTAATTTGTTCCCCCCTCCCCTTTTACTTGAAATCTCGCGTATTTTCGTAGCACAAAACTAATTAGAAAACCCAAATATTGTCTTCAACTCTATTTCCAAATCCTTTTTCGAACCAAAGCTAGGTATGGGCATGGAAAAATATGTGGAAACTGGATATTACTAACGCTTGGTAGATATCCTAGTTCTCCAGTATAAAAAAACCGTCTTGAATACTCTAAAAATTCAATACGAAAACTTGAATTCAGTATTTGTAATCAAAGGACGAGATATATATTCGATAGACAAAGACATAGATTGTTCCCAAACGGAAACTGATAGAAGTAAAATGGTTGCAGTGTTGCCTTGATCAGGAACAAATGGGATATGGCGACTGCATGGGAACTCACTTTTTCCACAAAAGTAAACTTTTGAAGAGATGACAAAAATCCCACCTATTGAATAAATTTGCCTTTTCTATATCTTTCGCAACGCTGAGACATAGCTGCAAGGCTTGGGTACATTTCCTCCAGTGTGGATGTCTCCAGAGAGCAATTTATCCTACAACAGAGCGGTGTAAGTGGAGAGCCATGTGTTTCCATTGGTGACAAATATCTAGTCCGAACACAGGAACTCACTTGCCATACTCATCACAAAATTAAGCTATCTTGATATGTTTGAACTAATAAGAATACATTTCTCCAAACAAATCAAGATTTCATTTGTAAAGTCCAAGTTTTCTTAATTTTGGCAAATTTCACAAGATAAAAAATAAAATGTCAATTTTTTCGACAAACTATCCACACAGGTTGTTGCATGGGAAGAAAGATGCCCATTAAACTTAAAAGTGTTATTTCTATCCTTTCAATAAATGGATCTGAAGGTAGCATATCACTCGCGTGCACCAAGTGTAAAATATGAGAAGTTTTGAGATCCATGGACCCATTAAAAAAATGCTAAACTGCATAGATATTAGTTTCCTTAACATTGGCATGCAAACTTATTAATCGAAAAGAGAGTCAAAACTAATTTTCATTTCTAAATGTTAGAAAATATTTACAATGTTGAGAATTGTGAATTTTAGAACATGATGCATTCAGAGCTACATATTTAGTATAATCCTCTCAAACTAAGAGACCAGAGCCCTAATGTATACCTTACTATTGTTATCTATGTCATCTTGAATGGACAACTCCAACTCTTTTTCTACAGACAATGGCCAAGAAATGCCTGAGTTCATAATTCTTGTCAAGACAGGTTAAACATTATTCGAGTCATAGTGCCGGTGCATGGTCACATCAAATTGGAAGAAACCAATTATCCGCATCTGTCCTATTCACACTAAAACAGAACCGCAAGGATAAAAAGCACATTAAAGAAAAAAGCATGCAATCGAAACTTAGTGTCATCCAAATGAAGTTGTAAATAAATCCAAAGCTAGTCAGCCATGCAATGTATTCATGTGTATGATAGATGTATTTGCAAGAAATAAATCTAGTCTAAGTCTGATTTTCCCACATATAATAAGAACAATTGTTATTTTTCAGCGTATTGCATTCTTCAGATATGGCAAAAGTATAATATGTATTTACTTATATAAACAATATCTTTGAATGAATTTACGGTGCTTAATTATTAAAACAATGTGTACACCATGGATTTTCCCTTGTGCTATTCAAGTTATCACAACACTAATTAACGTCCATATAAATTTCCTTTATTTTTAAAATTTGTGATGAAATTCAGTGTATTAGTTATAAGTTCATAGGTACCAAGACAATCTTATTTATTCTAGGCAATACCATGAACTCAACAAATCAAACAAACAGCATTGGTTATGTTACATTTTCTGCAATTAGTTGCATTTGAATGAAATAACCGGATTTTTATTGTGGAAATAGCCTTTGAATCTCACCTGTTTATTTTGGTATCCTATGCAAAAGCTCAGAGGCTGAACCCAACAAACATATTAATTTCTGTTTAGACTTTAATGCTGCTTTATGCTGAATGCAAGTAACATTTTTCATTGCCTAACAAATCTTCAGACAAATGAGATAACAATATTAAAGATTGACTTAAGGACTACAGTAGTATGCAATATCAGCTGATTGGCTCAGTTAATGTAATCATACCTTGAACTTCCGAAATTCCTTCAAAAAGTCTATAGCTGAATAGATGATACAACCTTATGCCAAATGAAGCCAGAAAAAGAAAGAAGTAGGCCCGCCCCAACTGACCTACATCGTTTTGTCCATCTTCGCATCAACAACCATCCATTCAAATAATTGGGATTTTTGTAAAAAGGTTCAATCAATTTTTTCAAACAAAGTCCATTAAATGCTTGGAATATTGATTTTTGTAATAACAGCTTCAAAAAATGTGTCATTTCGAAGTTGGACAAATGTTTTGAAATAATTTAAGACCGCTGGTTATCAAGATTGATTTTCAATCATTGTACTTAAGAAGAGATAATGAAAGCGAAGCCATAAATGCAACTCTGAAGTTTGAGAGTTATGTCCCTTTAACCATATTACTGTATTTTAAATAATATTCCGAACCCTAAGAAACCACAGGTAATCTCAGCGATTCCCAATTTGCTTCATTTTTATTAAACATGTTAAAGGTGGTTATCGATTAGCGATAGGCGCAATTATACCAACGTAAAATAAATATTGTGTTATCTTATATTATCTTATCTAAATAGGATATATATCAATTTATAAAGATTTTGTTAACGTTACAGTATCTGTTTACAAAGACTCTGTGAGAGATAGAAATTCATTGTAAACTTTCCTTCACATTTTTTACTTAGTCTTGGTTCAGAAAGAAACTTAAAACAAAGATACAGCTACCGGCGATTTACTGCGAATAAGCAAAACGTATTATGCAATCAATGCATCGAGGTACTAGCTGTTGACCGATATCCATTCACTCAGTGTTGGCCCAAAATAGTAAGTTTAAACAGTAAATATAACCGATTACCGATGATTAAAATTACTCGTTTTATATCTATTTTTGATGTTGGATGATTAAATTGAGAAGGATACGATTTTTTTAAACGCGTCAGTGTACATACCTGTAGTCGGTCACGAACACATTTTCAAACTGATATTGCATTTGTAAGCTGTGAGAACAATCGTCAGTTACCTGTCATTGTTGTGATCTTATGATTATACAGGCATATATTGATGGCAGCAAATCAACGTCTGTTTTATATGGCATGCGCCTGTCTATGGTTAAAATATATAACTGCTAGTTCTCTTGCTTTTCTTCATATTATGAAAACGCGGTGCTGCTAAAAACATAACCTTCATCATTTATCGCCTATGTCCCTCATTTGTCCTTACCATCTCTAGTTGGCATTGCTAAACACTCCAATCTCAGTTTGCCCTTCGTTGACTGTCGATCCATAATTTGAACATGCGGGTAACACTGGGCTGGATCCCCATACCTGTAGGTGAAAATATTTGACTTACTCACGTGTTAGTCTTCACTTTTGTCTTATATTTGTAAAATGCCAATATCATAGAAATCCTAAAAATGAATCCTGGAAAATCACGGAAATAAATTTCAACACGCAATTGGCAGTAAATATTTAGTTCTAAAACAATTTTGTTCATGATCACAATCAATGATCTAAATCGGTAAAACTGCATCATATCAATACAAGATCGGTTTTTGATTTATTAAAGGCCAGTGATGACGTTATAGTAAAATTATAAATTGCTGACAGCATAGGCGCTTTTCAGAAACACATGTTAGTGGCCACGATTTTGTGGTAAAATCATATCATCCCACCTCTTGATGGTTAATAAAATAGCTTATATTTCACGACCAATGCTAAAACCTGGTGTACATTTGTCAAAGAAACAATTCACAGAGAAATTATTTATCTGAAGCTGTTAATTAAAGCTTTTCTGTTCATACTCAATGCATCCTAAATCGCCTTTATATAATTGTATAAGTACTCATTTACGGAGACATTATGTGACTCCAACAGACAATACATATAGAACCCCTTCAACATTTTTTGTATTCATTATTATAGGAAATTGTCATCTAACGCTTTGTTGATGATATTACTTTCTTTCCACTAAGATCACGGTTGCATGACAAACAAATCGATCTTTGCAGTAACCATGCCAGATTTATTATTCCTTTTTCACATCATTGTATAGTAATTGCCATATAAACCTGATAAACCAATAGAAAAAGGCTCATTCTCCTCTGAGTTGAAACGATTTTATAACAATATAATAATTACTAGCACTTTCCTTATTGATTGAAGGACTGAATTTCTTACCGGTATTGCTGACGCATCCAGCTAGGACAACCATTAAAGATAAAAAGACACCATGATAAAAATATCATTCTACTGCTTCCGGGCAAAAGAGCGTACAAATTTATATATCGAATGGGTGTCAAATAGTCGTATTTCTCATAATTTCTAAATCGATATATCACAATTTCATTAGAAACATAACTTATTTTCATCAATAACATTCTTCGGAAAAACTTGATATACGATCTGAAGAATGAAGTATAAGCAGACGAGTCTCAATCAGAGGATTGCGATATATTATATCGCGGAGCATTTTATGTCCAACCACGCAGGTCTTTGAGGTCCCAGAGATACAATTTTCCCTTTCTTGTTACTGTGAAGTAGGGAATTATGGAATTGATTGATTCCGAAAGTTGTCTTATTGTTAGTGTACACGCAACTGCTACATCGTCCATGAACGAAAGGTTTTAGCCCCCCCCCCCCCCCCACACACACACACGTTTGTTTCTCTTCCAGCAACACGAAGGTCATATTTAAATGCAGCGGTACACAACCGGTGAGAAGCTAGAAATGGATATGTCACATATGATACTCATGAACTGTGATGGATCTATTTTCGTGGTAATAAATTACGTAACCATTTTAAATAATTTATGAATTATAAAACAGATGTTGGTCAATGTCTTGAGAAATTGAATAGTAGGCTAATTAGTCTTCATATACAGCCAATTCACACTGACAATCGATCTATTAGGTATTAAACTTCACCTTGAAATCACTGAGCCGGCTAGTCCCCGATACCGATCAGCCGATGAAATATCAATAAGGAGCAACTTTCTTTAAAAACAGCACAATTCAGACTAAAAGAAAAGAATGGCCAGCTCACATATATAGTGGCGCACTAGCCTAAAGTATGTTGTCCAGTATGGTCGCAACTGCTGCATATAGTGTTGGATATTCGTACGTGGTTTAATGTTATTTTAGTTTTCTCTGATCTGAGTGAACCTTGTATACGAAAGTCATCCGCGGACTTGCTGTATCGTTGTTGCGTTGAAAATTGAAATTTGGAAAACATCGTATAGAGAAAGTTAAAATTCTATATAAAATTTAATTTTTCTAGATCTAATAGCAACGGCTAAGGATTTGTGCTGCACTGTGGACTCTAATTGCATATTAGCTGCGTGAATCGAGGCAATTAGAAATCGGTCGACAATTCAATAATAGTTATTAAAACGTTTATTTCAAATTGGTAAAGCTCCAAGCGTGCCAGTCTTCTAGGCATCTGGCAACAGTATGCAATCCAAAAAATAAATTGTTTCCTTTGTTTATGGGCATTATGGGCACTTTGGATTGAGAGTTGTTCTTCTGAAGATCAACACGTAAAATCGTAATTAATCTGATAGCACATACATTTTTACATTCATCCATTGATCCGTACATCCTGTGGTAAGACCTATCAATTGAAGGCCACCAGCGTATTCTCTTGCTTACTCCATTATTTCAAATACCCATTTGTACTTCGAACAAACAGGTAACTTACTGAAAACACTTAAGTCCTTCACTAATTTGATTACATCAAGACATGAAATAAATTTAAATACTACAGTTTAAACTTGGTAAATATTGCGGATGTGAATCTATTGTGTGAAAAAAGCTGGAAAGCTTAACAATTCCAATCCACGCACGCACATTTATGCTTACGCATGACCTACATTTAAATTTTTTATCTGAATATTGTGTGATGCAAATGTCAATTATTCGTAATTTGACTTCACAGAAGATGGTTTCTCCCATACAGCGCAAGACAGATTTCCTGTGAATGTACGAAATATGAATAGGCGGTAGTCCTGAATGATTCATCAATTCTATAAAATACGGTCAATAAAGTTACTGAAAGTGCTAAGCAGTCCGACTGTTTTAGTAACTTTGGTTGTATGTATCAGTTTTTTCAGTAATTTGAGGATCATCAAGAAAACTATGTGCGCATTTACTATCTACTAGTTTCTAAAAGTAGATTGGGTAAAAAATGACAAATATCTTGCTCGTTATTATACTAATGGATGTATGTTTTATGGAAAAAAAGCCGGCATCAATAATAATAATAATAATAATATTATTATTATTATTATTATTATTATTATTATTAGCTCCAACAAAAACAATGACTGATAAAGAGGAATAAGAAGAACGAATGAATTAAAACATAACTTGGTATGCAGCTTTATATTGACTGGACCTCACAAGAGGTCAATTTCCAGCCTTAAATATCATTATTTAGAAGATGTTTGGGCTACTATTGCCCATCACTTTTACTTCCGTTTCCGCAGCTTAACGTTACTAACCCTTTGAATTAAATTTGGCATACAGCTCTATATTGATGAGACCTTGAATGAGGTTGATTTCCAGCGTTCCACGACATCATTTACAGGAGTTATGCATCCTGATTAACTGTCCCACTGACTTTGCTTTCTTTAAGCATAACTTTACAGGGTTGGTTTGATGTAAACCGAATTTGGTATGCTGCTTTATGTTGCTGAGACCTTGAATAGGATCGATTTCCATCATTCCACAAAGTAACATCATTTACAAGCGTTATGCCATTTGCTGGTCCGTCCTCCTGACAATCTGTGACTTGTATTTTATACTGAATGAGTTTTATTTCCAGCATTCAACAACATAATTTATAGGAGTCAATGCCACTGACTGCACAGCCTCATAACTTTGGTTTCTGCAGCATACCAATTTCATTGTTTGGTGTGTGTGTGTGTGTGTGTGTGTGTGTGTGTGTTTATTTAAATTTCAATCAAATGTAGCATTTCATTTTTTTATTGGAAAGACTTTGAGTAAGATTGGTTTTTAACATTCCATAATTTTGCATACATGATGTATGGCCCCTGATTGTATGTCGTCTTGATATTGCTGGGTGTCCATGGTATTACCTTACTAGTTATTGTAGGGTTTCAACTAAATTTGGCACGCATCATTATACTTATGAGACCTTCAAAATATTCTGGCTTTCAGGGTTCCAGGGTATCATTTCGAAGAGTTATAGCCCCTGATTGTACATCCTCCTGGCTTTGTTTTCTGCAACAATATTTTACCAAAGATTGTTGGCTTCCAAACAAATTTGTTGTGCAGCTTATACTGAGGAGACCTTGAATGATTTGGATTTTCAGTATTTCATGTCATCATTGAGAGATATTATGGCACCTGAATGCCCATTCTCTTAACTTTCGTTAAATACACGCGTTCTTCTTTGTAGGACATGCCGACCAATTTGTAGATAGCGGTGCCTCGCTGCAACGTACCCAGTGCTAAGAGTTCAATTTCTTGTAGCTCTTACTTCGTCAAACGGACATTTACTTATTTTCTTATTAATGTTCATCACTAGACATTAAGTTCAAACTCCTTTACATACTGTTCTCTTTTTTATTATGACTACATTTAATTTCTCCATTTGTCTTAATTATGGAATCATGTGACTTGGTTGCATCGTTTACTTCATCAACTGCTATTTTGAATTCTAAGAATAACGTCAATACTTATCCGTGATTTTTCCAGGATTATATGCTGATGAATAGAGGGATCATGCATTGTTTGGTGTTCGCAAACATTCGCCGAACTTCAATCAGAGACCTTTAGCCCAAGGAGGTCCAGAGTGAAAAAACTTTCCTAAGTGTTCTGGCAAACGCATGCACACAAAAACCTAGAATAATCGTTATTCTTACATGATCAATTTCTAAGTGTATAAATTACATTATCAAGAGGATGCGTAATATAGAGCAAATTGTATATTGAGAAAGAATATTATCATACAGGTTAGAGAGTTCTTAATTCGTTCCCTGCTGAGATTCGAGCCAAGGTCCGCGGGATACGGCCATCGTTGCAGTAACCCGCCGACCCGGTTAAACATCTCAGTAGGCAACAAATTAAAAAGTTTTTGACCTGTATGATAATGTTCTTTCCCAATATATATATATATATATATATATATATATATATATATATATATATATATATATATATATATATTCTTGTACCATCCTTTTTTACAGTACGGACTTACAGATGCGTGTTAAATTTGGACTATTTCAGTTTACTGTTTGATTTACAATACGTAGTGCATACAGTATGTCCAATATCTAACTTTTCTGTTGGGTTCAGTATGTTTCCCTAATAGGTGTTTTGTAGTACAAATCTTTTATACTTATTCCTCTCATTAAATCGCATTGTTGATCAATCAAGCAATCAATCATGATATCAAACGCATAAAATAGAGATTTCTCGAGCAACATCCGAAGTTGGAGAGGAGAATAGACTGATCATGGGAAACCAACCTGCTTTGACTTTCTTCGCTTTACCAAATAGAAAGCCGAGGGTTGACGAAGATATGTTTAGCAAATAAACATTAGCCTTTTCAGTGTCAAGAACAAAAGGAAGTCAATAAATTGATGAAGATGTCAACGTTTTGAAGTCGGATAATATTAAGCCGCATTATGCTGGTGCGCAAAAGGGGACACATTGTTTCCGTTTTCTTCCATGCCCGGACTTGTATCTCTTAATTTCTAGAAGCAGCGATAGTTCAGTTGGTAGAGCGTCAGACTCGTAATCCAAGGGTCGCGAGTTCGATACATGTCTAAGCCAATCCAGGCCAGGCTGCTTCGGTGTGTCCTTGTGAAAGACACTAAGCTCCCATTTCCTCAACATGATATAGCCAGTAATGTATTAATAGTACAGTTAAAATGCAGCCAATCAAAATACCATCTAATTATATTAGTTCCTCACTATAAAGTCTCTCAGTATACTGCTGCCCTTCTTATCATGCAGATATGATGAAAGAGCGCATTCAATTGGTTAAATATCGCTACTTTATTTCACTTAATTTTATTTCTTGGCGAATAAGAACCGATTACAATACTATTTTACATCATACATATCATATATTGGTGTTTGTGTACTATTTGTATAATTTTATTGGAACATCCTTCAACATAAGGCTCCCTCATATATAACTTGGGTCATATATATGGCCCCCATGAACAGCGTTATAAAAAGGAAAACTGTATATTCTATACAGGTACAGCATAATATGACTAGACTAGAGAAGAACAGCGTCGGATAGAACTCGACAGAGGACATTTCCTGACACACACTGCACTTTTCTAATCAACGTATATATTTAAGGGCGAAACTATTTTAGAAGAAAATATATGAGCACCTAATGCCTAATAATGTTTAAAAGAAAGGTTATTATTATTATTATTATTATTATTATTATTACGCTGTTCTTGTTACTGTTGTCGTCTTTACTACTCTAAATGTACATGGAGTATACATTTTGTTCCTACACACAATTACCTTTGCGCATTCTACAAAGTCGAGGGTACCTATAGTCTTGACCTTCTGAACTGTTCCAACTGTATTCATTTGAAGAAATGAAAATTTGCACTGTACATTAAGCAAATCAATATATCGATTGATAAATGAATCAATCAAATATTCAAGGACTCAAGAAATTCCTAATTAAATAAATATTCCCTTGTTGCAGGTGAAGTTGAATGCAAAATGGTCATGTTCCTACCACTCATGACCTTAATGGCCTCCGTCAGCACTATGATAGCTATTGCTATTGACCGCTGTCAGACGATCGCCAAAAACCGGCGACTAAAACTCCAGCGTGCCTCGTGGATCATCGCGGGAATCTGTTTTTTTTTTCTTTCTGTGCTTGTCTCCTGACCTTAACTATACGAGTACAATATATATTACAATTCTAAGGAAAATGGGACTGTCCTTATCAAAGATTGCGGTTCACATGGAATCGTCAAGAATTTAGAAACCATCTATGTTGCTTGTGTGTTTGTAATTCATTACGCTATTCCAATGACCCTTCTTTTATTCGGTTACATCTGTATTATTATATACATCTGGAATTTCTCGCTCAACCTGCGGAAGAAGCAAAAGATATGACAAGCAGTAAACCTGCCTAATTTGGCAAAAGAAAATCCCCTCTCTAAAAAGAAAATCCGGGTTCTCAAGATGCTAATTACAATTGCGGTGGTTTTTATACTAGTGCGGATACCCTATTTCGTAACATTTGTTCTGGAGGTTTGTATAGTGGCCTAGTGATTTTTTTCTTCATTATTTTCATAATGACAAATTGCTTTACTTTCCAAAAAAGGCAGTAATTTTATAGGTAAATAAGCATCTGCCTTATTGTTCTATAAGATATGGAAGGTGGTCCTTTTTGTTTCCACAAATAGTTATTAAAATACAAATACCTACATTGATGATGATGTTGATGATGATGATGATTAATTCAATGACACAATTGTAGTGATGTCATTGAATATGTCATTAATTTTAAACAACAGACAGGTTCTGATTATTTTGACCCAAATATGGTATAATATTGTCATTTTAAAATATCGCCTTTATCTATATTAATTCTGATATCATTAACCGTAATATGGACAGCGATTATAATAAAATAAAATAATAAAGAAGAAAGAAACAACCGTACTTACAGCTGTGAGTTTTTCTTTCTACTCTGCTTTAAAAATTTTCTTAAAGTTATCCTATGATTGCGCTTCTTTTTATAACACAATTTATTGTAATTTCTTCTTTTTCTTCTTCCTCTTCTTCTTCTTCTTCGCATTATTATTATTATTATTATTAAAGAGATCTGAGGTGAAGACGACATGGCAAATTTCGGAGGATGGCTTGACGTTGTTGGCAAGACGATGGTAACTCTCATCACAGTCATCGCCCCGATTATCTACTTAGTCTTCAGCCAGGACTTCAGACGGTCCCTGGCCAAGGTTATATGTTGCTGCAAGAAACTTAACAATATTGTGTACCCATCAAATAGATCTGGTATAATGGCATATCACTCCCACGTATATTATCAATCCACGCTGATAGTGACGAATAGTATTATGGCTTTCACCAGACAATGCATTGGACAAACAATTGTTAAGTTTCCTAGTTTCTGAACATGATTTTGCATGGGTTCTTTCTATAAAGACCATCCTTCTTTGACGACTGTCTTGTGAAAGTTACACTTTAGCGCAAACGTTTTAGCGCAAGTTTAACCTGATGTGAACATTAAGCATACATTGCTAATTAGACAGTTTTTTATGTTCTGTTGTAAAGGTAATACAAATTAATTTGGTTAGAGACATTCACTTTCAGGCAGCCACTGTATGTCATAAATGACAGTTTGTTTCCTAATTAACGTTGAGCTCTTCCTTACCATGTCATGTTGAATATAGTTCAGCCATTACTGATCTGATTATAAAACGCCAAGTTCCGAAACTCTTTTAAGTGATGCATTATTACTGTACATTCAGCGTTCATTTTATTTGGGTTTTTATGTAATAATTAATAATACAATTTTTCTTCTGTTTTTGCACACACGCATCTTGTCCTTTGAGTACCAACAAACAAATCAACACAGCATGGTAAACGCCTTATCAATCATTCATAAGAGTACAAAAGTAGAAACTTGATAAGTGCAAAACAACCGAGGCGAAACATTTAGATACACTGGAGTAGAATATTTAATAATATTAAACTGAAATTAAAATATTGTGTCATATTATTTTGAAAGATTACATTTGTAAGACGTGTATCGAAATAAGCAATCTTAGAAAAACATCGTTATGACAGCTGTTCTGGATGAATGCACATGTACATAAACTCGTTGACAATGCAAACAAATTCTAAGTTATAGGATGACCTCTGCTCTTATTCATCGGGATTTCCGGATTATCGAAACAAATTTCTTAACATTTTATCTTTATGTGTCACCAACTATTTTACGATTCAGAACGCGAATTGTTGGATTTACGATCAATAATTTCGTGAGAAAATAAATTCCCAACAATTATTCTCCGAATGGCGAGTTTTCTAGATTATTGGAGTCTGGATTAATGAGATTCCTCTGTACTCAAAAGCGATCTTCGTCATTTTCGCCCAGTAATATTACATTGAAAATTTAAAAAGTATTACTACTTTTATGAACCACCGAAGTGGTTTGTTATGGGATGTATTTCATGTGTTTCGAATCTTTATTGACGCGATTAGTCATAGCTTAATATTGCTATTGATTCGCAACCATCGCTTGTTCAATCTGAGATATTGTTATAGTTTCAGCTGTCATAATTCCATTAGTTTTTTTTTTTTTTTGTTGCTGTTATTTTTCTTCCATGTCATCATTTCACTCGTTAATAGACTCGAAGTAATTATTTCTTTTTGCTGACTGGTTCATGATGTGTAGTTCTTCGGATAAGAATACCGTATAGGTACTGGTTTATTTTTGTTTAAACAGTATTTATCTCAAACATCATCATAGAAAGTACATAAAAGAGATAAAGATGACTGAGCAACAAGCTTTAGCATATTTCGAGGTCTCTCATTAACAAATGGCTTTTCTTAGATGATCTTACTGACGTGAGTAATGAAAGACAATAATGAGATACCTGTAAAATTAAATACTATTGAAATATTTACAATATATTGTACATATTATATTGTAATATTATCATATAGTAATTAGCAAGGTTTGATTGCAGAAGCATGTTGTTGCATACTAATATACCAGATACGTAAATTGTTAGTCCTGGGAGGAGGATAATGGGTGACATTGTGTATAATAAGTTCAACGCAGATGATGTATTGGTGTGGGAGTACATAAAGATAAGCATCACGGTCATACCAGGAAAGTGCGAAGACAAACAGATACCAGATAAATCTCTTGCTTTCTGTTATGAACTTTTTGTCCGCGATGACTATCTCCTCGTTTGCCTTAAGGCATTGTAAGGGGTTACCAATTCGTAACAAAGATATGTCTATATTTTGCGACAATGTATGCGTTCTACAGTTCCTGATAATACCATATTTGGTACAATCGAAATTAAAATGTTCTGCGAGTTATGGTTCACTGCATTAACAATTGTTGTTTAAAGACAGACTATTTCTGAGTAGATCATCGTTTAATTTGCTACAACCTAGTCTACGTCTGTAACGTACAATATGTACTAATCTCTCACCTAAATAGTGGAAAACACTGATCCTTTTTATAGATTCCTGTTTAAGTAAAACTTAAATGAATAGTTTGTTCAGTCTAAGAGAAATTGCTTTGCAGTTTCTGGTTCATTGCATAAACAACTGTTGTTAAATAACAAATGCTTTCTGAAAAGATCGTCGTTTAATGAGCTACAAGTTGGTCGAAGTCTTGCATGTAAAATTTGTGCTGATCTTTCACCTCGATTGTAATGGACTGAGACTAGGCTCCTATTTAAGTGTGATATAAAAGAGTATAACGAACCGTTGGTTTGTGGGGGAAGATTAGTTAGTTCTATCACAATAATTTTTTCTAAGTTCATGACAAGTTGCCATCAGCATTAAAATTATAACTGCATATTCATTACAAAAATCAATTGAAAATCTCTGCTCACGATTATCTTCTTTGATTTCTCAATGCAAACATTTCGACAACACATCATAGATTGACAATATTATGTATGTGGATATAGAGGTAAAGTAGTCGGAGATTATTTTATGAAACGGTTGTATGTAATTATGCACACAAATCACGTTTAATTGTGCATGCTGTAGCTGTCTCTTGGAGGAATAACCACATGAGGATAAGATTGTGTCTTGTTTCCACCACCAAACTGCTGGACTTAGCAGTTCTTGTTGTGCCACCAGTGCCTTACCCCAATAGGGACCTGCTTGGTATTCAGCTCTTTTTGTGTGCTCCATTAAAGCAAATTAAGTTGGAGGTATGTATTCTAGCTATCTTCCCCTAGCAAACATCTGCTCCTTGGCTTGGTTTACATGGCGGCTGTCACTGGTTCTGTCATTGAGGATAACAACAACCTTTGGAGCTTATCCATTGTGTCACGAGACGCTGGTGCATGCAACAAAGCAAGGAAAGTTTCTGTAAGAGATAACAAAGCACTTACTAAAGTAAGGATTTCAATCTTGAAACGAATGCAGTGACTGGAGCAGAGCATTGCACACATATTTCATGAACATAAATGTTTCATACTCTATTGACCTGTCTCCTTCACTGTAAAATTAGCTGATAACATACGGATGCATGACTTGTTTTGTGCCCAGTACAATCAAATCTTCACTGTCCTCTGAAAATGGATAACCCATTTCCTGAATTGTACAAATCATTGCTTAAAGCTTCAAACGAACTTAACTTAAACTGATTGATTCTGTTTGTGATTACATGTGTTCATATTTCTATTTGCAGGTATGAAGGTACACTCAAACTTTCGTCACGAGCCCTTTTTGGTTATCATGATGTCTTCACTAGCAATCTTATCAGAAATAATGTAATTCAAAAGATAGGGACACTTTATATTAAGTTATTACACATGACGTAGGTATTTGGAGTGGTTTACGGAGTTTTTTGCAAAAATGTCAAAAGGAGCAAACTTTTTATCAGATACGTAAGTTTTCGTTCTGTGAGAATGGGACCGTCTTTAAAAAATTGGCAGTAGTTGCTCTGAAGAAACAACTTTGTCATTGACACTTACTATCACAATACAAATAGAAAAGTTATCGCTCAAACATATGTACAAGAAAGATTTACCAGAGGCTTTCTGGAAACGGTCGATTTTAGATGCAAATGATTTGCAGTTTCACCCGGCCCCCTTTCAAAACTAACTATTATGCTACGTAACTAAGAAATTTACTTCATAGTCAACTAAATTATACTAATAGTTCACTCAGTTTTTATATTTCTCAATACCTCATATTATTTTATGCTAGGCCGTGAATTACTGGATTTTCCAAAAGAAATAATTTCGATAATTCATTGGAGTGAAAAACGAAATATAATTTTTTCACTGCCGCGTAGAAAATATTATGAACTAGAAATTTTGAGCTATTTTAGACGCTTGCGTTGTCCGGTAGTGAGTATGGCCGCATCGCACGAAGACAAAACCAACAAGAAATTAATGCGGGTTGAAAATAAATACGCGTTTGTGTAGGCAAGCACAACTTTGAGTTGAATGCCAGAGGGTTAATTAGATTACAAATTCGATATTTTATAATGAGACTCTTGTTAACTTAGAAAAGTACAATAATTTCCATCTCGCAAAGTTTCAGAATTTACAGTATTTTTCTGCATACTAAATGCATGAGAGGATTTAGAAGAAAAAAATTGGAAAAATTGGTAAAAAATTGGTAAATGTCATCATAATCGTTAAATCACAATGTTCTTTTTAAAAATAACTTTATCGCTAATTCTGTGACTTAGATTCGTGTTATGTTGAAGAAGAGGAACTCAGTTTTTGCTATCTGCATACAACTATAGGTATAACACGACCAAATTGTAAAATTGTGAAGTTCCTTTGCTTTGTGTGAATGTACAACCATGTCGACGTTGAAGAAACTTTTTTATGAGCAATTAGGTACAAAAGAGTCCCGTAATATAGGTTCACATTTTGCAAGTCAGCTTATAAATCGGCAATCTGGGAAACAAATTCACCTCTTTTTGCATGAAATCTATTTCTGTGTAATTTTCCGTATACTTTAATAATTCGTCTACTGGATACTTATCATATGATGTACCATTAGATGTTACAGTGGAAAAAACTGCTGTTTATTTGCAACATGTTAGCGAAGACATCAGTGTTTAATAGACACGTTTTCACTTTCATCTTGCAATATATACATAATCTTTATCATGTTTAGCATTTATATTTATAGCAATGTGGTATTAACAATCTTTTCTATATTTCTTTATGTTGAGAAATGCAAGAAATACAATACAATAAGTGGAATTTATTATTATTTGCCTTCCCCACTTTAAATTGAAATCTCGCGTATTTTCATAGCGACAAAACTCATTAGAAAACCCACATATTGTCTGCAACTCCATTTCCAATTTTGTTTCGAAGCCAAGTTAGGTATGGACATGCAAAATATGGGAATAAATGCGGATAATGTTTGATAAATATCTTAGCTCTCCTCTATAAAATAGCTATGTTATATTCTCTAAAAATTCAATAAGAAAGCTATAACCCAATATTTGTAATCCAAATGCCAGATATATTTTGATAAACAAATACATGTTCCCAAACGCAAACTGATGGAAGTAAAATGGCCGCAGTGTTGCCTTGGTCAGGAACTAAGGGATATGCCGACTGCCTACTGTAAATATCGTGGCTCGTTAGTGTCAACCCGAATCGGAACTGACATGCAAAATTACCTCCGGGCATACCAGCAGAGAGAGGGCAAGACCCAAAGTCCCCAATCTGAGATGGCCGAACTAACCTGCCCATTCGGCTTCACTGATATTAGCTGGATTTGACACTCGACATCAGTAACGAAAGTTGAGTGGGTCCCAACGACACCGTTTTGAGTGGACCATCCATTTATCTATTCCTGCCTCTATTGCAAGGTAGGACCTAACACCTGGGCCAGATGGACTTTGGTTCCCTACTTTTTCCCAATGGTGGCGCCCCATTAGTGGTCTATATCCGCTACTACCACTCACTAGCAAGTTACATGCATGTAGTATGGGTACAAGTAACCAGCATTATCCATGCATTAAATATAGCATTTATACCAAAAGCCATACATCTGAAGTGGCAAATGAATATCTGTAATGTTTTGATAAATGCAATCGTGTAATAATATTTCAGATTCTAAATGTACAAAAGCAACTATGAAAAAGTTTATCTCTCACACCCTTTCTACACAAAGCGGAATATTGTGGCACATTTGACCATTTCTGCAGCATCCCCCATTTTCTTGTGATTCTATGCACTGTTCGGTTTGACAATATATACAAGTACTGTCTTAAAACTCAATCCCTTCAGCCTTCAGTTATAGACTTTGACCAGATTGAATCCTGATACTGACATCCTGTTTGTTCCCATTAGACATATATCTTTCAAATAAAGGTAAGCACTGTAGTGTGACTATGGTTTCCATACTGTAACGTATGTGCAAATTATCACCGCAAACACTGAATTCATCTCAGTTGAATAGTTTCAATGCTAATGTAAACGACAGTCCAGTACCTGCTAAAACGGTAATCTCTAGTATAAATACTTGTACAGATATTGGAATAAATGTTCGACTCCTGTATGGAACTCAATTTTGCCACAAAAGTAAACTTTTGAAGAGACGACAAAAATCCCACCTATTAAATACATTTGATTTTTCTATATCAATAGCAACACTGAAGCATAGCTGCAATGTTTGGTTGCATTTTTGCCAGTGTGCATTTCTCCAGAGTACGATTTATCCTACAACAGAACTGTATCAGTGGAGAGACATGTGAAGCAATTGGTGACAAATGTCAAGTCCAAACACAGGAACTCACTTGCCATAATCATAAAAAACTTAGTTTCCTTGATATGTTTAAGTAATTAGAATACATTTCTACAAACAAATCATTATTTAATTTCTAAAGACCCATTTTAATTAAGTTTGATATTTTTAAAAATATTTAAGTTTCACATAATAAAAAATAATGTCAATTTTTGGCCAAACTTTCCACGCAGGTTGTTGCATTGGGAGTAAGATGACCCTTAAAAGTTACAAATAATATTTCTGTTCATCAATAAATGGATCTGAAGAAAGCATATTACTCGCGTGCACCAAGTGTGAAATATGAGATGTTTTGAGATCCATGGACCAGTTCAACAAGTGCAAAACTGCATAGATATTAGTTGCCTTAGCATTGGCATGCACAATTTGGAATCAAAAAGAGAGACAAAAACACATTTCAAGTTTCATTTCCAATTGTTAGAAAATATTTAAACTGTTGAGACTGGTCAATTTTAGAGCGTTATCCATTCAGAGCTACAAATTGAGTATAATCTACTGAGAGGACAAGACCCAAAGTCACAGTGTATGCCTTAATGTTGCTATCTATGTAAACGTCAATGGACAAGCTCAACTTTTTTTCTACAGAAAATGACCAACACAAATGCCTGAGTTCATAATTCTTGTCAAGACAGGCTAAGCATTATTCGAGTCATAGTGCCAGAGCAAGACATAAATTGCCATGGTCACATGAAATTGGAAGAAACCAATTATCCGCATGTGTCCTATTCACACTAAATCAGGATCCCAAGGTTAAAAACACATCAAAATAACAAGTATGCCATCAAAATTGTTTCCCACATGTAATAAGAACAATCCATATTTTTCAGCATTGCATTCTTCAGATATGCACAAAGTAACGTATTTATTTACTTATGTTATTTACATGCACACTCATTTACCTATGAATGCATTTAGGATGATTAATTATTAAAACAATGTGTTCAATATGGATTTTTTCCTTGTGCTTTTCATGTTATTACAACACTAATCAACTGCCATATACATTTCCTTTGTTTTTTCCAAATTTGTGATGAAATTCAGTGTTTTAGTTATAAGTTCATAGGTACCAAGACTATTTTACTTATTATAGGCAGTAACGTGGACAAAACAAATCCAAAAAATTAGCATCGATTATGTTACGTTTTCTGGATTTACTTCCATTTCAATGAAATAACTTTATTTTGTTAGTGGAAATGACCTTTCCGGAACCTGCCGAATCGTACCAGTTTCCTTTGGTATCCTTCGCAAAAGCTCAGAGGCTGAACCCAATAAACATTTTAATCTCTGTTTAGGCTGTAATGCTGCTTTACACTGAATGCAAGTAGCATTCTTCACTGTTTAACAAAATCTTCAAGACATATCAGAGAAAAAATATTAAAGATTTTCTTAAGGACCACTATAGTATGTCAAGAATAGCTGATTGGCTCAGTTCATGTAATCATACCTTGAAGTTCCGAAATTCCTGCAAAAAGTCAATAGCTGAATAGATACAACCTTGTACTGAATGAAGCCAGGAAGAGGAAGAAGACGGCCCACCACCTCTTGTGAAAAGGTTTGATACATTTTCAAACAAAGATCATTAAATGGTTAGAATGGCCATCATTTAATAAAAGTTTCAAAAATTTTTATGATTTCGAAGTTTTAAAAAAAAATTTGATGGGATTTAAGAGAATGGGTTATTAAGATTGATTCTCAATCATTGTACTTAAGTAGAACCAACCTAAGTCATTCAAAGCGAAGTCATCAATGACATTCGAAGTTTGAGAGTTATGTCCCCTATACCATATTGCCGTATCTGAAATAATATTCCGAACCCTAAGAAATCATAACAAATCTCAGCGATTCCCAATTTGTTTTATTTTTATTAAATGTGGTTATCAATTAGCGATAGCCGCAGTTATACCAATGTAAAATAAGTATTGTTTTGTCTCATTATCTTATCTAACTGCCATCTGATAGGACATATATCAACTTATATGCTATTGTTAATGTTACAGCATCTGTTTACAAAGACTCTTTGCCAGATCAAAATTCATAGTAAAATATCCTTCACATTTGTGAACCAAGACTTTGTCTTAAGTATGAAAAGAAACTTAGGACAAAGATACAACAAACGGCGATTTGCTGCGAATAAACAAAATGTATTATGCAATCAATGTATAGAGACACTAACTGTTGACCGATATACATTCACTCAGTGTTGGTGTGATATAGTCCGTTTAAACAGTCAATATAACCGGTTGCAGATCATGAAAAGGACGCATTGTAATTTCTGTTTTGGATGCGGGATGATGAAATTGAGAATGGTAAGTTTGTGTTCTTAGTATTATTATTTAGACACTTTTAAATCTGCCAGAATGCGAGTTAAACGCGTCGTTGTACATACCTGGAATCAGTCACGAGCAAATGTTTGAAACAGATATAGCCTTTGTAAACTGTGGGAAAGATCCTCAGTTGCCTGCCAGTGTTGTGATATTATGATTACATCAGGCATCGATTGATCACAGCAAATCAACGTTCGCTGTAATATCACCTGTATAGCGTCTTAATTAGAATCTGCTGCAGCTCTTACTTTTGTTTTGAGGTATGGTTCCGCTAGCCACAACTCAAATGAAAGAAATATGTGTCATCTAAAGAGACTATGAACTATCTTAAGCCCCGTGACATGAAAGTTATTTCAAATTGTTGTCGAAAACAAACATCGTTGATGTAGGTTCTATTAAAGGAAACAAGGCGCGGACCAGTGGTCCTCGCGAGTACAAGGACAGTGGTGCTCTAATGCAGTAGCAGGAGAGGATCAAACTAACGCCAACAATGCCTCCACTGTCAAACCGCAGAAAACAAAACATTTTTCCATGATTTAGTAGAAACATTTAATAGGCAACAACGACAATGGTGTTTTGTTCAGCTTTATTATGTGGGCGCACATTACGCCCTGAAGCGATCGTTATGTTTGAGGTAGTAGCAGTTTGACAAACGGACTGAAGACATTTAGTAGTAGAGACATTTCGAACTTTTCTTGTGACTGTTTTATTCATATATGCCTCGTTAGCAAAGATCGCATTCAGTACAAAATGGACCTCAAGATCTTATACTGAAAACAATCCATGAAGCCTACAAATGTCACATCACCATTGTGAATATCATACAAATCTTCAATTTTACAAGAGATAGCAAGTTTCCTCGCTTCAAATAATCTTATTATCTTTATATCTTTATTTATTTCATAGACTTGACAGTATAGGGTAATTTAAATTCAAAGTTCAGGTACAGTGAGATAATCTGACTAGATCAAATTTAATGGAGACTAAACTTACCGGATCTGCCAAACAGGGGATGTAGACTAAAGGGGAAAATTTTTTAATTCAATTTTATTAGGAAGGCGGAAGAGTGCTTCCTCATATTTATCCCAATTTTCATGTAACAGCATATAGCTGAAGTCAAAATTCAGTTTAACTAAATATAGATGCCGGTATAATTTTTAATTTTCCCATCCTCATTTGATCAAAGAATGATTACCCCAATAAATATGGCCTTAGTTTTAGTTATATCATGCGCCTGTCTCTGGTTACACTATATAACTACGAGTTCTCTTATTTCTCTTCATATTAGGAAAACTCAGTGATGCTGAATATATAACCTGTATCTTTTTTTCCGTTTATATATCTCATTTATCCTTACCATCTCTAGTTGGCATTGCTATGCACAATAGTCTTAATTTGCTCTTGGTTGACTTGGCAACACTAAGCTGGATCTCTGTTCCGGTAGATAACAATATTTGATTTACTCGGGTCTTACCCTTCATTTTTGTCCTCAAATTCTAAAATTCCAATATCAAAGAATTTCTAAATATTAATCTTGGAAAATCATGGGACTAAATTTCAACATATAATTGGCAGTATATATTTAGTTCTAAAACAATTTTGTTCACTATCAAAATCAGAGGTCTCAATGGATAACAATTGCATGAATCACCTAGTAAAATGAGTAAAAAAGCAGGTTTTGATTGGTTGAATGCCAGTGATGACGTCATAATAAAATTATAAATTGCTGACAGCATTGGTGCTTTTCAGAACCAACTGTTGATGGAGCCGATTTTGTGGTACAATCATATGACCCCACTCCTTGATAGTTAGTAAAAGAAGAAAAAGCCTACATTTTATGAGCAGTGCTAAAACCTGATGTAATCTGGTTATGGAAGCAATTCACATAGAAATCATTTATTTTTAACTGTTAATTAAACATATTCTGTTGCTATTGAAAGCATACTAAATCGCTTTTACATAATCTTATTAGTACCCATTTATGTGGACATCATATGATTCCAACAGACAATACATATAGAACCCTGGCTACAGTGTCGTAGCCTCGACTATGTCAGGCTACGAAGTGATCCTATACCGTGTTATGGAGCGAATAGAACTATTGTAAAATTCAAAAATAAGAACTGAGTAAAAATCTGCTACCTAAGTTGAGTTATTTTTTTGAGGAATTTTGGATTATTATAACGTTATTAAGCCTTGATAAGGCAAAATATTATGGTAAGTTTATACTTACCGTACTTTGTTCGCTATGACAGATACAGCCAGATTATTGCCGTAATTTGTTTCTCTATAAAGTATTTAGATATTCTACAATACATAATTTAAGTATGCAATGGTATAGCGCACGAACAGCACGTACACGTATGCTTGCTACTACTTTTTTTTAAATTTTTTTTTTTAAGAGCAACCCTCCCCATAAATTTCAATATATATGGGCTGCCTGAGGAAACTGATGAGCATAAGTTGGCATGACTGGGTCCCAGATACTGAGGTTCTGACACGGGCAGGTTTTCCAAGCATCCGCACTCTGCTGATGAAATCACATATGAATTGGGCAGGCCACGTCACCAGGATGTGAGAAGAGCGACTAGCAAAGAAGATTTTCTACCGTGAACTCAGGATGGTCAGAAGAAACGCTTCAAAGATTCCCTCAAGTCATCTTTGAAACACTTCAACGTTAACCCTGAGTCTTGGGTAGAGTCTCCACAGGATCGCTCCACCTGGCGCAGTCTCAACACTGAAGCTACAGACTTCGAACTGAGGAGAATTGCAGAAACGCGAGCAACGTAAATCTCAGATCTATCGCACATCCTCTATTGACCAAGCAACCCCAAGTGGCATCTCATGTCCAGTATGCCACAGACAATTCAGAGCACAAATTGGCTTGATCAGCCACCCACGTACTCACAGAAACCAAATCAGTTATTAATGTCATGGTTATCTTCAAACTGGGAGGACGAACAACAAGGAATCGACATGTACCTCAGATAAATCGTCTTGAATTACAAGGTAAAGTTTGGTTTTGTATGTAACACTTTCCAATAGTTGCTTTAGGATTCGACTTCGATGACATAGTGAAATATAAAGTGTTATGTTTACATATTTAACTTTGTCCTTGATTGTAGGATGTAAACGCGTTATTTACTTAAAATTCGAGGTCAGGAGAATTTAAAAAAAAATTAGATTGGGGTTTTTTTTCTACTAAAAATACTTATTTTTGTCATGAAGGCATATGATTGTTTACTTCACTAATCTGTAAACTGACTTGGAAAGTAAATTAGAAAACTTTGTCATATACTTATCTGTAATAATTATTATTTTAATGTCTGAAGGTTTCGTATTAAAAATAAAGGGACTCAATTTAATGATTGCTTAATTGACAAAGATCTAGCTTTCACCTCAATTGTATGAAAGATTGCCTCAAAATACCCACATTTAAAAACTTTAGCGTACCCCAGATATACCTGGAGGACTGTTTCCAATCCATTGACATCATTGTATGACTTATGTTTCTATTCTGAAGCATACTGTCAATATTGCATGTGGTACTATATTCAACCCATGCAGAACAATGGTCAAGTTGCCTTGTTATATACATTTGGCAATTTTATTTTTAACAAATATTTGAACAATGTCATACCCATATCAGAATGCTTCGAAAGTGGATCCTCTGGGCTTATAATAGTAGAAATGTATATTTACCTGTCATGAACAAGTGGACCAATTTTATCATTTTAGGTCGACTTTTCAGTAAAACTTCAGCAAGATGTAATTAAAAGATTGAAGTCAAAGAGGGATTACATGTCATTTATGCACAGAGTGCATTTTCACGGAACTCGTCTTGCATATGGAGGTTAAAGCAGATAACATCTCGGTGATGAGCTACATCATCTGGTCACACTGGGTTTCCTCATCTTAATGTTGCAGTTTATTGACTCATCCACGTATACAGTGTAATTCGTTTACTGGGATTCCTGTCTATTTCAATGGAAGCGAGTTCAAAACACACTTATCATTATTGTAAATCCCCAGTATTTGCTCTTTAGGCGAATCAAGATGTACAGATATTTTATGGGGGCTCAAAGCAGTATCCAGTTCCTACCTAATTACTCGGACAGAAGTAAACTAAGAGGCCGATTAAACATTGAATAAATGTTTTGCAACTTCTGATCAAATCAAGTATATGCATGTGGACAAATTAATATTCATTTTTATTCAGTTGTGAATGAACAAATATGTATGGATTCAACATTGCTACTTTAAAAGTTTCTAAGTTATGAAATATTTTTAATTCCATTGGATTTTCCACTAGTTTTACTATTAAAACATTTAAGTATAATACTGACACTGCGACTTTTTAGAGAGCTATATCCACAATGCATTTCGGTTTATCAAGTAGAAAGCTATATCAACAATGCATTTCGGCTTATCAATTAGGGAGCGTTATCCACAATGCATATCGGCTTATCAAGTAAAGAGATATATCCACAATGCATATCGGTTTATCAAATAGAGAGCTACATCCACAATGCATTTCGGTTTATTAAGTAGAGAGATATATCAACAATGCATATCGGTTTATCAAATAGGGAGCTATATCCACAATGCATACCGGTTTATCAAGTAGGAGCTATTTCCACAATGCATATCGGTTTATCAAGTAGAGAGCTACATCCACAATGCATATCGGTTTAACAAGTAGAGAGCTATATGCACAATGCATATCAGTTATCAAATAGAGAGGTATATCCACAATGCATGTCCGTTTATCAAGCAGAGGGCTATATCCACAATGCAGATCGGTTTATCAAGTAACTTTTAAAAATAAGTCACTTTCCTCTGGTCTTGTTCCAAGTTAATGAATGTTCCAAATGAATCTTCGTAATGAACGAATGTTCCGAAAGAATGAGTCTTCGTAATGAACGAATGTTGCGAAAGAATGAGTCTTCGTAATGTTCCGATGTATCAACGATAATGTCAGATCATCTTTAAGTATTCAGAGGCATCCGAGAAAGTCCTAAATATAACTCCAGGTAGCTCTGGTGAATGGTCCAATAAATAATTCCTTTGAATTATTCATACAGCATGGCATTACATCATTACAGGATTCCAGCATGGCTATTATTTCAAACAATCTGATGATTCCAAAAAGCTGATCATAAAAAAAGTTCTTTTCAACTCAAGATCTAAAATGGAATGGAAATAATTCGTATTTCCAGGTCTTTTATACAACTTGCAAATGGCACATTTCACAACGGGAAACGTGTCATATTACGACCCAGAATGCAATACTAAATGCGTCTATTTCATGGAATTTTACTGAAGAATGATCAACAGCTCTGACCTTGAACAAAAGGTCAGTAAACATGTTGTTATTTGATTAATAGTACAACTAAACCCAACTTAAATATGGCTCACTATTTGACACAACTTTAAAGCAGAGTCATAGGCCAAAAGTTTAAGCACATTATATATTCCATATACATAATTCCGTAACAGTACATTTATATTTGCGATGAAGATCTTATTCTCGTTAAATATATAATTGAAGTAGGGCTTTTTTGTGAATGCCATACAACTGTATCTCTTCATCATGACCGAATTAGCGATGCCTTTCTTTAAATTAATCAGCTATACAAGTAGCAAAGATTTTTGTCTAGGTTCTATGCCGTGTTCAATTTGTATGTATTTTATAAACCTGTCTGGTAAAGCTGACACACAGGTGTTTTTTCAGTGTGAAAACCAAGAACATCATAGACGTCCTTTTTTCACTGCAGTAGCTGTCAGCACGAGATTGGGAAGATTAAATGGTCTCTGTAAAACTGACACCTGAATGTAGCTTGGTGTCAAATCTAAACCTCTAAAATCAGATAGATAATACAGCAAATGGCCATCAACGAGTTCCAAGTCTTGGACATCCCTTACATTTCCATAGTAGTTGACAATGTTTCAAATGTTTGTCATATGACATACATTAGTGAAGTTTCAAAAACATTAATTCTTCTCTTTGCACGTTGGTAATTGAAAATAATATTTGAAACCAAGTATATTTTATATGAAATGGGCCAGCTTGTGATGGCCTTATATTCAAAAACGTAGACAGCGAGAGAGAGAGAGAGGGGGGGGGGGAGGACCATGAAATTTTGAAAGGTAAATTCCCCATAAGGCTCCATTCTGAGTAGTTATATAAAACTTAACATATCCAAATGTATTAGTCAGATGTTAGTGAGTCCTACATCAATATATTTTTTTTGTATCCCAAAATCACTCAAAGATAAACTTTTGCAATGCTACGTATTAATTAATTCAGATATATGATTTTAGTTGAATCTAATAAAATGCATAGTTTCTTCAGCCTGTTCAATACATGTAATTTACTATTTAAGTCTGGAACTTTTTGCAAGAACTTAACCCCGCTTATTACCAGGTATACCAACGCGATCACTCCATAGTTCATGCATTCTCCTTAATAAGATGTAGAATATGGTGACGAAATGCAATTTTTAGATCTTTTATTTCTTCCCTTAACATAAGCTGCCAATGTTGTTTTTCGTTTTCTTTTGTCTTTTTTTCTACATTTGTTTTGTTTCTTTCTCCTTTTTTGAGGGGAGGGGGACTATTCTATCATTTAATGGCTGCTATATTAATCAGTCTGGTATGTGATTAACTATTAATCTCGCTATAATAAACTAGTAATCTACAGGATACATTATTAAAAATGTTCTCAATCTAATAACACACACATAAGCACACAATATACCCCCTTTTCTCCCCACCCTATTCTTTAGCCGCCATCAAGGAAAGCCACTCCACATATATATCCCAAATAAATCCAAAGGTTTTTGAAAAAAAATACCTTGAGCTGTGTAACTGTGGTTACTGTAAGCATGTGCACACTTTTTATGCACATAAAAAGCATGACTTTTTGCTGCTAATAAATTAGAATAAAAGGACACATTTGGGAGGAATAGGGACGTAAGTGACATATGTTCAGTTTAATACATGTATAAGGTATGGGAATCACCTTTCCTTGATGTTCAATATTAAAATTATAACTTCTTCAATTTAAACTGAACTCTCTCTCTCTCTCTCTCTCTCTCTCTCTCTCTCTCTCTCTCTCTCTCTCTCTCTCTCTCTCTCTACCTGTCCTTATCGATTATTGAGGATTCTTTTTATTTTGCCCTTTGATATACAACTCATGGGATCTCCTCTCATACATTTATTTTTGCATCAAGTACTGTGGCATTCATTAAACAAATTTGAGGAACTTAAATTTTATTTATAACAACATATGTTTTTCTTCCAGTAACTCTCCCATACGACATGTTCAGTTACTCTTTACTGATGTTTCGTCTCTTATGGACACCGATTTTTTTACCATGCTTCGTCAGGAAATTCACTTAGTCAGTCATCAAGGCTTTAAGAAGAGACACAGCTACAGCTGTATGCACACGTCTAGGACCTTATTTGAAATGAAGGTAGATATTAGAATAGAAAGTATATAAAAAGGAAATTGAAGGTTGATAAAGATTGCCCTCCAGGTTATAAAATCTTCATAGTTCCTTTACATTCTTCATTTTACAAAATGTACGTGCTAATTATGTTCTGTTCCTGCTGGTTTAGGTTTCATGACTCCTATTGTTTAAAGTAATTACTTTAATTAATCCATTTTATTCGTTGTCTCAGGTATGTGTGTAGGTAGGTAGGTACCTTTGTCTTTCGAAGAATGCATCCATCGATCAATCCATGTATCTAGTAAGTGATTATTGATAACTTGATCGATATCATCCTTTTTTGAATCAATGATGCTATTAATAATGTCAATATTATTTCATGTCAGTATTCCTCGTAAATTTTGATGCTCTTTAAACGAGATATCAGCATGTATTCATCTGAGATTGATTCACCTACCTCATCCAAAAATTAAGGATACGAGTATGGATGTCATTAACTTTCCTAATCCAGTTGGGTGGTACCGCAAATACATGTTTATCTTCAATTAAATGTCGAATAATGGCTTCTCTATGATCTTCAAATTCACAGGCAGACCGTATTTACTTTTAATTCCCTGAATGTTCCGATTCCATGAACACCATATGTACTGCGAGCTGCTTATGGTTTTAACTAAGGATCTAATGTCCTTATATAGCATACAGAAAAACGAGATTGAAAACTGAAGTAGTATTAAATGAACTAATGTGGCGGACGATTCAAGAGCACAATTCGGCTGAAGAAGGTAAACGCTATTATACACATGTTTCAATGGTTAAAAACGACAATTCTGAAATTAAATAAGAGAACTATTTGATTTGTTCAAGGATAGTGTGCATTATCTTCAAACGTTCTGACAATATGCAGAAAAAGCACTGGGTGTGAATCGCACCCGGCTGTTCCATTGGATCATTGTAGTACCCCGTCAATGAAAGAGGTAGGAGTACTAATATTAGTACTTATAGAACCCATTAAATCGCACCAAACTTATGGAATAAGAGTCTGTTTCCATAGATTTCACTATGTGATTCCGTCCCACATCTAAGTCTGAAGAAGCTTAGTGTGGGATTGCTATAGACCGTTCTTAATAAGATCCTGATTAATAGTCATGTCTTACAAAAATGAAGCTAAGTATTTCAGTTCGGCCAACAAGCCATAAAACAACAAACAACATAATTTACTACAATGTAATTAGGATCAGACTGTCAGATTGGCTGTTCTTGGACTGATTGTTTGTTCTTACGTGAAAAAGACCACAAATAAAGTTTGATGTTGAAATGTTTAAAGGAAATGGCTGTTTGATCAACCAATGAAAATATCTTTCTTTATCTTGATGAGCGGTCCCACATCATGACATATAGCAACAATCTATGGATTTTGTAGCTCCTTCTTCTTCAAAGATGGAATATGTTGAAAGATTCAGTCTTTATGGAATGTATAATTTTCATTACTCAACGGAACACAACAATATCCATTACGGTTTTGCTCCTTGACGTGTTCAGTGGTAGACAATTGTTAATGCAAACGCTTATCTTGTTTTCTACTGACTGACCTAGGGTCTACTGAATACATGAATAAGAAGTATATATTGGGTATCGTTCTTGCAGTTAAGAAAATTGACTGATGTGTTATTTGTGTCATGGATCATGTGAATTTACGTGCTTTAAAATCATTGTACTACAAAGGTTAATATCAAAGATTCAAATAGGCTGCTTCTGTGATCTTTTTGTTATCGTATTATTTGTTTTTCCGAATGGACTAATTAGCTGGAGTGAAAGAATGTTGTGCACTGACAGTTTTTTTTTTCTCCAGCAGGCAGATAGGTCATCATTAAGTTATTGATAGTATCAGTCTTCTAATTAGTCCTTTTCAATTTTTATAGTTTTCGTCTATCTCCTATACATTATATTTATTTTGTCCGCCTTATATATATATATATATATATATATATATATATATATATATATATATATATATATATATATATATATGATATTATATTATACTATCCCCTGCTTTATTGAGACAAAGGTTCTTATTACATCTGGTGCTACATTAAAGCGTACTAGACTCCGATCCATGTTTTCAGAAGAAAAGCCAAATTTGGTGTGGTAATCATTTATTTCAGTTTGGGATTTCCTTAACTTGGAGCTATTTTCTTTTCTTTTTTATTTCAATTAATATTCTTAAACATTTTATTTGACTATAACAATTTGATCAAGGAATAGAGAACTATTGCATTCTCACGGTCTTAAAAGCAAAACGATATGTCGTCATGGAGATAAATATTCAATTTTCCACCACTTTTAAACACAATGGAGTGTTTTATGTGTATAAACTACAAATCAATCAATCACATGACAAATATCGCGAAATATCTCATAAAATATCCAACCCGTCAGCACTTACGTGCCCGCTAGATCAACACACAAATAAAATTTACCCGGTGATGTCACGAATGTCTTGTTACCCTCTTTTCGTATATTGGCTCCTGGTTTACCGATGTCCCTCATTCGTGTCAAAATTCACAGAGAGCAATGATTCATATATTCTCGTTTCTTACAGCTGGATTGTGTGCCAGTAGAGATTCAGAGACTGTATAGGTTTTCATTACATAGTTGAATGTTAAAGGTTTCATCAATTTGTGACTCGATGTGCAAAATATTAGCTTCTTTATTCTTAAACATGTGTACATCTTTTTTCGCCAAATATAGTTTATATGGAAATCAATACCTTGCCGATTTGTCTTTTGATGGAAGAATGTACTATCGCTGTAAAATTCATCTATTCAGTTTTCTCAAAGTTCTGGGGGCGGGGGGGAGGGGATTATTAGGATGAATATAAAATCCATATGTGCAAATAAATTCATTGAGCTCAGGTGTTTCTTGTCAATAACGATCACGAAATGGAAAAAGTATGGGGAAAAGAACCACTCCTCAAACAAGAAAGATTCAGACCAATCAAGTATGTGTATTTTTAACATTCTGAGACTGCAGTTGATTAGCCACACCCTGAGTCACAAGCATAATTAATGTCAGTAGCGCGCTTCATGTGAGAAATTCTTATGACGTTCACACCGTTAATTGGTTGTTATCCAGCCCCAGTGTGACAATCAACATCATTATAGCGTGCTTCATTTTGTGTCATTACTTCAGTTGTGTAAAGTACGGGTGTAATCACATGGTGTACAGGGATAGGACCAAACACATGACAGTGCAGCATCTGAAGTTAAACAGGGATAGCCTCAAGGAGAACAGCTGATGTTAGCTTGGAATTGCCATGACAGCCTTTGCTGCTAGGAAGACACAAGCTTGAAGACAGTCATAAATAGACTGAAACAAAGGTTGTGACACTTTCTGGCAGAGCATAATCTGTGATATTGTTTCCAAACAGAATTCGACATTATGGGATAATGAATTGATATTTACATTTTAGAAAAGAACATTTTGTGTGACAAATGTGTTACAATAATGCGAGGACAGGAAATATATATCTATAAAAAGAAATACCTGCTGGTTCGAAAAGGTTTGCTTTAATTTTGCATACATCAAATTGCACTCTATTCTTTTGAGATTGAAGCAGAACTTTGTCTTTCCTATGTTCCCTTTTCTCTCCGGCAAATTTGTTTCTATCGCGTTTCCTACAAAATCGTAGATTACATCTAGAGCTAATATTTTCACATTATGTCTCTGTCAGAAGAAGAGTATGCTAGTGATCCAGCCTTCTACGTTTCGATGCTGGTCATCTGTATTTTCTCTGTCTTCATGAATGTTCTTGTCCTGATAGTGATCCTGAAGGATAGGAAACACCGTATCTCCATAGATTTTTACATCTTCAATCTAGCCTTGTGTGACATTCTTCACGCTGGCGTCATGCTGCCCCTTCACTTTAAGAACGTCGCAGAAAGCAAGGAAGAATTCGATGGAGGTACGATAATGCTTTTAGTTCAAGAATTATTATAGTGTTAAAATCTGATTGTGATCATTAATGATGCAAACTGATAACATAGGTTTCGATGTATGTACGTATGTATGTATGCATATGATAATTGTATTATTGTCTATGATCCACACAAAGGATAAAACAATTTAAAATGTATTTCTGTATGCACCTATGAATGTATGTATGATAATTGTATTTATTATCTATCGTCCATACAAATTATATTACAATTTGACATGTATGTATGTATGTATGTATGTATGTATGTATGTATGTATGTATGTATGTATGTATGTATGCTTTCGAGTATAGCCGACTCTTTAGAATTATCAACCTGACTGTGTTATAATCTTAGCGCCGTTTTGTGCCAGATTTTAATTTTAAGTACGTTCCATATTGCAAAGAGGAATCTAATAAGCCAAAGAACTCTGATTTAACTTCCTGAATTCCGAAACCAATTATAAACTTTTTGTTTGATATGTAGACAGAATTTGAAGAGATAGAAGCGCATATTTCACAGAACATTGAAAGTAAAATTTTAATCAAAACCATATGATATAAAACATTTCGCTGTGTACTCCAGTAAATATGTAAGCATACCACAGCGGGCATTAATTTCAGGGCACATCTAAATATCCGAATGATAATCTGCTTTGTGGAGTATGATTACGTACTAGCAAAGTATTTGTTGTACTAAACTGTGTTACCGTTAATAAGGAAAACATTCAGATTTATAAGTTCTGTTTGGTGATTTTTGAGACTCTATCGCTATTCTTGTATATTTCGCACCGAATGAAGCGAAATACAGTAAATTTCCTATATAACGAAGTCAGGGGGACGTGAACTATTTTCGTTAAATAGACATCTGGTTTTATAGAAGATTTGGATAGGAAGTTTCAGTTACCGGAATGAAATTTTTCGCTATTTCTGCTCTCGCAAAATGTCAAGTTTGGTGTTTAGTATAGCCATAGCACTATTGTAAAGTCTTCCAAAGTTTGACTCTCTCTGTCTCTGTCTGTCTGTCTGTCTGTCTGTCTGTCTCTCTCTGTTATTATTTCGATTTCATTATTTCCTTTAATTTACTTTTTATCTTATAGAAGGTTTTAAAATTCATGGACATTTTAACTTCGGTTTCAAGTTAGACTTTTTTCCAGGGAAATTCGCATCCTTTTTTCATGCCCCTCTCCCTCAACATTCATATTTATTATATTAGGAAATTGCCATCTCGCGATAATTCGATGATACTGATTGGTTGCATGAAGAGCAAGTTGATCCGAGCCATAATTTTATCGGATTTACTAATCCTTTTCACATCATTGTATATTAAATCAAATATAAAGCTAAAAAATTTACAACAATATAATAATCACCATTACTTTTCTTATTGCACGAAGGGTTGCAATTATTGCTGATATCGCCGATGTATCCAGCTAGGAAAACCAATAAGGATGAGAAAGAAAAAAACAACCGTCATACAGCTTCTAGAACAAAAAAAGAACATCTCTCGAGTGGGAGTCAAATTGTCTTATTTCTCATAATTTTTAAATTGTAATATCTGAATTTTACTAGAAAGTTAACTTTGTCAGCAGTACCATTCTTCGGTAAAACCTAATATACTTTCTGAATAATTAAATACAGTCAAAATAGTCTCAATCAGAGGATTGAAATATATTATTCATCAAATACTTTTACCGGCAACCATGCAGTCCTATGATATTCCGAAGCTGCTTTTTTCTTTAGAAAGTTGTTTTAATATATAGCGTACTTGCAACTCCGCGTTGTAGTAAGCAACCGCGTCCACTCCTACATTGTAAGCATCCGCGTCCACTCCTACATCGTAAGCATCCCCGTCCACTACTACATCATAAGCATCCGCGTCCTTGACCAAAGTCAGCCTTCAAAGTCAGCCACATTTTGTGGACTTTCCGTACGTAAATTAATTTTATTTTTATATGATCTGAGTGAACCTTGTATACGAAATCATCGGCGGACTTGCAGTAGCATTATTTCATTGAAACTGAAATTTGGGGAAATTCGTGTAGGTAAAGATTAAATTCTATAAAAGATTAATTGTGCTAGATCTAACAGCAAAGGCTAAACATTTTTGCTGCACTCTGGACTCTATGAGACTATTGGCTACGTGAATCGAGACAATTAGAGATTTATCGATTGACCGATAATAGTTATCAAATGTTCTGCCAAATTAGTAAAGCTACATGTGTGTCAATCCTAGATATCTGGAACAAAGAATGTTTCGTTTTTCATAGGCATTATGGTCACCTTGGATTAGGAGTTGTTCTTCTAAAGATCGGCACGTAAAATCTAAATTAGTTTCAGAGCACATACATACATACATACATACATACATACATACATACATACATACATACATACATACATACATACATACATACATTGGTAAAACCAACCAATTGAAAAAGAGTGTGTTCTCTTGTTTACTCCATTGTTTAGATTAACTGAGATAGCACAGTGGGGGCCTTCACTACTTTGATTACATCAGGTCATAAATATCCATTTGAAAACAACTGTTCTATGTGGGTATATAGTGTGGATGTAGATCTATTGTGTGAGACCAAAGTTGGAAGTCTTTACAACCCCGATCCCCTCACATATACTTAGTATGTATAACCTACTTTTTTAAAATATATGTTCTCCCTAAACGCTGTGTTATCGAAATTTAAATTATTCATAAATAGACTTTACAAAAGATTAATTCTCCATGCATGACAAGATATTATTGGTTGGTTACCTGTATGTTTGGCCGGACTTCCTGTGAGTGTACGAAATTTGAACATATTAATCGGCCTAATACACTCGAAGGTTTTTTTCCCAGAAATTACCAAAAGGACGAAAATGAGCCATTTCCTGTAGTCCCGAATGAGACCGTCATTACATAAAATACTGTAAATAAAATTACTGACAGTGCTAAACAACCCGACTGTTTTAATAATTGCGGTGGTAGGTATAGGTATTTTTCATTAATTTTCGGATTATCATTAAACATATGTGCGCATTTATTTTCACTTATTTATTACAGAAGATTTTTTTAAATGACACATATCATGAACGTTTATATACTTATTTCTGTATGTTTGATAACAACAAAAACGATATTATTAACATAAATAATAATAATAATAATAATAATAATAATAATAGCAAAAATAACAACAATGGGTGATAAGGAAGAAGAGTGAATAAACGATTGAACGAATAGTATTGTTTATCTGCAAAATGTTATATATATATATATATATATATATTCATTCATAATTATCATCGAAATATTTATTTCTAAAATACTTTCAAACACGATGTCATCGAATTTAAGAATTGATCATATTATAGTGACAATTAACTCTGACTGGCTTATATGAATTCATAATGAGCCAGCACAAATGTCGAGCTTTTCTACATTGTGTTCACTATAAATAAATAAGTAAGTACTTAAGTGAGTAAATATGTTTTATGTACGCGATGGCATATCTCCCTTCCTTTGGTTTCAGCAGTTTAACTTTACCAAGGATTTCAACTTTTGGTATGCAGCTATATATTGTAGAGACCTGAGTTATAATTACTGATTGCCTGTGCTCGTGGTTTCTGCAGTATAACTTTACCAGGATCGTTTGATTTCCATCGAATCTGGTATGTTGCTTTATGTTGCGGAGAGCACGAATGAGGTCGATTTCCAACATTCCACAACGTAGCATCGTTTACAGGCGTTATGCCTTTTGATTGCATGTCCCCCTGTGTTTAGTTTCTGCATCATTACTTTACCAGGAATTGTTGGATTTCAATAAACTTTGGTATATAAATTTATAGTGATTGAGTTTTATTACTAGCATTCAACAACGTCATTTAAGGGAGTTTTTGCCCCAGACTGCACAGCCTTCTTACTTTGGTTTCTGGAGCATACCAATTTGTTTGCTCTTTATTATTTCGATCAAATGCAGCATGCACCTTTATATTTATAAGACCTTGAGTTAGCTTGATTTATATAATCCCATAACGTTATGTACAGAAGTTATGACCTACTGATTGTATGCCGTCTTCATTTTGCGTGTGGTTTCCACGGCATTACTTTACCAGTGATTGTTTGAGTTCAGCTTAATTTGGCATGCACCATAAACTGATGTGTCCAAGCAATACATTTAATCTTCAGCGTTCAACATTATTGTTTTGAAGAGTAAGAGCCCATGATTCCAAGTCCTCGTGTCTTTACTTTCTGCAACATTACTTTACTAACAATTGTTGGTTTTCACCCAAGTTCGGAGTACCTTTTTATATTGGTGAGACCTTTTATCATTTGCATTTTCAGAATTCCATGTCATCTTTTACAAGAGACACGTCGCCTGAATGCGTATTCTCTTAACTTTCTTTCCCTAAACGTGTTCTTCTGTTTAAGGACCTGCAGAGAAAATTGCAAAAGCAGCGACTCTTTGCTACGCATCCATTGCTACCAGTTCTAGTTCTTGTAACTGTCACTTCATCAAATGGACGTTTCCTTATTCTCTTGCTAATGTTGGTCATTTAACATTAAGTTCAACACTTGCTTACATAATATTTTGTATTCATTATGATGACTACATTTAATTTCTCCTCTTGTATTAATTATAGGATAGCGTGGTTTTGTTGCGTTGTTTACTTCATCAACCGCTATTTCGGATCTAAGAACAACATCATTCGATTTGCGTGATTATTGCCCAGGAACATATGCTGGTCAATAGAGGAACCATGCATGGTTTGCTGTTTGCAAACGTTTGCCGAAATACGACGAAAGACTTTTAGCCCAAGAACGAAGATTAGAGTACAAAGACGTTTTCGAGTGTTCCGGCAAATGCATGCACACAACAATCAATGAGTAATCGTTATTCTTACATGATAATTACAACCAGAGAGTAATCGTTATTCTTACATGATAATTACTAAGTGCATACATTAAATATCAAATACCTACAGCAAGGAGCTTTTACATACTAAAACAAATCAGTACTTACATATAAAATGCACGCGACAAACCAGCTAAAAGTGATCTGGCCTGGATTTCGCCAATATATTTTAAGTCTGAAATCAACCGATCTAATTGGATGCAAGCTAACTGTAACTTAAAATTGACCAATCAGATATCTTAAGTCGCGGGTTCGATATCCGCCTAAGCGAGTCTAGGTCGGCTGCCTCGGTATGTCTTCGTGTCAAGTTTCATCCGTATAATATAGCCAATAATATATTAAAAGTGCCGATAAAACCGACGAATCAACCAACGAACCATCTAATAATAGTAGTTCCTCACTCTAAAGCTCCTCAGCATACCGTTGCCCTTCTTGTACTATATAGTCATAAAGCCCGTTAAATTGGGTTGATTTCCTTTTTTACCATTGCTACTTAATTTATTTAACCTAATTTTATTTCTTGGTCAATTACAACCAATTATAATGTGATTTGACATTAATAAATATCATGTAGTGTTGTTTTATGCACTATTATTATAGTTTGTTGAAACATCACTGAATATAAGGCTCACTCGCTTGTAACGTTGGTCATATTTATAGCTCTTATGAACAGCGTTATAAAGAGGCAGAAATATACGTTCTTATATAGAGGGCGAACGATATGTTCTACTTTGGTACAGCCTAAATAGGTTTAGACGAGACAAAAGAGGCGAATCGGATAAAACTGGATAGAGGACAATACTGCACACAGACTTTTCTAATCAACAGACATATTTAAAGATCAAAATATTTGAGAAGAAAATATATGAGCACCTAATGCCTGATAATGTTTAAAGAAACATTATTATTATTATTGTTATTATTAATAGTAAAATTTATATTTTTACTAATATTGTTGTTGTCGTCTTTAGTATTCTAAATGTACATGGAGTATACATTTTGTTGATATTCACAATCATTAACTTTGCACTTTTTGAAAAGTCTAGGTTACCTGTACTCACGATCTTCTGTCCTATTCCAATGGTTTCCAAGAACAGAAATGACAAATCTATCTCAAGGTGGATTAATCCAAATCAATCGATCGATCGATAAATCAATCAATCATATTCAATGAATCATAAAATTATCAATTGAAAATATATTCCCTTGTTGCAGGTGAAGTTGAATGCAAAATGGTCATGTTCCTACCACTCATGACCGTAATGACCTCCATCAGCACTATGGTAGCTATTGCTATTGACCGCTGTCAGACGATCGTCAAAAACCGGCGACTACAAAGCCAGCGTGCCTTATGGATCATCGCAGGAATCTGGGTTTTTTCTGTGCTTGTCTCCTGTCCTCAACTGTACGAGTACAATATATATTACAATTCTAAGGAAAATGGAACGGTCCTTATCAAAGAATGCGGTTCACATGGAATTGTGAAGAATTTCGAAACCATCTATGCTGTTTGTGTGTTTGTAATCGCCTACGCTATTCCAATGGCTCTTCTTTTATTCGGTTACACCTGTATTATTATATACATTTGGAAGACATCGCTCAACATCCGGAAGCAGCAACAGGTACGACAAGCCGTAAACCCGCCTGAATTGTCTAATCACCTCTCTAAAAAGAAGATCGGGGTCCTCAAGATGCTAATTACAACTGCAGTGGTATTTATACTTCTGTGGACGCCCTATTTCGTAACATTTGCTATGGAGGTATGTATAGTGATCTAGTGATTATCTTTCATCATTTTGATAAGTGACAAAATGTTTTGCTGTCCAATAAAGGCATTAATTTCATTGGCAGATATGCATCTGTCTTATTGTTCTACACGAAGTGGAACGGACTTTTTTTCTCCCAAATATATTGGCAAAATGCACATACGTACATTAATGATAATGATGATGATAAATTCAATACACCAATCGTAATTAAGTCAATGAATCCCTCATTGGTTTTGAAACAAGACATGCTCTGGTTATTTTGATTTTAAGATTTTTTTATTCATTCATCTTATTCCATTGTTTATATTAGATCCGATATCATAAGCAGGATGGCTATTACACTACTATGGACGGAATAAGAAGAAATAAACACGAGGAATAACAATCTAAGTGTTACTTTGTACTCTAATTTGTATTTTTCGTACAGCAACCTCTTGATTTTGCTTTTTTTCTGCTTCTTCTTCCTCCTCTTGTAATTTAAAATAATAATAATAATAATAATAATAATAATAATAATAATAGTAGAAGTAGTAGTAGTAGTAGTATTAATATTATTATTATTATTATTATTAATATTATTATTATTCAGGAGATCACAGGTGAAGACGACACGGCGAGTTACGGTGGATGGCTTAACTCTGTTGGCAAGACCATCACAACTCTCACCACCATTAGCAATCCTATCATCTATATAATCTTCAGCCAGGATTTCAGACGGTCAATAGCCAAGATTATCTGTTGTTGCAAGAAACTTAACAATGTTGTGTACCCGACATCTACATGATCTAATTTATTGTCACGTGACGCTAACATATATTATCCATCCATGCTGGGAAGTGAAGATAGTGACTCCCAGGAGAAACTGCGTTGGATGAAACAGTTATGTTTTATAGTTTATTTTTTTATTTTTAGGTTCTTTCTATTGAGATCATCATTTGTTGAAGACTGTGTTATGGAAGTTACATTTTAGCATATATTTTGAATGGAACGCTACATTATTTCATTAAAAAAATCGTTGAATCTTTGAAAACAAATTTTGAAAACTTAACATCACAGGCATTGCCGATTAAATTGTTGTAGAATTGGAAAGATTTTCTCTGCAGTTCTAAATATTCATTGTCTCATATACCAACGTCCAACAGTGGGTAAGACGAAATTTCTTGTCAGAAAAGATTATATTTTGCACTCTTCTGTGTTCTTAAAACTTGGATCCTGTCTTTTGAATAACGTTATTACACCTTATGCGCAGTATTATGGGGTACCATTAAGATGATTTTCGCAATCTTGGCCTCCCTTACATTCAGCATCACCTGGAAAAATCATTTAGTGTTGTCAATAGTTCCCTTTTCCCATACTACTATAGTTATAATAAGCCTTTTCTTAACGCACACCAGCTTGGTGGAAATATGGCGCACACGAGTTAACTCCCTTGATTGCATCTATGTTTAGGTACACACAAGAATGCAAATTTGCCTGCACCATAACTTAGAAACGTAGTATGGTAGGACGTATATATATATATATATATATATATATATATATATTGAAGTCCATGTATGGATAGATGTGGAAAAGTCTACTGTCACACTGGGTTGGCCACTCTCTCTTGACATTCAGGCCGGGGTCCAATCCGGGATCCTGCAGCAGTTAGGGGATATTCAGATCTAAAACAGATCACGGATCATGTAACGACCTATCTCCCCATGTGAACACAACCGAGTTGCAGGAAGGAAAAAAAAAACATAACAGTGCAGGCTTTTTTTTTTGGTTTAAAACGGGCGCACATTTCCACAGCCGACTTGTTTTTGGGCCTCACCTATAAAATCATACCAATTGGGAGGTTGGATATTTATGCTGGTTTACATACTTCTGTCCTCTACATCAATGTGAACATAATGTTTGTCTTCGAGCATAATGAATGTGGAATTAGAGAGATAAAGATACTTATACATCATGGCCTGGAGAGAAAATCGAACTCACAAGTTGTATGAAGTAAACGAAAACGGGAACGTAAGACATAATTTGCGTCAAAAAGTCATGCTAAAAATCTTAACAACAAGCTACATTCTTATTGCAGTTTCTAGGATGGACAGATATAAAACAAATATTGAGCTCACATCAGTTTGTATTTGAATGCTTTAATGGGATCATACCAAAAGATCTTGTTATTAATCACCTTAACGAAAATAAATATGATAACAGGATCGCAAACTTAGAGGCTGTTACACTACAAAAAAATAAATTTTTAAAAAATTTGCTCGGTGGAGTTGGTAAACATAAAAAGACAACACGACCTGTAGAAGCCTCAAATTTGGAAACCTGAGAGTGAGAAATATTTCCATCCATGTTTAAAGTTAAGATATATATAGAAAAGTATTCTTTGATTTTATTCATGTTGTCGCGATCAATTTTAATGTCATCAAATACAATGACAGATTCATTGTCGCTATTCAAATCGTCTACGGGCATTATTTCTTCTGGATCTAATATTGTAAATGTTTTGTTGATATCAGTCTTAGTATGATCAGCAACAGCAGAACTGCTAACAGCCTCGTCAAAGTCGCTAAGTATCCTGTATTTACGTTGACTTGGATTGAGCGTGTAAATGACTACCCAGTCATAATTAAGTCCATTTTAAGCTGCATATTGAAAAGTAAATTAGTTTTGCCGCGACCTGTTGGACGCACAATCATGTAATCCGAAAACAAAAAATGACGTTATGATTTTGATGTCTTTTTTCTATGCAGGAGAGTATATATAATGAGTCATTATACAGCTTTGGTACAAGAAACATATATGTAGGAATGGATGCTGATCTTCCAGTGGGTAAAAGTCTAAACATTATTCAAGCGCCAGAAGGTTTTAGAATTACCAGCAATGTAAACTCAGTTATGTTTGAAGTTACTGGCGCTGGAGTTAATGAGACCTTTGCTCGGGTCAAAAATGTGGGCGTGCCAACTGATGATGCAAATGCGACAACTAAACTGTTTGTGGATTCCGAGCGAATAAAACTATGATCGGAATATTCAGCAGCCTTTAAAGCGCATCTGGCTTTTGCTGACCACACATCTACTGCGTCAAATAACGAAATGGCATCGACAGGCGTTTATAATAGTGTTTGGATCAGAATAGATTGTCCTGTGGCGGTTGCTATTTGGCGCTTTCAACTTAGAGGTTGATCAGTTACAACTGAATACATCTAGAAGTGTCCAATGACAGCGCTAACTGGACCACACTTACCACAAGTACGGATACGTTATTTTCAAATTGTTACGTTTGTTGATATTATGTGAACAACATATATAAGATGTCAGAATTCGTAAGAATTGCACACGAATTTAACACGCTGTTGTTTGAAAAAAAATCATGATGATGTTGATTTTGATGACGCGAGATTTAAGACGTTTGATGAAAAAATTGGTGAAAGCAAACATCTGTATAAAAGTTTTTGGCGGATCCAGAGGCGTAAAAATAGATGATCACATGCTCAATCTTTTTTCGGTAACTCATGTGCGTGTCACAGTTGCGGGACGAGGTAGACAAATATGACAAGCTAAAAGAAAGTTTCTACAATGACAAAGAATCGGCCAGCGCTGCTAGAAACATAGGAGTGCTCTTTAAAAAACATACTAAACGAGTGGAGTAGGGATAACTTACAACCAGTGTTTCTAACTCAAAAAATAAAACGCAGAAAATTGAAGGAAAAAAAAAAGAAAAGATTACAATGAGGACTACGCATGCATGTACGATCAAGTCTTGCAAAAAGAAAATTAAAAAAAAAAAGACTTCAAGACAAAATCCACAAAGAGCTTGGTTTGGATTATGATGACGCAGAAACTATTTTTGAAGCTATGGCGTTGCCTTATAAAATAGTTGCTGATACTCCACAATCACAACCTAAGCCACCAAGCCACTGCAAACTGATCCAGTTGTTGAAAAGCAGTCAGAGCAACCACAACCTGATTCTGTTGAAAAACAACCTAAACCAGTAGTTGAAAAAAAGATGATCCATCACAGCAAGATGATGCAGAAATTAAAACGACAGCAGAAACATATTACAACATCTTTAAGTATGCAAGAGATTCTAATAATCTTAATCCACTGCGAAAACTTTATCATCTTAAGAAAAAGTATGCAGAAGGCTTCACAGTTAAGTCTATTGTTGTTTCAGAAATACCTACTGACTATTTTAATGAACCTGAACCAAAAACTACCAATCCAACATTTTAGGAGCAGATGATGAGCAAACTTGAAACAGAATATCCACAAGATAAACATTTTGTTTTCAAAGAGGAAATGCCACCAGAGGACGAAAAATTATTTAGCTTAGTCTTTTTGTATACAATGCTAGATATCATTGACTTCAATCATATTAGCAGTCATCTCGAAAAAGAACAACGTGAAGAACTTATCGCGTATTACTATAGTTATCACAAACGGGTTTATTGTTTCAAGCGGTCCTACATATATTTCAAGTCCTGGTTGTTTTTGTTGTCAACAATTCCGTTAGTGTTAAGCGCCGCAACTCTATGACAATTTTAGCATAGCAGTCAAAGTGATCATTATTTTTTCAATCAGATTCAATCAGATTCCAAGTGATGTCCAGGGCGTCGCTTACAAAACTATAGGCGTAATTGACGGTCATCGATTTTGAGATCATAACAATTTAGTTCAGGTGAAAAGTAAGCGCAAGGAGCTTCTTCATAAGCATCTATAATTGCTTCTGCACACATTTGATTAATCGTTTACATAACAAAGTAAACAACAGTCTTCAAACCAAACTGCCACCAAACCTTGTTTTGACAAAATCGTACAAAGATCTGTTACTGCCAAAAATAGATGCATTCAAGGAGTTAACTCGTGTGCACCATATTTCCGCCAAGCTGGTGTGCGTTAATAAAAGGCTAATTATAACCATAGTAGTATGGTAAAAATGGGCTATTGGCAACACTAATTGATTTTTCCAGGTGAGGCCGAGCGTAAGCGAGGCCAAGACTGAGAAAATCATATTAGTGGTGCCATAGCTCCTTTTACCACACTACTTTGCGCCTACTATCGAGTTCATTTAGTACACAAAATCATTTGATTCTGAAAGTAAAAAGTCATACAAAACTAATATCAATATTTAGTTAATCTTCAGAATTTTCACCAAATGAAAACAAAACAACAACAACAACAAAAAAAAGAAACATAATCATTAATTGATCGTGATTGGTTTATTCACTCACATTGATCTACGAACTGACTTTTATCTCTGCACATTTATTCCATAAAGTCAACATTAGATGTTCAAAACAAACAATAGCAACCCTAACTATTTTTATCACAGAACTTTGCGGTCGCTGTTTAAACCGCATCCATTAGTATTCATTTAGGAGCCGCCGTGACTTGGTGGTGAAGACGTTGAACTCGCAACCAGAAGGGTGCGGGTTCGATTCCCACCATCGGATCAACTGGATCCACTACCGTTGTGTGTGCTTAGGCAAGGCACTTTACTCTACTTGCTTCGGCACAATATAACCTTCATAGTGTTGTTATACCGTAAAGCATGTAAAAACCATACAAACAAATCATGTTAACATCAACGGGCTTGTAACTGTTTTACTGCTAAACACGTTTTATAGATTATAATATATACAGATCGATAACCTTCTTTTCGAAACGGCTTTTATATTTTACCTTTCATATTTCTTTCATTTTAATTAATTAAAAACTTTAAGATTTTCACTATCAAATTTATCCTCTGGCAAAAGCAGTAAATGAGCTATTAGCAATGAATTTATGGATTTTTATGTTACAATCGATGATTTTATTTTATCATAAGAAATTATACCAGAAGCAACTAGATAACCTATTTGATCCTAACAATTTCTTTTATTATTCATATTTGTACTTTCCAGTGTTCTTTAAACTTTCATTATGCCTTGAAAAATGACAGAAATAAACAGAAATAAAAATATTTTGTGATTTGTGTTGTTGTTGTTGTTGTTGTTGTTGCTGTTGAAGTGATGTATGGAAATAACAATCACAACTAATATTAATGAGGTAAATATCGTTACGATAGCTACTTCGCATGCACATACATGTAAATAAAATCAATGGTCATGCACCCAAATCCCAAGTTATTGGATGACATATATTCCTATTCATCAGGATTTCCGGATTGCCAGGACACATTTCTGAACTTTTTACCTTTTTGTGCTCATTTTTGTGTCCGGACTTGGTCGCGAATTTCACGATTATTGATCAATATTATCGCAAGAAAAATTCATTCTCAAAAGGTTTTATCACGGAAACGAGTTTCCCATATGAGCGGGGTTTCGATTAATGATGTTCCTCTGTACTTAAAAGCTATCTTTGTGATTTTCTCCCAGTAAGAATGCATTTAATTGAAAAATTATCGCTGATTTTAGAACTCTCCAATAGGGCTAGTTATGGGATCTATTTCATGTGCCACAAATCTTTGTTGACGCGATTATTCACGGAACTCTTAATATTGGGATTGGCTCGCACCCATCATTTGTTCAATCTGAGATATTGTTTTTGTGTTTCAAAGGCCATAATTCCATTGCGTTTCTATCGTATTTTTTTTTAATGCAATAGCTTGCACACGTCAATAGATTCGAAGTAATAATGTGTTTTTATTAACTAGTTCATGATATGCAGTTCTCCGGATAAGAATACAGTAAAACGGGTTATTTTCCCGGGCGTAACATTTTGCGATTTTGTTTTAAAAGAAAAAAGTGGATTTTTTTTTTCATTTTCAGGGAGTTATATTTTATCGATTGGAGATATTTTAAGCTTTTGTGTGGGGACAATCACCAGTGTATTCTACCCTTAGAAGATGTCTCTTGAGCGCATACTGAATTATTCTACACGGCACAGCACTGAGTCAGGACAGCTAAAAAAGGGTTTTAACATTAAACTAGGAAAAAATTAGGAAAAATAATTCCAACTGGATTATGTCATTAATTGTCAGGCCAGCCTGTTCCATTTATATGTATATATATATATATATATATATATATATATATATATATATATATATATATATATATATATATATATATATATATATATATATATATATATACAGGTTAGAGAATTTTTAATTCGTACTCTACGGACCGAGTTCCCCAGCGACGGCATCCATCGCCTTGCAAGCACCAGCCCCTAAGGCGATGGTGCCGATATCTACCTATCTATTAATATATATATATAGTCCAATGGTGCTAAATTAATCTGAGGTATTGACAGAGACAAAAAAATATTACACCCCGGATCATTTATTAGAAGCAAGGGTTTCTAATCAGGCAACCCATTGGAGGACATTAATTCTGCTCGGGAAACCCATGAAAGCACATAAACACCTGTCCTCGCGCCTGAAGGACCTCACCAAGAGAAAATCCAATGGTTAGGTTAAGAGACTCGACAGTGAACACATAAAACATCCAGATGGATGAAACTTATCGGTATTTAGTGAATATTAAAACTTACAAATCGATAATTAAAAATAATTAATATGTATAAAACAACGACACAAACGAATGCAAACAAATAAATCTGTTTAAACCAGAAAGCCGACTATACTCTATAACCTAACATACTACCTGCTGTTCACAATTTTAAAATACATAATAATCCTGAAATATTACCCCGCCAAAATGTATTAATAAAAAAAAAATATTTAGTATGTAATGCAGTTAAAATAAGTGTATTTGAAACGCCTGAACTTTGAAAATATGAAAAATTAAATGGCATCACTTATAGTTAAATTTTTCCCATAATGGTCACACATAATGCATACTGACTTTTTACACTCCTTCCCTCCACCCAACCCAACCCCCAAACAAATATGTCTTGTCAGTTTGGGAAGAGTTGTCATCAGCGTTAAAAATTACTGCATGTACAATAAAGAGAGTGTCGATTCATTACTGAAAGCTTAGATCGATCATGATATATTTGTCAATAGTAAAGCTTAAATCGATCATGACATATTTCTCAACAGCACAGCTTAAATCGATCATGATATATTTCGCAACAAAACCAAATCTATTTTAAGTTCACCTCCTGTTCTTAATTTTTACCAAGTACTGTACCTGATAAATAAAATATCTATGAGTGTCATTGCATTAACATCTAATACATGATTTCGCCCATTGCGTATATTTGCAACGCCATATTATTACTGTCTTGATCACTGACAACTTGATTTATTGGGACACTCATCAAAAATAGTTGAAATGTGACAAAGATACACGTGAAGCAAAATCCGGTCACAAACTTGTCAAAGAGGGTAGCAAGAACATCGTCATCTGAACTGAATACTACGATTGCTATTAATAGCATTAAAGTTGCCGTTGTTGTTGTTGTTGTTGTTGTTGCTGCTGCTGCTGTTGTTGTTGCTATTATTATTATTATTATTATTATTATTATTTGGGGTACGTGGTATGTAAGATAGGTGTCCACCTCGTTGAATAATATTCAATCTGTTATTTAAAAACAAGTTTGTAAGCTCTGTATTTCTTTTTCAGACACCCTTGCAACTTTGTGTATTGTGTGTAAGCATTTCATACTCCCAACCCTGTCCACTGTGAGTTTGAGTATTCACAAATGCCTGTCGAGGAGTATGGTGTAAACTGTTCTTAATATTATCCATATAAATCAAATGGTTCAAGTCCCTTGGATTATTTATTCACAGTATCAATGATAGTTTATCTTCCAGTACAAAAGACTGAGTGTCTCCAGGAAGAAAGAAACATTTACTTCGGTTAGTCTATGTAGCCAATGCTAAGTATGCTGAGAACGGAAGTAGCGAGACCTTCTCATTTCCTCGTGTTTTTATTTAAAAGTTTCATGCAATTGTCCCATTTATTTTGACGGATAATACATTTTTTACAGATTTATTTTCGCGATCTCAACTTGAAGCCGATAAATCGATAAAATATATCCAACGCTAAAAGTAACCCGTCATACCGTATCTAGGAAGTCACTAAAGAGCATAATTAACAGGAAGTGAAAACGACCGTTATTATAGCCAAGCAGGACTGTCTTGAGTAAGACTGATATTTAAGACATAATGCACTGAGTTTTATATCGAGATGAGGTAATACGATACAATGATTATTTCAGAACTACAAATATTAACAATGTATGTATGGGTGGCTTCATTTTGGTTTATAACTTTTTTAAAAGACCCCAACCTTCATCCTTATATATAATGTTCAATCTGTTTTTGAAAAGTCTAGCTTATATCACTGGTATATGCAGTCAATATGTTTTACATTAGTATTTTGTTTATTAATTGCGGTGTTTTTAAACCAATGAAAGTTGTAGGAAAAGGGACCTTCTGGATATTTACACATTTATAGTGTTTTAGAAGCTCTCCAATAATGTATTTATAATATTCAAGAGGGTCCAAAATGATATGCTTATAATGTTTAAAATGGTTTCTAATGATATGTTATATAGCGTTCTCAATATGGTCTGTGCTATATTTTATGTCTTGAATAGCCTCTAAAATGATACGGTTAGTGTGTTGTAAGGGACGCCTCGCAATTAAATTAAAATAAACGCACTTACGATATTTGAATAGAGATGAGCTAAAAAATATTATTGTGCTTGCTTTTTTAGGCTTGTTGGTAATATATCTATCTCCAAGATAATTTCCTATAATAAGATTTGTATAGTTATGAAGTAACAAATTATAATAATATTTCTCTAACTTATTACTTTTTCAGGATTTGGGAGATTTGGAAAATAGAGATTGCTAATTTTGAAACATTTTGAAAAATAGGGCCAATAATGGATTTTGCCCCTTAACGGATTTTTAAAAGATACTTTTGTATATATAATATATATATATGTTTCAATAGATTTACTTGCTGATTATTTTAAAGGTGATGAAACTTTTGATATTGGTACTTATATTATTGCACACCATCTAAAAATACTTGTATTACTCAAACACAGCCATGTAGAGGGTAATGTTTGGGTGCACTATTTCATATTTGTATAAAATGGAAATATGAAGCAGTATGTAAATTATAGTATGTAAATAGTGTCGCAGTCGCAAACTATTACTGCAGGTTTATGTTGCGACTCCATTTAAATTACTAAGATTAAGCATAGTCATATTATAAGTAAAAAGAATCTTAGCTTGCAAATTAAAAATTAGACAGATTGATCTTACTTATATTATAAGTAAGAAGAATTTGTGATGACAAATTAAAACTTACATAGATTAATGTTACTCATGTAATAAGTAAAAAAGAATCGTGGATAATAAATTAATTTTTTTAAATAACTACTCACTCAAATTTATTATTTTTTTTCCATAGGCATAAGGCCTAATCCCATCTTCAAGAATAACCTTTCAGGTATCAGGGGGTTACAAGCTTATTTTATTAAGTTTATAGACCCCGATTCGATGATTATTACTTCCTATGGAATATATCTTATGTTTCAGCTCTACTTTTTCAAATAAAGATTTTTGGTAAACTGCATGATTTAATCCCTTAGTAACCACCGACATTTTTACTCCCTTAACTTTATTGATTTGTTTATCATCAATCATTGGCGAGTACATTTTATGCCGTAATTCAACAAATTCTTTTACTGGGTTTCCATTGCATTCATCTTCATATTTTCCAACAAGTTTTTATTTGTTGTACTCTATACAGGATGATCGCTTGGGTAATCAATACATTATGTTATTCCTTTTTATATCATCATAAATATTTTCTGTTGTGATTTCCAATAAAAGACTATCAGTGTCAGTATATACTAATTCAACATTATTACTATATGCAATATGTTAGTTATTAGAATAAAAGTCACACATATGTCACTTACACAAATCTAATATTGACTGACCCGAGAAAATGAGCATGTTAAGCATCAGTTGTGATTTAAGTCTATGAATGGCCATTAATTGCCAATTCAAAATTTTTTGATATAAATGCTGGGTCAGTTATTAGTATTTTTTTTACCTAGTTCAGTACGCCTAACTAACTCAGTATTAACCCTTTTTCTTAGATTTTCCATAGTTTTCCCAAATACTGAGTTATTCAATAAAAAAAAACCAATTTCAAATTCATTTTTAGACTGTGATCTCAGATTAGTATTTAATCGGATATATGGAGTCTTCCATTTGTCTTGATTAAACTGTAGTACCCTGCTTTGTCACTTTCATAACAAGACCGGTATATAATTTTAGGTTTCTATAATGAACTATATATTTGCTCTTGCTCGTTAAGTTTGGTGCTAATTTATCACAATCAATAAATGTACTATCCAAATCTTTAGCTAATTTAATCTGATAGGTCCTTAACCGTTTTTCTGTAACGGTTAATTCTTCAGGTGCTAACGAATGACAATTACGTGCAGCATTTAGATTTTCAGTGTATTCAAAATCAACTTGCAATATATATACCTTTTCTGAATCATCCGGAATATTATCTGGTAATTTATCTGCGGAAATTCATTTAAATTATGAAACCGGTAAAGATTACATCATTGCCCAAACTTACAAATTGTTAGGGTAAAGATACATAATCCAACTAATTGGCTCTGTTTGTATCATAATCGCTAATCATAAGATAATAAGCTTAAGCATAACCTTTGGAAACCATACTCATGCCGCCTCTCAATCTTTTTTAATAAATAAATGCATATCACTATCTGTTAGTTGCTCTAATTTAGCTTCTGCTCTTTTTAGCAATGCGTCCCAGGACTTACCCGGACTACTAAAATAATGAGCAGAATCTAAACTATAATGTTTGATAGACATATTTCTCACATTTTTAGCGAGTAACAAAACATATACTTTTAGATATAGGTCTTTATTTTACATATTCCCCAAACATTTTATGCATGGGCATACTCTTCATCTGATATTCCATAGTTAGTTGACAATAAGACGAGTCTTTTCTATTTCTTAATTTTTCAAAACTATTAACATAATCATACGGATAAACACCCATTTTAGTTAATAACTCAAATTTATCTTAATTCACTTGCTATCTTAAAACCCTGTTAGACAGATTAGTTTATCCATACTGATATTAAGATATTGTAAAGAATCAATAAATTGTAACTGACCAATTCCAAATGACATATATTTTTTTTCAAAATTATTAGGTATGCATGTCATTTTCTCATTTGATGCTCCAACACCAGACATTATTAAATGACCATAGTTTCCCTTTAGTTCTCGAATACCACAGGAACTTTAGCCTTATATGGGGCTATTTTAAGTTGTAGATTACATGATATATGGGCAGCTCCTCTATATTTTAAGACCCTTAATGTGTATACAATATTTCTTCCATATATATTATATAATTATATAATATAAATGAGAATGTTTGGAACACTAAGAAAATAGAATTAACTGGGAATAAACTAACTACAAATTTTTTAAATAAATAATTAAAATCGATATAAATATATTTATATATAATATAGAAAGATTGGATAAAGAAAAAACAGTTAAAATTATACAGATGAAAAATTAAATTAAATTTAAGAGCAAGTATTTGTAAAAGATATAACTTAACGAAACTAAATTCGACTAGGAACAATTTAGGTGAAACACCACCAGAAATATGAATATTAACTAATTTACAAGAACTTAAGCTTGACAAAAAATACAATAGATACAATACCACCGTGCCAAAGAAAAGTAATAAATTTTCAAAGGCTTAGTATTTGTAGTAATGAAATAGAATATTACCTGAATGTAAGATGACTTAATCTAAACATCTTAGCCTAAGTAAAAATTCGATAGAAACAATACCACCTTGGAAAAGTAACTTAATTAATTTAAAAACATTACTTATAATATCCAATCAGTTAACAGAAACACCGGTATACACGAGCAAGTTAATCATTATCTAATTGCTTATTTTAATCCTAGATTAAAACCAATGTCAATAATGATTAATAGGATAATTGCAGACAATTATAGAAACAGCAATTGTGTAAACCCTTTTTTATAATTTAGTGCAGAAAATAGTTTACTGACTTAAGTATCATTTTTAAAATACGTTTTTTTTTAAATTATCAGTTATGATGAAGAAAAGTAACCTATTACTATGCTATCTTCTGATGGATTGGTAATAAGAACAACTGTTGACCAGATAGTTCAGTTTGGGAGTTCAGATAGTACTGCAATATGGGCACACACAGAATATTTTTAAAAAAAATAATAGATCTGAATAATATAAAAGCCGATCAAGAGCATTCATCAAAGTATATTTATACCACTAATAAAAATTACAATACAGTTTTTTTATGAAATGTGGTGGTTCTATGAGATGTACATTGGATATGGACAAAGAAAATATATGTTCATGGTAAAATAGGTTTTAGACGGAGAATAAAACGCCTTTTTTTCAGAAGAAACAAAAAATCTCAAAATATGATGTATAGAAACCCATAGATGTTATGAAAAAACAGGTAATAACAATGTCTTGGTTTGAAAGTATAAAAAGCGACGATATTAAAATCAAATTTCAGTAATACTTAATATGGAAAAATTAAACTCGGTCAGTCTGATCGTTCATGGATGTTTCTTGTGCTTATGATGATAGCAATTTCAGTACATGGAAACTATATGATATAGATTCTAGAAGGATAGCAATTGTCAGAATCGTCTTCAATAAAATGATATGGACATTTATTATTGAAAATTGAGACTGTTGATAAAAAAAAATACTTCTATGCTTTTATATCAATATTCATTTTTACTTTTCAATATAATATAATAAAATAAATGTTAATTAGTACAACAAGTAACATTACAATTTTACATGAATATTTAACGCTATTGTGTTCCGCGTATAGGATATATATATATATATATATATATATATATATATATATATATATATATATATATATATAAATCAACTATGCTGATAAGAACATTGGTTGGTGGTACACCATTTATAGCGGTGATAACAGCAATTCCAATTCTTGTCGCAATATTGAGCGTTATCCATGTGATACCAACATCGATAAATAGAGCATTTATATAGAACGGTAACGGAGCGAAAAATTCAGATTCAATCACATATCTTTCACGGAATTATTGATGCAATTTCCAATTTTGATAGTGATAAAAAAACCCATACAATATGTGTTTCAAGACATAAAATGAACGTTCCAAATGAGAGAAAACTATGTGGAGTCCTTAGAAAAACACTAAAATTTTACAAGCTCAATGACTATGCGAAAAATAAGATTTAGTTTTATATAGCTAAGCAAATTAATGTCAATAATTAATTTTTAATGTTCAACAACCTAAAAATACCAAATACTACCTCATGTTGCTGATTGTCTTTGGAAGCACAGAAATTATATTATGTGCTATCAATAATACTCAAGCCCAATATGCCATTTTTGTAGAACTATTTGATACTATAGAGGAAGAAACAAACCAAACATTCTCACACCCGAAGATGTTATTCGTATAGAAGAATTGGATAACGACACAAATAAAATAATCTTGTTTGATAACATAAAAACTGACAATACTAAAATGAATAGAATTAAAGAGTATTGCAGTCTGAGTCGTAATAAAAATTGTAATTGTATATATTTGACCCAGTTATATTATGATGTTCCAAATTACATCTGCCGAAACACAAACTGTTTTGTACTTTTTTAATGGATTGTATAATAACGATACAAGGCAAATTTCTAATGATTGTTGTACTGGTAATGTTGGCAAACCACGCTTTAACGTTATATACAAGGAAGCAATATAAAATCCTTATAGTTCCTTTACTTTTGACACAACTACAGTAAAATGGTTTCGACCATTTTTTACACTGGTGGGTAATATTATTATATTTTCTTTTACATTATTTTACATTGTGTCGCAATAACTGTTATATGCTATATTACCATATATAATGAGCTTTGAAAAGGTTACTAGTATAAGAAAACAAAAGATCCAATTTTACAATAAAAAATAGGAATCGAAGAGTTTAAACAGGAAATCGTAGAACCAATTGCAGAGCAAATTAAAATACTTGTTAAACCGATTAAAAAATATGAAAAGAGAGAGGAGAGCAACCGGTTCCTATATCCCCTAGGATAAGACGTGTTACTCCACATTTATTACAACTATTGGAATTCACAGCTCCTGCATAAGAGCAGGCAACACACATTCTGGCAGCAGCAGAAGACCTCCCCACCTATACAGATGTTTTCCTTACACCGGAACAGCAACAAATTATAGCTTCATATGAATTATTAACACCACAATCTATTTAAATCAAAATCTGCTGATATGCTAATAAATAAACTAGATAAAGCAGCATGGATAACATGTAATTTTAAATTGTTTGAAAAACTAAAAAAAAAAGTTCAAGGCTACAAGAAGGGGCTGAACTAACAAAAGAAATAAAGAATTACAAAAAGGCACTACAAGCTAAATCTCAAGCTCAGACTCAAGCTCTGGAAGCCAGACCTTAACAAAGAAAGGTACATGACTGGAAATATAATATTATTCCGATAAATATATACCTACCAAATCGTACAAATTGCATGATGATTTATATTTTGTAAGTTGCATATTGATCATGATAAAGTATCTGGATTAAAATTTGAAGCATGTAATAATAACGGCAAATATGTTTTAAGAAAGAAGGTTGAATATGATTTGATTTATCTGATAATGAAAAGATGGAATAGTAACAAGAATTATATCGACAAGGCATTAAACGTTTCCAACCAAGTATATTACTTACCTGGGTTAGCAACAAAAAAAAAACAGATGAACAAAATCAAGGGATCAAAAATGGAGGCAGCATACGATAGTATAAGGAACCAAATCAATTGGTAAAGAGATCGTGTGGTAGCAAAAATAAGGGGAATAGAAGCAAATCTATTGATAATGAGATTTTTGAAATCCTAAATAAACTTCATAAAGAAAACATAATAAGTAAAACTGAGAATAAATATATTTATGACGATATTGTATAATTTTATATTATATAACAATGGTATTTGAAATATGACTGTTTTCAGATTCTATGAATGCAACTTAAGGCATAAGTCACAATTTTACTGTGGATTTTTGCACACAAATACTGTTTGATATTAATAAAACGTTTAAAATAGCACTGATAAGCTTTAAAGCATGGTATTCTTGGTTTAATATAACATCAACAAATATTGCTTTCCAGAACTATGATGGTACAGAATGGCTTGATATGATAGTACCAACAGTAGCATATAATATAAGTTGATATCAAAAACACAATAAAAAAATATTAAGCAATAATAACAATACTGCTACTAATACTAATAATACAAATAATAATAATAATAATAATAAAAATAATAAAAAAATAATAATAATCATAATAATAATAATAATACACCACTAAGATGCAGATTAATATTAAAACCCCCTTGCAAAATTGATTTTACAATTAAGAACAAGATTCAAAACATATTAGGCTTTGATTCAAGAATAATAAAGGAAGAGGAAAAACATGAAGGAATTACATGAGTAAACATAACAGTCATTAACACTTTGTCAATATGATGTAGTTTGGTAACAAATAGTTATAATAATGGTACAAATAGTGATGTTCTGTATTAGTTCACACCAAATTCAACAGCAGCTAGTTTTTTTAATAAAATTGGAATGATTATTCGTGCCAATTACTACAATGTACCGATTGTAGAGTATTTCAGCGCGTATTACTTGCCAGTCTGGGAAAGAGGTTGATATAAATGGTGAAAGAGTAATAAATTATATTTAAATAAAAAAAACAAATATAATATACTTAATGTATATCACATGTTTATAAAAAACTAAAAAAACATCTAGAAAAGAAATTTATTGGTGGTAATATATTTGAAAATGTGTTTGATGCTATTTAAGATGTTTTTCAAGTGGTAGTAAAATGGTTACTTGAAAGGAAACCATTAGCATTGAAAATTGTAACAAAAGCTATCGAAGAAGCAACAAGTCAAGTTGAACAACAATCAAAACAATTAAAGTCTAATGTTATGGGACAAATTATTGAAATAAGAAACACCCCAAGATGTCAAAAGAGATAAAGGAAACTATAAAAGCATTAGTTAATTTTAATCACAAGAAGTTTTGGAAGATACAACTAAGAAGATATTAAATTAAAATTCAATAAATATATTATCTAATTTAATGGTTGAAAGTGGAGTGAAAACATTGTAATATTATTTAATATTACTATATATAATTAGTTTCACTATATTTGGATTTGTTTGCTGGTAACATGCGCAAATATGAATATATCGAATACCTTCTTTGATATATGAATATGGATAAAGCGGAGCAGCATATTCTTGAAACAAGAGACAGAGATGTCTATTTTACCGCACAAAGCATTTTTAGAAAAACGTGTTAAACTGATACGTGCTGACAATTTGATGCTGATATAAGGACAAAAGACTATAATTCTGCGGTTGCAAAACGAAGTTTACTAACAGCTGGAAAAAAAATAACGATGATGCTCCCTCACATTAACCTCATTATATGGTTATTGTAGAGATATAGATATTATAACGAGAGGTGCTAAAATTCATTGATATTGGATAGAGCTGAGAGAAATAACAACTCTATAAAGCAAGCGACTCAGGCTTGTTTTCAAGGTGCAAGTCTGCATCTACTCGGCCCAGAGACGGGTAAGTACTAAAGTTTTACTATCCCCAGCCAATTTTTACCTGGTCATGACGACAGGACGAGTGGTTTTCCTGAGCCATGTAAGTATATAATTCAAGAGTCTCTACAAAAGAACTATTACTGTGTAAATGTCCATAAAGACCCTTTTCCTAGTACTAATGGATTATTTATAGCGAGCGCAGTGAAAGTGGAACCTCCAATATAAAAGATCTCCATAGTTTAATCTTTGAAACATATCCGTCAACCAGAAGTTAGTCGAGAAATCGGAACAGAGAATAGCATTTGGAAAAAAACGAAAATGTCAAAGTAGGAAAAAAATTCGAGGATCTCCAATCAATTACACTTATTTCAATCTATACCAAAGACGACTTTTCCAATGATTCGGAATAATTTCAGCAGGTCTCTGGCGATCATACAATTATGAAACTCTCAAAAAGATATACTCTAACATACTTTTAAAATGTTTCCTGTTAAACCAATGTAATTGAATCGAGTGTTTTTTTAATTATTTACATTGGTGTCTTACTAGACTATACATATCTCACAGTCGTCCAGATACATATTTAGATTATGAATTTCAAGCCGACCTCTCCCGAGCGAAAGATTGAGCTCTCTACAAGCTTCCTATCTCGTAATGGCAATCACCAACGTGTGAGAAAGTAAGAGAGATGAAATTTGTGTTCAACTTGAACAATTCTCACTGGCTATTTTGAATAGAAGCGCTGGGTCTAATTGGAGAAAAATTATATGAACGGCGAGTGATTAGAAATCTAAAACACTCCACGCAACTTAATTTTGTTCGACTAGGTATTATAATTCGGTATGACGTATGTAAGAAATATATAATACTTATCTGGTGTCAAATGTTGGAGATAAACACTGGTTTTGTGAGATCAAGGGGTTTCTGAGTTCAAAGGATGTTAGCCCCCCCCCCCCCCGCTCATCTCACAAATCAGTCTTTGAGACAGTCTTTGAGACAGTCAACACATGATGGGCATGATTTATTTATTAAATGCTTCTAATTAGGAAAACTGGCTTCATGGTTTATAAACCAATACATTTATTCACCAATGCAATTTTCTTTTATTTTAAGGCTATTGTCATAGCAAGGAGCTTTCATTTCGGAAAATTAATTGCCCCAAGGTCTGTATACATTCTTTGAGGTCTAAGTAGCTGATTCAAAAATGGAGAATATTATGACCTTGCAAGTGTTTGATGGTCAAAAAGGAAAACAGAGAGATAAAGGCAAGAGAATCAAAGAAACGTTTTGTAAATGAGTCCAGGATTGCAATTATAAGAGTTAAGTGTTATTTCTTCTGCGTTTATCGTGGTATAAAATACCAGTAGACCAAAACGTTGTTCGCCTCCAGTTTTAACAAGTATTTTCTGACATTAATGGCCATGACGGAAAGCTTACAACAGCAGTTTCATTTTAGGTCGATAGGAACCTTAGATATTATGGACTTCTGGTGACTCACAACGAAAGAATTCAATTATGTAGACTGAATTTTGTACCCAGAAGACGAGTCGAATTTCCTCTTCTGTGAATACATTGCGTCACAGGCCTTTGATATTGTATCATGAAAACATTCAACTATTTGAGAAAAACAAAGCACTCTGGTGAAAGATATGTCTATATATATATATATATATATATATATATATATATATATATATATATATATATATATATAGTTGTTCTTTTTTCTACGTGGTTTTTTTTTCTCAGATATATATATGTTTTCATACTCTATTTATAAAATTTCCGAAGCCTGTGCTTGCATCTAAGTTTTCCAAATATTCATAGTTTATCAGTAATCCCTCTCCGAATTAACCACCTACCAGTCCACGGGTTGTTGATCTCGTGTGCGAACTGCTACCGCTATACTGTTGCTCTCCGTTACTGTCAGTAACGTCAGAAAATGATTTAAAAGTGGCAGAGATCAACTTATCGGTCTTCGTGTCCACTAAATGGCGTAGGACTCAGTAAGCAGATGCAATTTTTCAGTTTGTAAGTTCTACACATGACCGAAGCTGTTCCCGCTTCTCTTCGACCGTGTTCTTTCATATTAATGATTAACTGCAAGTGTATCAGACATCTGTTTGCTTTAATATTTTGTATAAGAAAAATCATGGTCATTTTAGCCCATAGAATTACGTCAAACTTGTTATTGGAAGACAGTTAGAATGATCAACCCTTGAAAGGATAACTGTCCGAGTCCATGTGGTTGAAAATTAAAATGAGCACTTGACATACAGAGTGTTCAAGCAGTGAAGCGCCATCTACTTGTAAAACAGGTGCATCTTCCCATTGGTACTGATCTTATAAATATGACACTTTTCTGCTCGTGTAAAGATACTCTTATGTAATGAGGATGGACCTCCAAAGTAAGAGATATTTTGTATCTTTCATTGAAAACAACAAAATGTGGGTTTATACGTTTCTTTGGCGCTTTCTAATTATATTTTCGCCGCTGTTTCTTAGTATTTTTTTGGAATATATGTTGTTAGTTTTGAAAAGACTATATGAATTAAGTCGATTTTCTTTAATGAGGGAGCATAGCATATGCCCAATATATGAATGCTTATATTGCATATTTATATATTTCACAATGATGATTGATAACAATACTTACAGGTACTCTCAGTCCGGACATTGTCTTGGCCCTGCAAACCTAAAGAGATACTCCAGAAATAGAAAAGCTGCATAGCCCTCAGATCGTCAATATGTCGATAATAGTGTAATACTGAGACAATGTAATGATTTAGTTTGGTTAGTGTTGTACAATAAATAGCTGATATAGTTATTTTCATGTTGTTGCTTTTTTTTTTTTTTTTTTTTGGGGGGGGGTTAGTGCGTAAATTATACTTTGAATTTGTTATACAAGACAACTATTACTGCAGTCTAACACGTCATTTTGCCTCTGGGAAATATTTTTTTTTAAATATTTATATTTATATTACAAAACTACCTTAGGATCCATCATTTGTATTGACTAGTGAAGTGAGTTTGTATATAATCAACTGATAATAATGTTTTCAGTTATAATAGGTTTTTCGATTTCTACAGTCAGAAAATAAACAATTTTGAAAATGTGTACTTGACAGTTACTTTTTATCTCAGTGCCAAAATTGCGACAAGTCCATAGTTAAAGTAAATGATATCTGGTGCAATGTGAATTTGTTTTTGAGAGACAGAAAAAAAAGAGTTTCCCTTGATTATCGATAAATTTAGGTTAATAAAGGCTGATACCAAACCTTGTTAAAGGTAAAGAAGATGGAATGCTTGTGGTTAGTACAGAAAGAATATTCCTTTTGAAATATGAAACCAATTGTTTTGTTTGTTTATCTTTTAGTTTTATTGATCAAGCACGAGTTACCTGAATAAATAGCAAATCTAGTGGTCCCATAAAATTTAGACCGCTATATTAAAAGTTTCTAATCGTTGGCATTCATGAAAATGTGCATATTTGAGAGAGAGAGAGAGAGAGAGAGAGAGAGAGAGAGCGAGAGCGATACGAACGTTGCAATTTTGCAAACTCGTTAAATAACACGACTAGATTTAAATCTGATTCATTTTGAATGTTTTCAGAATATTTAATTGTCTTGAACACATGACATAAATATTCCTTAACAAAGGAATAATCAGATACTTGTCATGATACCCGCGTATACCGGCATACATTTCTTCGCTTTCATATGCAGTTTGATATCAAGCGGCTGACTGAGATGTTAATGCTTCTCTCTGGAAGTATGTCGTTAGAAAATAAGTTATGTCGCTTCGTTGAAGTTTTCTGCACCATGTGTCTGATGTGATTTATGATGTGAGGTAATGACGTAATTGTAATTTTCTTGACTTTACTGCACTTGCCTGCGATTTTTTTTTTTTTGCTGTGGAATTGTTTCAACAATGGCGACCTCGTTTAGCGGTGCTCGTCCCAAGAGCCATCGAAATCAAGAGAAAAGGGACTGTACTCGCTTGCATTCTGTCGGTTTTGCCTGTGAAGTTGTTATGACTGAGAATAGCGGCTCATTCAGTTAACCATGCCTTGACTAAAATTGGAACACCAGTCAGCCACTCTATTACGTAGTTAAGCGCATAATCAAGACATGGGTACTAAATCCGGTACCAATACAGTGAATGAAATGGCTTTAATTACGCACGGAAAGGTTATAAATAGTGCAATGTTGGATAAGTATCTAGCAAAGTTGAATCTCTAAGGGCCGAGGTGGTAAAGGTGGAGCACCGGAATCAGACTATGGCACTTGAAATGGAACAAAGATAAACTCAGACAAAAATAAAACTAGTAAAGAGCAAAAAAGAGCAAGAGAAATTAAGACATGTGCAAGCTTCAAAGTCGGAAAAGGAAGAATCATAAGAAGCCAGGGATGCCAGGTAGACGTCATAAAAATCAAAAGATTAAAATAAGACTAATAAAGAAAACAAACTTGTCATTGATGCAGTTGATGAAAAATAATTAAAATCAATAATTTCGGAAAGTCAGTAGTCTAAGACAAAGTGTAAAGAAAGATTGGTCATCGCAAGATTTAGCTGGCTCATCTTCCAGTTCAGACCAAGACTGTGAGTCTTATTCATTCATTGGTTGGTACAGCAAATCCAGTTCCGATGAAGCTATTTGTAGCTCATTTGACTTGGAAAAGAAACGTCAAATTGAGGGAATAAAGGCCTGTCTCGGTGTCAAATCTTCTCATAGAGTTAAACACCTTAAAATGTTTCCCCGCTCTGAAGTACAGCATGAATGTGTAAATTAAACAACAATGTTCAGAGACTTAGATTTAAAGTTGTTTTGGGCCGGAGAACTGGAAATAAACACTGTATGCACTTCGGAAACAGAAACGAAGGGTTGTCTGGATATGTTTTATTAAATTGTCTACAGCGGCAACATTTACGAGTGGAAATTACATCAAGCACGTTATGCAGCTTGGGTTAAGAATATTTAACTCGGTCAAAGAACCTGACCAAATGAAGCTGGAGAAATGGCACAGCGTGTTTGGAACAAACAATAAAAACCCAATGTTACTGCATCGAAAACAAATAAATTAGTCAGTCAAGAAAGTTTCCTTTTGCTCCAAATAACAAAACAAGGGAAAATTGAGCTGGGGCTCAGCACCTTTGTGCCACTTGTTGGCATAAATGAAGACAAAAGTTGGAACACTAAAAGTTTTTCACAGCCCGCCCTAATTCTCCAGCATGACTTTGAGCTGAACTGGGACTTAAATTTATCAAGTAGTTGGAATTCACAATCCAGATAGAGTCAGTAAAAATCATAATATTTCAAATAATCAGGGCATCAATTCAAGCATTTCAGGTCAAGTTAAAGATAAGTTTGTCAAAAATGTCTTAGATCTTTGTTGTTGGATTTATATCTTTTGCCTATACATCAAGAGGCAAAGAGTAAAAGAAATTTAATTTCCAAAAGTGCAGAATTCCAAGTAATTAAAAACTGAACCAAATTATTTAAATTTCTTTAGCAAATTATAGTGATAAAAGGTTTGTCAATTTCTGGAATTTGCATTTCCATTAGGTTATCATAGATTATCATATGTATATATGTATGCAATAGAAATCGAAACTCGTATTGCAATTTGCCTTTGAAAGTCAATCCATTTAATTCTGATATTTGAATCCAACCTTTGAATTTGGTGCCAAAAATAAGTTCTAATGAGATAAGAATCATTCTTGGTTTAACGTATTCAAAATGGTTTTCTATAAATGACGCTATTTACGAAGACCATTAATTAGCATATATACTAGATCTTATAAGTCCAAAAGTTGATGATTTGCTCCAATTAATCAAGCAAAAAGGAAGAGGGTGCTTGCTATTTAAGAAGGATCTTAAACGATCACACAGGGAAATCCGTATTGATCAACTGGATTGTAATTTAGTAGATTTCAAATAGAGAGAAACTTTTCATTTTCACAGTTTTTCTATAGGTCTGCGAAGTGCAGCTGAAATCTGCCAGCGACATGCATATGCCATTTATTTCCTATTATTTAGTTAGAAATAGCACTTTTAATGTATTTAGACAAATTTGGCAGGTGCTGTTACAAGGGAAAAATCTATGATAGCATATGAAATATAAAGCAACATGTTAGAAAAATATGGAATTGACGAAGGAAAATAAAAATGTAATGCACCTTCTACAAGAATGCCATTTGTCGGAATCTTCTCTGACACAACAATCATACATTTCCAGAGAGATCTTTCGAAATTTAGTCTGGTTCAATATTGGCCCAGTACAGAAAAGACATCTAGGAAAAAAATCCAAGCAGCTGAATTCTACATTGTCTTGTGTCAGACCAGAACGAGTTTTGATATCTCGTGTAATAACTTCTTCCCAAACTTCTGAATATAGCGTTTCTAACTATTTCACAAAATGATCTCAGATGGTCGAATATCTTTGTTTCTATAACGGGGTGTGCTTATTTGCATCAATGTGAAAGTTTTTTGAAGGAAATTTCTTTAACAGCGAATTTTCCTAATTATTCTTAACCAATCAGTGCTTTAGAATTATTAAGGATTATTGGAGCACTCTTTTGAAGGGTTAAAGAAATGTTGTTTTTTTTTGTGACAACCAAGCATCAGTGAGTATAATTAACTGAGGAACAACTATATTTACATTCTTGCAATCTTGTATCAGAAAATATGTTTCTTACAGTGCAATGTTTCAATATGAACTTAGAGGAAGATACCTAGAGTATTTGCAATATAGATTATTAGGCCATTGGTCCCGTTGGAAGCAGATTCTTCTCACAAAATGGACTTTTAAAGATTAACATCTGATTTTGTTGCTACAGAACGAGTCCTGCCATCAGACCATTTCGGTTTCGCTAATGATTGGTAATTCTAATTTCGGGTCGCCATCGTTAGACTTTGAAAGATGATCTAATACATTTCATGACATCGACCTTTGCAGATTGTACCTAAACAAATTTGAAAATTCAGTGGGAGGTTTATCTTCTTTTCTGCAAATATTTTGCATTGAATCCCTTTCGAACGATCACAAATACTTTATGCCTATTTCCCTTTCTCTCATTGAGTGTAGTATGATAATAGCAGTTTTGAATTTTTGTTACTGATCTAGGTCAAAGCCTTCTACCCCCCATAACTTTATTCTCACAAAATATCTGTTCCCGATTGTCATCACATTTCAACTACTTTTTCAACTACCTCTGTTGGAAAGCCACATTTTTTTTCGCAACTCGCAGAGACTATAGCATACACACGACCACACAGGCCAAGTGAAAAATGTATTTAGCAGGTGTTAATACCATGTACGGCCTTTTGGATTTGAACTATTCAGCATGAACTTAATTTATGTTTAAAATGAATAGGAAGATTAAATCCCTATTTTCCGAAGGAGGCAGAACTAATTCCTGCTGAATTATTGCTCGAAACTGCAATATTAGTAAATTAACACAAACGGTTAATTCTTCATATTGGTGTCTATTCCTATTTGCCCTTTCATTCTTGCCAGAAATGAAATTTGGTTCCAAACAGTATTAAAAGCATAGATCTGAGTTAGATTTTATTCAGGTCAGATATTTTAATGCATGAAGACTGCAAGTTTATTCAACTGAAATGGACAAAAACAAACCAATTAGGAGCCAGAATTTTGCATATCCTCTTACTTAATATACCCAATTCGGTAATTTGAACAATTAAAGCTTTGCATTTGATGTGCTCATTGGTTTTTTTTATTCCTAATGGTGCTGCCTTCGTTTAGCGCAACAATAAAGTTATGACATATCCAGCGATGAAAACATCCTGCAAAATTATAATCACTCAGTTGTAAAAAAGATGTTACTGAGATCTTTCAGGCTAGCATTCCATCAGATGTTACACAGTGCTTGGGAGACTGGACAAATTATACTTACAAAAAATATATTTTATTTGTTTTTGAAAAATAGAATTTACATCTCTTGCACATTTTCCCAGTTAATCTGAAAATTGTAAGCTTGCAGGCAAGAACGTCAAACATGTCTCTAATATAAGGACTACCGTAATTCAAGCATTTGCAGCTCTTTTAGTCACTAACACATAGACATATTTCCTTACTAAATATACTGCAGAGAGAAATCAAGACCATTGTGATGGGGGGGGGGGTCGTAGAATTTATTATTTGTGTAAACTCCGCCCGTTACATTTCTTCAAAATTCTGTTTCTTGAATCGGATTAATGAAAGTAAATCTGGGCTCAGATGTTTGTTCTCAATTACTTTTGTTCACATTAACGACCACTAAATGCAACAGTAGTACATAAAAGGTGAAAAATGTGAATCCCTCTTCAAACAAACAAAGATTCAGACCAATCAATTATATATGTCACACTCTCTGTGTCTGCAATTCATTCAAGAATTTTTACGGCGTCAACAAATGTAATTGATTGTTAGCCAGCCCCAGTGTCACAAGCATCATCATTATAGCGCGCTTCAGTTGGTGTCATTTCTTCGGCAAGTAAAACATGCGAGGATTCACATGGTTACAGGAATGGAACCTAACAAATGACAGTGCAGGTTCTGACGTTGAGGCAGGGATACGTCCAAGCAAAAATGCTGATTTTAACATGGACCGACTTTGCTGCTAGAAAGACTAATGTTTGAAGAAAGTCATAAAAAAAAACAGAAACATAGATTGTTACTCTTTCTGGCATCGCTTCCCGACATAATTTGACATTATTGGATAATGGATTGATATTTACATTTTAAAACAAGAACATTTCACGTGCTATAATAACGAGAGGACAAGACAGTAGAAATACAGAATTTTCACACATTCTTAGACATTATGTCTGTGGCGGACGATGGATATCCAAGTGATCCAGCCGTCTACGTTCTGATGCTGGTCATCTGTGTCTTCTCTGTCTTCATCAGTTTTCTTGTCCTCATAGTGATCCTGAATGATAGAAAACACCGTATCTCCATAGATTTGCACATCTTCAACCTGGCCGTGTGTGACATTCTTCAAGCTGGTGCTGTGCTGCCTCTTCACTTTAAGAACGTTGTAGCCGGTAAAAATGAATTTGACGGCGGTAAGATATTGATGTTAGTTCAAGAATTATTATTAATTAACGGCACAAAATAATAAGTTTGATATGTAAGAATGTATGATAATACTAGTTATGGTCTATCATCCATACAAAGGATGTAACAATGTTATGTATGTATGTATGTACAACAAGAAATGTATGAATGTATGTATGTATCGCCCAGTAACATGTTTTTGAGGATCACCGGCACTTTTAAATATTCAATCTGACGGTGTCATATCTGAAACGTCGATGTTAAGCAAAACATTTGTATTTTAATGACGTTGCAAATGGCAAAGAGGAACTCTGATTTAACTTCCAGAATTCCGGAAGCAATTGTAAACTTTTGTTTCAGAATTAAACATAATTTTATGAGACAGAAACATTATATTTCAACAAATGTTGAAATTTAAAGTTTTTAATCTAAACCATGTAAGATTACAAATACTTTCAAGCAATATTTTGTTGTGTACTCTATAAAATATGTAAGCATGTCCCAGTGTGAAATAATTCGAGAGAGAATCCATTTATCTTAATGCTAGTTTGCTTCGTACTGTATAACGATGTAATAACAAAAGAGTTGTTCTATTAAATGGTGTTACCGTTTTCAAGGAAAACGTTCAGATATGTAATTTCTATTTTGTGCTTTTTGAGACTGTGTCGCTTTTCTCGTATAATGCTCGCCAAAAAAAGCAAAATGCAGTAACTTATTATATAACGAAGTTCAAAAGACATGAAAATTTATTACTTTAATATGATCTCGTTTTATAGAAGATTCGGAAATGAAGTTTCAGTTTATCGGATTTATTATTGCTTTTCGCATCATTTTATATTGAATGTCATATAACCCTGATATACTGGATAGAAAAAAGCGCAGTCCCCTCTTTGGTGAGACGATTTTATAGCCATATATTATGCATATTATATACTACTTTCCTTATTGAATTTATTGCTGCTATCGCTGAGTTCTCCAGCGAGGAAAACCAATAAAGTTGAAATAAAACGCCATGATAAAATAAGCATAAACGATACAAATACCTACCGAATGTGAGCGAACATTGTCTTATTTCTCCTAATTTTATAAATTGATATATGGTAATTTCATCTTTGGAAGATTGACACATAAATCTTAATTAGCTGATACATACATACATACATACATACATACATACATACATACATACATACATACATACATACATACATACATACATACATACATACATACATACATACATATCAACTGAATACTACCAGTGTGTTCCCTATTGTATTCTATCGTTCCCATTTGTCATTTGTACTTGGAACAAAAACGGTGTTGAGGGACACAATGGAGGCTTCATTTGTTCTTGAAACAAAGACGTAATTGAAGGAACACTATTTTTTACATCAAGTCATTAGATTCATCTAAAGATAACTGGTCGAACTGGATATATGTTGTGGATGTATTCATTTGTGTGAGACCTAGGTTGAAAGGCTCTAGAACCCCCATCTTCTCACATACATTTATGATTACGCATGACCTATATTTTAGAAATTAATTTTCTTCATTCACTACTGTGTTATCAATATGTCAATTATTCGTAATTAAACTCCACAGAAGATGGCTTCTCCCAGGCAGAACAAGATAACATTGGTTGGTTACATGTATGTATGGCCGGACTTCTCGTTAATGTACGAGACTTGAGCATATTAATTAGCCTAATACACTCAGTATTTTTCTATTTTCTCCGGAAATTACCAAAAAGGTTCAAGAATGATGTGCGTCTGTCCTAAATTAGTCTTTCGTTACAGAATATACTGTAAATAAAGTTACTTTAAGTTCTAGGCAACCGGACTACTTTATTAATGTGGCGGTAGATACAATTGTTTCCGTAATTTGCCGATTATCAGGAAAGACGTGTACGTATTTATTGTCCACAAATTTATTAATGTAAACTGGATTAAAAACGACAACTAGTTTGCTCCTTGCAATATGTTTCATAATAACATAAATGACGTCAAGAATAATAATAGCAACAACAGTGGGTGATAAAGAAGAAGAAGAGCAATGAATGAATTAATTATAATAACATTATATTTCTTACAAACTTTCATATCTATTCAGAAGTAATTATCTTTATAGATATCATAAACTGCGTTTGCAACATCCTTTCATACATAAGCTTATACTTCTTAACAATTGATACTTTCCTGGAGTCACTTAAATATGATTGGTCATGAGGAATTTCGAATGAACCAGCATAGAAGTCGTCTTTTCTTTATTGTGTTCCTTATAATTGTAACAGTAAGAACGTATGTACCGTACGTACGGAAATAAGTGCGTGAGTATGTATGTATGTATGTAAAAACATGTATGTGTGTATGTTGACTCGGTGGGTGGTACGAGCAGAATTTCAAGTTTGATTTATGTATCTTTGCAAGCAAAATATCGAATTCTTTATATTATTTCTCGATATTCTTACGATATCGTTGCTGAAGTTAGGACCCCACTCGACGAAGACGGCGAAGCGGGAATTGTTGGATTTGGCATGCAGCTTTACATCGATAAGACCTCAAAAGATGTCGATTTTCAGTTCTCTATGCTATTATTAATTATGGCCCTTTATTGCCCATCCCCGTAATGTTCGGTTCCGCAGCTTAACTTAGCCAAGGATCTCAACTAAATTTGGTATTCTGTTCTATACTAGTGAACCTTGAATGAGTTCTATTTTAAGAATTTCACGACATCATATACAGGAGATATGCATCCTCATTGCCCGTCCTTCTTACTTAGTTTCTGCAGCATAACTTTACAGAACTGTTTGATGTCAACCGAATTTAGTATGCAGCTGTATGTTGCTGCGACCTATAATGAGTTTGATTTCCACCATTCCACAACGTAATATATTTTACAGAAGATATGCCCTCTGACTGCTATCCTCCTGACATTGGTTTATGCAGCATTACCTTACCAGGAATTGTTAGATTTCAACCAGCTTTGGCATATAGTTTTATATTAATCATATCTCGATCGAGTTTGATTTCCAGCATTCAGCAACATCATGTAGAGGAGTTATAGCCTCTGACAGCACCTTTTTTCTTTGGTTTCTGAAGCATGCTATCTTTTTCAATTTCGATCAAATGCACTGTGCATATTGATATCGAGAAGGCCTTAAATTAGCATGATTTATATCATTCCATTTTATACAGTAAGTATGGCCTTGAAATGAGTTTAATTTTCAAACTTCCAACATTATCATTTTGAACAGTTAAATCCAGTGGCTTACCTTCCTCCTCACGTTGCTCTGTGCGGCATTACTTTACAAAACAATTGTTGTCAACCAAATTTGGCGTGCAGGTTTATATTGATAAGACCTTGAAAGATGTGGTTTTTCAGCATTCCACGTCAACGTTTAGAGTGGTTACGGCGCCTAAATATCAATTCTCCTAACTTTCTTTCCCTATATATATTCCTCTGTTTAGGGCCTTCTGAGCAAAGTGTAAACTCTTTGCGACGCACCCATCACTAACAGTTCTAGTTCTTATAAGTGTCACTTCATCGAATGGGCGTTTTCTCATTTTCTTATTAATGTTGATTACTGAATAGTAAGTCTAAACCCTTTTACATAACCTTCTCTAATCTTTATACTGATTACATTTAATTTCTCCTCTTGTTTTAATTTGTGAATCTTGTGGCGTCTTTGCATCGTTTACTTCATCAACCGCTATTTCGGATTCTAACAACAACATTATCATTTTATGTGATTTTCTCCAGGAATTTAAGCTGATCAGTACAGGGATCATGCATGATTTGCTGTTTGCAAACGTTTGCCGAAATACGAAATCTTGGAACTCTCTTATTTTACAGTTCAGACTTACAAGAAGTGCGTGGTTAATTTGGACTGTTTTAATTTCCTATTCGATTCCCAATATATAACGCATAGAGTAAATACGCCTATAGTTGTCGAGTGTCTAACTTGTCTGCTTCGTTCAATATGTTCCCCATATAGGTGCTTTCTACATGTCCTATGTTTATTCATCTCATTAAATCCTAGTGTTGATCAATAAATAATGAATCAATCGACAAAACGCATAAATTTGAGATTTTTCATCAACATCCGAAGAAGGAGAAAAGACTAGCCTTGGACATTCATCCTGTGTTGGCTTTTGTAGCTTTACAAATTCGAAACCTAAACCCTAGACCGGTGACGGGATGGGTGGGTGGGTGGTGAATCAAGACGACCTGAAATCTTGACAGGCTTGATGGTGCTTTGAGCGTTGAAGAACACACATTTAAAAAGTAATGGAAAAAAAGTATGCATATTTAAAGTAGACTGAAATAAAATGTATATTTATAAAAGGAAGTCATAACAGCATTTGAGTTTTACATTAGCGTTTTTTGTGTCATGCACATAATGAAGTCATTAAATTAAATGTCAGTGCTTTGAACTGGGCAAATATAATGCCATATCTTGTTCGTGCGCAAAAAGGGGAGACTTTTTATATTGTCTCCCAAGCCTATATTTGTATCTCGTAATTTCTAGAAGCTGCGGTAGTTCAGTTGGTAGAGCGTCACTGTGTCCTTGTGAAATGCACTTAGCTCCCATTTCCTCCGCATTTTATGGTCAATAAATGAGTTGAAAATGCCGTTACAACCAAGCAACCATCTAATTGCAGTATTACGTCACTATAAAGCCCCTCAGTATACTGCAACCCATTCTTATAACACAGATATAATCATTCAGCTCAATAAACTGGTTACATTATTGTTTTACCATTGCTAGTTAATTTATTTCACTTAATTTTATTTCTTGGCGAATTAGAATAAATTATAATGTGAAGGACTGAAGCTGGGTGGGATTGGATCTAGCAGAAACACTAAACACAATTACGTCACTGAGATGTTTATTTATAATGCATATGAATAATCATTGAATCTGACACCATACTCATGCGCATACAATCTAGCTGTAGAGATAACAAAATGATGAGCATAAAGTTCAACAATGGATATAACAAAATGATATCGTTCCTAAATGGAACCAATCAAAGCGTGAAATTTTAACAAATAAAAACAAATGATCCAGTATATGAACAGATATGATCAACGTATGGAACTATCACAAAATATGATTAATATATGGAATTATACACAAGTATGGTTGGCATGTGGATTAATCAAATCAATCGATCGATCGATAAATCAATCACCCAAATATTCAATGAATCAGAAAATTACCAATGACAAAATGTTCCCTTGTTGCAGGTGAAGCTGAATGCAAACTGACTATGTTCCTACCACTCATGACCGTAATGGCTTCCATCAGCACTATGGTAGCTATTGCTATTGACCGCTATCAGACGATAGTCAAAAACCGGCCACTTCAAATCCAGCGTGCCTTGTGGATCATCGCAGGAATATGGGTTTTTTCTGTGCTTGTCTCCTGTCCTCAACTTTACGAGTACCATACATATTACAATTCTAAGGAAAATGGAACTGTCTTTATCAAAGAATGCGGCTCGCATGGAATCGTGAAGAATTTCCAAACCATCTATGCTGTTTGTGTGATTGTAATTGCTTACGCTATTCCAACGGCCCTTCTTGTATTCTGTTACACTCGTATTATTATATACATCTGGAAAACCTCGCTCAACCTTCGGAAGCAGCAACAGATACAGCAACCTGTCAACCTTATTAAAATGTCCAGTCCCCTCTCTAAAAAGAAGATCGGGGTCCTCAAGATGCTAATTACAACTTCGGTGGTATTTATACTGTTGTGGACGCCCTATTTCGCAACGTTTGTAATGGAGGTATGTATAGTGGGCTAGTGATCATTTTTCATCAATTTGATAGTGACATCATGTTTTGCTGTCCAATAAAAGGCAGTAGTTTCACTGGCAAATAAACATCCGTGTTATAGTTCTACAAGAAGTATAAAATGGTTCTATGTTTGTTTCCAAAGATATTGGTAAAGTTCACACATCGATATTGATGATGATGACTAATGTAATGCAACAATCGTAATTACCTCATTGAATATGTCATTACTTAAGAGCAATAGACAGGTTCTGATTACTTAGACCGAAAGATGGTGTAATTTTGTCATCTTAAAATCTTCACAATATTTTTATTAATTCTAATTTCATTCTATATAGTAAGGACGGTGATTACAACAACTTGGACGGATTAAGAAGAAATAAACAAGAGTAATAACAGTCTGCTTTAAATTTTTCTAACAGCAACCTCATGATTGCTCTTCTTTTTCTCCTTTTTCTTCTTGTAATTTTTTAGTATTATTGTTATTATTATTATTATTATTATTATTATTATTATTATTATAAAGGAGATCACAGGTGAAGACGACTCGGCGAGTTACGGTGGATGGCTTAACATTGTTGACAATACCATGACAACTCTCAGCACCATCAGCAATCCTATCATATATTTAATCTTCAGCCAGGATTTCAGACGGTCAATGGCCAAGATTGTCTGTTGTTGCAAGAAACTTAACAATGTTGTGTACCCGATATCAACCTGAGCTGACGTATTGTCCCATATCTTTAACGTATATTATCCATCCATGCTGAGAAGTGAAGAACATGGTGGCTCCCAGGAGAAACTGCACTGGATGAAATAGTTATGTTTCATACTTTTTAGCATGCTTTTTGTAGGATTCTTTCTATTGAGGTCATTCTTTTTTGAAGACCGTCTTGCTCAAGTTAAATTTTAGCATGTACTTCGAATGGAACGCTACATTATTTCATGAAATAAATCGTTGAATCTTCAAAACAATTTGTAAACACCTAAGATCACGACCATTGGCGATTAAAATGTTGTATAAGTGCTTCATGTGTCATGGAATTCTCTGCAGTTTTAAATATTGATTGTATCATATACCAACACGCAACGTTGTTTAAGAAGAAATTCCTTGTCAGAAAAGATACTATTTTTTACTCTACTGTGCTCTTGAAACTTGCATCATGCCTTTTGATAAACGATATCACACCTTGTGCGCCTACTGTCGCATTCATTTAGTACACAAAATCATCTTATTTCGAAAGAAAGAAGTCAAGCAAAATGAATATCGATATTTAGTTAATCTTCAGAATTTGCTCCAATTAAAAACCTAAAAGCAAAGCAAATAACAGGTTACACCATCACTCATACTCATTAATTGATCGTGAACGGTTTATTAAGTCACATTGATCCACCAACAGACTCTTATCTCTGCGCCTTTATTCCATAAAGTCAACATTATGTGCTCAGGGACAAACACTAGTGGTCCCAATTGCAACCCTAAATATATATTTTTATCACAGAACTTTACGGCAGCTGTTTAAACGGAATCCGTTAGTATTCAATTAGGAGCCGCCCTGGTTCGGTGGTTAAAACTTTGGACTCGTGACCAAAAGGATGCGGTTTCGATTCCCACCATCAGATCAACTGGATCCGCTACCGTTGTGTGTGCTTGGGGAAGGCACTTTATTCTACTTCCTCTGAAAGATAAAACCTTGAAAGTGTTGATGTGCAGCAAAACACGTTTAAACCACTAAACCGATCATTTTAGCACCACTGCTAATCCCGTCTTCTGGTACAGAATGTATATTGATGATCTGTTTTTAATCAGCTTTAAAAGTTAGCCTTCTTATTATTGTATTTTAATTAATTAAAAACTTAAAAGATTTTTTACGGTCAAAATGGATTCTCTTGCAAAGTGAGCAAATAAGCTATTAGCAATGCATTCATGGACTTTGATATTAGAATCAGTGTGAATTAATTTCCTCATAGCTAACTGTCTCGATCGCAAACTAGTAACTTTAAAAATATATACAGTGGAACCTCGTTCATCTGGACACTTTCGTTTCTGGAAAAAAATTGGGATTAATGAATGTTCCGGATTACCGAATTTATACCATATACGCTTGAGTTATGTTCCTTTGTTAATATGGAGTGTATCGACCATGTAATGTTGTATGTCGGCGTGAAAGATATATAATGTCATGTGGACATTAATCATAACGGTGCTAATTCAACAGCTTTTATTGATTCTTTAGTGTTCATGTAATAATAATTCTGGTGAATACTCCACGCCATAATGACAGTTGTTTCCGCATATTAACCTTTTGCTCATCCTTATTATATCTTGTTGAACAGCCCAAGCCATTCTGACATGATCACAAAACGAAAAATGATGCATAATTTTTGTAAATTCAGTGTTTATTTTTATTCTGTTTATTATTTTCTGTTTGTTTACAAATGTGGCTAGTGCCATATAGTATCCCACGATCAAACAACTCTACACAAGTAACACATGGTAAACGCGTGATTAATCATTCGTAACGGTAGAAAATGGCGACTTGATAAGTGCTAAACAAACGAGTCGAAATATTTAGATAAACTGTAGTGGAATAATTTTCATAATACTAAACAGAATGAATATATTTTATGATTTATTATTTTTGAAGGATTACAACAGTAAGTCACGTATCTAAATAACAATCACGACTAACATTACAGATAAAAGCATCGTTGCGAACTGTGCTCTACATAGATATATATGTGCCATGAACGCATTGACCATGTAAGGTAGAATGACCTCTATTTTTATTCATCGGGATTTCCGGATCGTCAAGACAAATTTTTTAACATTTTACTTTTTTGTGTCCCAATTTTTTCCCGGACTTGGAACGTAAATTTTACGATTAATGATAAATATTTTCGTTAAAAAAATCCATTCCCAACAAGTTGATTTATTTTAACTGCATTTATTTGCATAAGTCATCATAGAAACTAAATAAAATCCAACAAGATATATAGAAGATTGAGCTCTCCTCATTAACAATAATATTTTCTTTAATAATGTCGCTGACCTGAGTAATGAAAGGCACATGATTGTAAACATTGAAAAATGCTAATGAGATATTAAAAGACAATTGAACATACAATATTGTAATAATATCACACAGCAGTATCTTATAAGCATTTATAGTAGAAACATGATGCTATATACCTAAAGCACAAAAATATGAGAGAAAAATTAAAAAGCGAGATGTTGGGGATGATGACGGTGGGGGTGTGTGAAGGAATGTATACTTCAGAGCAGGTGGTATATATATATATATATATATATATATATATATATATATATATATATATATATATATATATATATATATATATATATATAGTAGCTAAATACACGTACAACAGCTTAGTGTGAAGACATACGTAGTGACTAAGCAAATCTCTTAGTTACAATTATGTACTATTGGACCGACGTAAAATCGCCTCGTTGATCTCAAGGGATCGCAAAGAGTTACCCATTAATATCTAAGTTGTATCTATACTATGGAACAAAATTCCTATTGTTCGGTTTCTGATAAAAACAACCCTTTATTATACTCTTTTAAATCACACTTAAATAGTAATCTAGAACACGTCCTAATATGTTTGCATCAAGGTGAAAGATCAGCACAAATTATGCACACATGACTTCGACTAGGTTATAGTTTATTAAAGAACGATCTTTTCACAAAGCATTTGTCATTTAGCAATTGATGTTCATCAGGTGAACCAGAAACCGCCAAGCATTTTCTCTTTTTGTACGGTCTAAGAGAAAATCTTTGTGTTTTCTTTAAGTAGCCTAGGGTGGGTCATATCAGGACCCCCTGCGTTGCAAATGTTGAGATTTGAAAAAACATTTTCGATATCATTTCTACTGATGTGAATATTATTAGGGCCAATGTCAGGCACATATATGGAAGGCAGGGCAGTGGAAGTATCATCTACAAAGGATTGTTCAGAAACAATATTTATTAAATGACTTTGCTTTAGCAAGACAAGATGGAAAATATTCATTACTATGTTTCATGAGTGGATACTCTGTTTTCTATTTTGCATCAGAAGTATTTTACTGAAAATGAAACCAGAAAATGGGTAAATATATCCCAAAACCTTATTGATGGATATAACAGATCTTATCACACATTAGTAGACATATCACCTATTCAAGCATGTATAATCTTATTTGGTTATATAATAACTGAGACCCATGGAACGCCAAAATATAAAATAGGTGAAAAGGGTAGGATCTCAAAATATAAATATATATTTATATGGTACTAGCGTCCCGTTAGTATTATAAAAAAACATATTAATATTTATATGTAAAAAATGTTGTTAAATAAATGGAAGTAACTCCTCCAGATATGCGTTTTCGTCGTAGTGAAATTAAGTATGTTAATAAATTGGAACTTCGAAATACAAGCTACACGATGTAAAGATTCTGGAAATAAAATAAAATTTAAATTATATGATATGGAAGGAAGTGAGAGAAAAAACGGACAAAAATTACATGCGAATGTGGAAATACTGTAACAAGCGCCTCTATGTTCAATCATAAAAAATAGATTTCACACTAAAATTGTATATTTGTTAAAGGTCTAAAAACTGTTCGCCAAAATTTTAATGGAAAGAAAGTTGTTCTATATATATATATGTAACAAAATCTGCTTCATGCAAAAGTACCAAAATCAGAAAGAAGGAAATTACAACTAGAAAAAAAAAGAACGAATTGTCCAAGAAACTAAAAAGAGAATTGTTAAAAAAAATATACAGGACTGGTTTAATAAACGCTTAAATGGATATAGGTTTGTACATGAAAGGGTAGAAAGCCATCAGCTACATTTGATTGATATTATTGATTTTTAAAAAATAAGTTTAACCATATTTATGGAAAATAATAGATACAAAAAAAGAGTTTTAAGCCCAGTAAAAGTTTAGCTTGATGCATCTGTTAAATTCGGAATAGCCGATGATACGATGTAGTATTTCATGATCGTTATGTAGATTGGTATCATAGAACAAAAGCTGCAAACATAATGAACAGAAATGAAATAGACAGGATAGTTCAAAAAATGTTTGATAAACTAGACACTAAATTTGGACAGGAAATAGATGCTGATGCAAAATGCTTTTCTGAAAAAGAATTGTTTTAACTTTACATGTGGATAGATTTAAGCCATTACGAGGAAATTCATACATAAATGTACCAACATGAATAAAAGACAAAAAAAGAGCCTGTCTTAATATACAAAATAAAGACAACAGATGTTTTCTTTATGCAATAGATTTAATTATAAATCCGCCTACTGATCATCCGTATAGGCCACAAGATTATAACCTTGATAAACATAAACATTGGTTTAATAAATACCCAATAAATATAAAAGACAAAATTAAATTTGAAACTGCATTTAATATATATATGTCAATGTATATGAACCAGTAGATGAGGAGGAGGTCGGAACTACTTCGCAGAAATTTATAATGCCAGTTCGAATAACAGAAAGAGAAAGAGACAGTCACATAAATATGCTGATAATATTTAGCGTACCAGAAGATAACAGCAAAGACGGCAATAGATGTTCACGAGTCCTGGGCAAAAACAGCCCTAGCGAAGCGCAATCCTGGCGTCCCGTCCCGCCCTGCATAAGTGACAGCAAAAACAGCAAAGACAGAACAATGGTATCAAAATTTTTAGAAAAGATATGAATGCATGGATTCATTGGAAATATTTGACGAATCTGAAGTAACCGCCCCCTGGACAAATTACTGCGGATGCCCATGCATACAGACATTGTTAATATTTTGTCCTCCATCTGGATATAAAACTCAGTGAATTGCATTATGTTTTAAACTATGTCCTACATTTCGCATTTGCAAATAACAGTCTTTACTCGAGACAGGGCTGCTTGGCTAAAGTGACTGTCGCTTTCACTTCCTGTTAATTATACTCTTTAGTGCCTTGCTAGATACCGTATGACGGTTTGTTTGTTTTTTTCGGCGGAGTAGAATCAGGTGGATTTAAGAGTTTCGTACCGGAAGATAAACTGAATAATAACTAAATTAAATGGCTTCATAGACATTAAATACAGTTTATTAATCACTGTCATTGATACTGTGAATAAAGAGCTTAATTGACTTCAACCTATTGATTTAAATGGACAAAATCAAGAACAGTTTACGGCACGCGCCTCGACTGGCAATTATGAATACGCATGCGCACAGTGAAAAGGGCTGTGAGCAGCAGGATGGGTGAACAGACCAAGTTATCGGGGCACGCCCAGCCTTCCTTTACTATTTCCCACATTTTCATACATGATCAATCGTGATCAATCGTGGCAACTGAGGAAAACAAACATTTATATTTTTATTAAGAATTCTCGTTCATTTTAAAATTAAGAATCAGAAGAAAACTCTACCATTCGGACGGGAATACTCTTGGAAGGTGATCCCTCTGTTTTCGGCATAATGAGACTCTGGCTCATTTCAGTGTGAACGAATGGTACATAACGGAATATTGGATAACATAAGTTTGAGAAACTATCGTAGAATTTTAAAAAAAACAGCTGATGTCTGAAAGGGTACTCTAACAAACGTGTTTCATATTAATCCAATCTAATAAAATCAAGTGTTTATTAGAATATTGACATCGGCGTCTTACTAGAATATACATATCTCACAGTTGACCTGATAGAGACTAAATTTAGTATCTTACCATATGAATTTCATGCCAACCACTCACATAGGGAATGCTCGAGCTCAAAATCTGTACAAGTCTCCTCACGATGGAGAGAGAAAGAGATGAAATATGTGTTCAAGATCTAACAAAATAACAGTGTATTTAATTTGCGTACTTTTTGACCTTGTCCGCATTACAAAATAGTTCTTCCTACTCACTGATGCTTTGTAAATATTCATTCAGTCATTTGGATTTGTGGCGTTTTGATCTAACAAATATAAACTTGACACATTGCACAACGTTGCTTCTGATATCCATTGTTTTCACAGAGAGAGAGAGAGAGAGAGAGAGAGAGAGAGAGAGAGAGAGAGAGAGAGAGAGCAAATCGAATTCTACCTAAAATCAATTGGCATATTTACAAACATTTTCAGGGACAATAGTTGTTTTATCCAGATAATTACCACAAAAGCACTTTAACAATTCCATAAGCGTTGACCTGGCCTCATTTTTGCGAAAACATAGACTTTTGCATCATCTCGCTCTTGATCTGTCTGACAATATTAGGATTTTGTGAGAGATAGATGTAATGCAAAGCTTGAAAAAACAATCTTTAATTTAGAAATTGCACACCTGAGAGTCCTCTTTTAAGCACAAGTTTTGCAGAAATCCTCATTTTTTTGTGCTCAGAAATAAAACAAGACTACTGTTAGGAGAACGCATAATATTACAACTGTGTTTTTAATCCTTAACGCTTGCTTAAAATAAAGTGAAAAGCATAGTTCTAAACCAAGCTATATAATTAGGATATTTAAAAAAACTCAGTTTGAGGAAGAAACTTTTAAATGGTTAGTCAAACTGTGGCTCGATTAAGCCACACGCAAAATTAACTCAACTACATCATCCCTCCAGACACTTTTTCACTTGATTTACAACAAATCAAATCGACGTCAATTTTTTCATAACACTGCATTTAAAAGTTTCAAACCACGCAGTAACTAGAATAATTATGATTGGCCACTTTAAATAGAAACGTTGGGGCTTCACTTGGTAAAATATTGTGCAGTGGAGAGTGATTATAAATATAGAAATCCCACACAACTTGATTTTGTTTGGCCATTTCTGAAATATCGTTATGATGTATGTTCGAAACGAAATATATAATATTCATCAAGTGTCAACTGTTTCAGGTAAATACCGGTTTTGTGGGATCAAGGAATTACTGAGCTCTCAGGGGCTTAGCATCTCCCCCCACCCACACACACATACACACACGCACACAAAAACTGAAAACTTATATAGAGCTACTTCGTATATTATAGATTTTTTCCTTTCTTGTGTATGTTTCTTTCAGATATTCATATGGTTCTATACTCTGTTGAACCAATTTCAAAGGCCTTTGATCGAAATTTTCCAAACACTTATAGTGTATTAGTTATCTCTCTCCGAACTGACTACCTACCAGTCCAGAGGATATGCGGCCTGATAAGACATGCGTGTAGACTGTCCACCTTTTAATTAAGCGCAATACCGTTTTTCTCCGCCGTCGCCTGTAATGTTATAAAATAATATTTAAATGGCGAAAAGCAACTTGTTGGTCTACGTGTAGTCCTCCACTGGATGGTGAAGTACACAGTCAGTAGACGCAATTTGTCAGTCTGTACACGGTCTACACATTTAATTGAAGCTGCACTCGCTTCTCTTAGGTTTTGCATATTTCATATTAATGACTTACAGCTAGTGTGTTTGTTTGCTTTGATATTTCGTTTTTTTTAGTGTAAAAGCATGATCAAGTTAACACAAAGCCAACCTTTGAACAGTTATTGAGATTTTATTTTGAGACAGTTAGAATAATCAACCGTTGAATGGATAACTTTCCGAGGCCATGTGGTTGAAAATGTAAAAGAACCACTGAATATAAGGTTAACAAACGTATAACATCTTCATGTAGTGAATTGTATTTGAACTCATGGGTTCCATTCCTGATGATATGTGTTCACATTTATATTTGCAAGTATGAAGCTACATTCAGACCCTTCAAACACCCTTTCAATTGTTTTTGTCTAGCTATGATCCAACGAAGAAGTGCAGAAGGGTTTCTTGTTAAATCAATCATATCACCGCCACCGCTAATTGTTTACATTCATCTGCACATAAACCTGATATGTGGCTTTGAACGACCCAGTGCCCTTTCATGAACTCCCCAAGGATTGATGGGTCTCTGGTTGACAATGGGACCTTATCTCTTATATAAATAGGACATCACCTAGCATAGTCTGTGTGATCAAGGGAAATCATCCATGGCCCAAACTCAGCAAGACTCTGTACATAGCGTCTGAAGTATACTTCCTGTACGGAACGCAACAGCCGCAGGGTACGTAGGTGAAGGTCCAGAACAATTGACCCGTACAGGGCTTTTATCACGTTTGTATGCACACCATGCGATAAAGCAGAGTGGTGTTTTAATTCTTTCCAACGATTGAGCCATATGCAAATCATATGCCGAAGATTTAAGCAGCTGTTTCCTGGTCAGCACACGAAGACCTTGTGACATGTAATCCTTTCAGTATAGCATCAGCCCTACCAGGGGCTTACATTTGGATTTATTTTGAACCTGTTGACAATATTTAAATAATCATGAATATATGACATAAATATTTCTGTCGAGCGATTTCAATCGCAGTTTGATATCAATCCACTGTGAGTTTGATACTTCTCTCAGGAGTAGTTTGTCGCTGTAAAATAAGTTATATTCCTTACATACATTTTTCTGCAGCATACGTCTGATATGATTTACAATAATAATAATAATAATAATAATAATAATAATAATAACGACTTTATTTAACGAGGGTAACTCAATTAGTTACATTTAGGCCCTCTAAGATATATGTACAGATATATTCAGAGTGCAATCAAGCATTACCCATCACATACATGTATAAATACATACATTCATGTACACAGTCATGCACATAGAAATTACAGACCCAGGCTAGTTAACTACACATGCAAATTGTGTACACACTAACAGATGAAATTACTATCAATTCACTAGCCAATGTTAAACTCCTGATACCAACATATATTTTTATACAAAAAGTCATTGGAGGAGATGGATAGGCCTTGTGGTATTAATTAAGACTAAGATTAATCCATTTAATACACCTATGGTGAAAAACTGATATTCTATAAGATTCTTTGATTTCATTTGGGATGTCATTCCATATTATGGCCCCGGAGTATTGAAAACTGTTTTTAAATAATTCTTTTTGTTTTTTTTTGGAATAAATTTTTTTTTGACTGTCATTGATCTAAGGTTTTGGGTGCTGCTGGTTTCTCTGCATTTAAAAGTATTTCTCAAGTAACTTAACATGCACTTTATACATCATTTTTGATTTCCGAAGGTGAAGTCGTTCTTGAAAAGGTACGATGTTTAAAGTATCCATTGTGTCGATAATGTTTCCAGTTTGCCCATCTAGTATTATTTTACAGGCTCGTTTTTCCAACCGAAATATTCTTAATATTAATATCAGACGTATTTCTCCATATGATATTACAATAGTCTAAACGAGGCTGAATGTAGCTCTTGTAAAAGGTGACACGGTATTGTTTTGAAATTAAATTCTTTATTTTCTTAATAGCCAAAGATAGGAGTTTGTTTTCTTCGTAATGAAACTTATATGATCAGACCAAAGTAAATTATTATCAAGAAGAATACCATGAATTTTGTCCTGATGTAACGTAATAGTGTAATTATAACTTTGTTGACTTTGATGAACGAGACTTCCTTTTTAATTTATCTTGAACGCATTTAAAATATCTAATTATCACGAATACATGACATACATTTTTCTTAGGAAGGGAAGTAATCATTTAGTTTCTATGCTGCCCACATATACATCCGAAATAATGTATGTGCATATCGCGCGCTTTCTACGCATTTTGATATTTCCTGGCTGACTAAGAGGTTGAAGCTTCTCTCGGGAAACTTTTGTCGTTAGAAAATACGTTCTGTTCCTTTAATAAAGTTTTCTGCACAATACATCTGATATTATTTCTGATGTGAGGTGATGATGTAATTTTCTTGACACTGATGCACTTACTGGCGATTTTATATAGTTTTGTCCCAAAAGGCATAAAAATCAGAAGAAATTGGACTATTCTTGTTTGCATTCTGCCTGTGTTGCCGGCGAAGTCGTAATGACTAAGAATGGCAGATCATTCAGTTAACCATGGGTTGCGTGGTCAAGCGCATAATAAGGAGATAGGCACGAAATCTGGCACCAATACATTTCATAAAATAAATGAAATGGCTTTAATTGCGCACGAAAAGGTCGTAAATAGTACAATTTTGAATAAGGATCTAGCAAAACTGGTGTCTCTAAGAGTCGATGTGGAAAAGGTGGAGCACGAGTTTTAGAAAATGAGAATTGAAATAGAAAAGGAAAAACTAGGGAAAAAACTAACAGAGAGCAAAAAGGAGCAAGATAAATTAAGATATGTACAAGCTTCCAAGTCGGAAGAAAAGAAACAAAAGGAGATACCAGGAAAACGACAGAAAAATCAAAAGGTTTAGATAATACTAATAAAGATAAAATATTTGTCATTGATGCAGATCATGAAAAAGTTACAATAAATGAATTGAGAACAATTAGTAGTCTAAGAAAAGGTGTAAAGAAAGATTGGTTATCACCAGGTTAGCTGACTTGCCTTCCAATTCAGACTAAGATTGTGATGCAATTCTTTATCGGATGATTTGTACAGTAAGACCAGTTCAGACGAAGCTGTTTGTAGTTAACCTGACGCGAGAAAGGAGCGGACAAAAGGTGAAAAAAAGATAATGAAAGGTTACGCTGTCAAATCCTCTGATAAGGTTAAACACCCTTAAATCTTACCCCACTCTACATTACAATATGAGCTTGTGAATCAAACCTAAACAGTTAAGTGACTTAGATTTAAAGTTGCTTGTGGCCAGAGAACTTGAACTGCATGCACTTCTGCAGCAGAAAAGAAGTGTAGTCTGGAATTTTTCAAGAACATAAATTGTCTACAACGGCATTTTTGACCAGTGGAAGTCTCTTCAAGCATTTTGTGAAACTTGGTTTAGGAAAACTGAACTCGATCAAAGAACCTGGGCAAATGTCGCTGGTGAAATGGAACAGCATGTTTGAAACAACAAATGATAACCAAATGTTACTATATGGAAAATAAATTAATCTGCCGCTCAGGGAAAGGTTGTTTTTTGCACTAATAAAGAAACGAATAAAGATCCCAAACAAGACTGGTCAAGCAGTCGTTTTCACAGGACAATTACGTTGGGCTCAGCAAATTTGTAACTCAAAACGAAAGTTGGAACACCCAGAGTGCTCCACATCCGGTCATAATTCTTTAGCATGATACATAACTTATGAAACTTCAAATATGGTCGACAGGTTTTTTGATAGCTGAATTGGAATTCAAATGTATCAAGTAGTTTGAATTCAAAATCCAAACAGAATCAATCAGAACATAATATTTCGGATAATCAAGACATCTAGTAAGATATTTCAGGTCAATTTAAAGGCACGTTTGTCGAAAATGTCTTAGATCTTTGTTGCTAGCTTTATATTTTTGTTCCCATGCATCAAAAAGTTAAAGAGTCTAAGAAATTTAATTTTCAAAAGTGCAGAATTCCAATTAATTTAATTTAAGAATGAACCAAATTAATTAAATCTCTTGCAAATTACAGTGATAAAAAAGTTTGAGAATTTCTGTAATTTGGATTTGCATTAGGCCATGATAGATACTCGTATACGGATAATAATTGACATTATGTTGATCTCCATCTTATCAATGTGCTAAAAACCACAGAGGTACCAGGGAATTTGCAAAGGTTATAGAAACGTATTTGCAAAAAGAAATAGAAGTTCATGCTGTAATTAGTCCTTTTAAAGTCAATCCTTTTAATTCTTATATTATAATATTACCTTTGAATTCAGTGCCTGAACAAAATTCTAATGAGAGGAGGATTATTCAAGATTAAACGTGTACGAAAGGCTTCTATATAAATGACTGTATTGACAAAGACCATTACTTAGCCAAGACAGTAGAGCTCAGTTATCCAAAAGTTGATGATTTGCTCTTCTTAATTAAGCAAAAAGGAAGAGGCTGTTCGCTATTTAAGAAGGATCTTAAACTAGCATACAGGAAAACCCTATCGATGGGAATGTAATTTAGTGGGTTTCAAATGGTAATGAAATTTCTATATTTACAGTTTTATCTATGGGTCTGCGAATTGCAGTTCAAATGTCCCAACAATTTACAAATGTCATTTTTCTCCTATTCTTCAGTTAGGAATAGCACTTTTAAAGCATTATAGTTTGAATAAAGGTATGGTGACCTCTTTTGAAGGTAAGATAAAAAAAATTCTTGTGACAACCAAGCACCAGTGAGTATAAGTAGCACAGGAGCAGCCAGATATATATTCTTGCAATTTTGTCTCAGTAAAATATGTTTTTACAGCCCCATGTTTCAATGTGAACTTAGAAGAACATACCTAGAGGATGTGCAATATATATTATCCTACCATTCTCCCGTTGGATATAAAGAACCTTCTCACATACTTGAATTTTTAAGATTAACGTCTTATATCGTTACTACAGAATGGGTCCTACGATCAGACCATTTCGGTTTCACTAATGTTTGGTCAATATTAATTTCAGGTCGCCATCGTAAGACGTTAAGAATCTAATACATTCCATGAAATCGGTCTTTTGCTGATGGTACCTATACAAATTTGAAAATTCAATGGGAAGCTAGTCTTCTTTTCTGCAAATATTTAATTTGCTTTTAATCCCTTTCCAACAAACACAAATTCTTTTTGGTTTTCTTTTCTCAGTTTTTATCCCGTTCCTTTACCTCAGTAGAGTAAATAACGAATTATTTAGCAGTTGTTAAAACCATGTACGGCCTTATAGACTTGAACTAATCAGATGTAAATCAGTATGAACTGAATTTATGTTTAAAATTAATAGAACGATTACATTTTCATTGTCCGAAGGCTGCAGAACCTATGACCGCTGTATTGCTCGAAACTGTAAATAGTAGGCAATTTACATCACCGTTTGATGCTACATTTTGGCTTCTATTCTTATTTGCCTTTTTCCTTCATGCCAGAAAATCAAATTTGGCTCCAAACAACACGAAAACTATGGATTTGAGTTACATTTTATTGTGGTCAAATATTTCAATGTATGAAGACTACAAGTTTATTCAGTTGGAATGGACAATAACTTACCAATTTGGAGACAAAATGATAAATATACCTGTATATAAAATATCCAATGCAGACTTTGTCCATTTAAAGTTTATAATTTGATGTGCTCCTTGGTTCCTTCTAATCCTAACGATCCTGCCTTAGCTTACCTCAACAGCAAAGTTATTACATATCCAATGATGCAAGCATTTTTAACAAATGTTGTTAGCAAAACAGGGTGAGATCCTGCAGTATTTTCGTCAACCAGTTTTAAACGAGGAGCAGTTACTTTGACCTTTAAAGCTAGCATTCAGTCAGAAGTAATACAGTGCTAAAGAGACTGGAAAAATTATACTTACAAAAAATATATCGAATTTTCTTTCACAGATAGAATTTGAATTTCTTGCAAAATTTCTCCGAGTTTATCTCCAATTTTTTTTTCTTGTAGGCAAGAAATACGCTATTATATCTACCTTGATAGCCAAACATGTCTTTAATATAAGGAATACCATAATTCAAGCATTTTCAGGGGCTCAGTTTTAAAAATGTCTCACTATTTCACACAGATCGAGTATTTTGAATTGTGACGCTATCATTTTTTGTGTCGGCACCAACAAGTTACAAACACAGTCAGTCAGAGAGATAAACCAGCGTATTACAATTTGGTAGCCCTGTCAAGATCAATATCTCCATCGGCCATAATAATGTTATCATCTATTTCACCAAGACAGGTGGATGATCATTTATATGGAAGAAAATGTTTCAGATGAAAAAATTATTGCGGCCATTTATATGTCCTCATCTGCATGTTATAGTCATTGTCTCATATAAACCTTTTTTTCGTGAAGTAAAAATAAGAAGAGAGTTCTCCGCAATAAAAGATGGGTGAGTGGGTGTGGGTCTTCATTTCAATTTTGAAGGGTTGTCAAGATTAAAATATGTTTTTAGACAATCTATAATATTATACCAGGTCGATATTTATACTGGCATCCTAAATTTATTATTTTTAATCGTGGTACTTCCCAGATCCTTTTTCATTCAGACGGGCTGTGATTGACTAATACTGGATGACATGCCCCAGTTTACCCTAAGTAACTTTCAGGTGAACAGAAGACATCCGTTGGGTTACTTAACATGCTATGCTGATTAAGCTAGATTTTGGGTTGTTACTTTGATTCATTTGTCTGCCATTTAAATTTCCATTCATTTTATATTTATTTTTCGTTTTCTGGTCCTAATTAGTTCCTGTTTTTACACATTCATTGTCATCTTATGAGCAGATTTGTATGTATCTGTATTTAAAGATTATCCCACCAATAATGTACTACACTTTGGTGGTACAATAATAATAATGTGACAAACATTTATTTAACGTCAATTTGTTTTGTGGACTCAGCTGACACAACAATTTAATTTTTGATAGATCATTATAGTAGTAGCGACTATTTTGGCGGCTCTATTAGGCATCTTCAAGTATTTAAATTTCGCACTATATATACCGATGTTCTTTATTTTTGAATCTTTACCATCTGTGCATAGTCTCATCTCATATATTCCTATTTTTGTTGATGTATATATGTATTGGCTTATATATGCGACAATACAAATTTTGTCAAGTACTTGTACTTGTGTATTTTATCTATAATGTATAACAAATTTACTACGTCTCGTAAATGGAACAGAACCATATTGAATTAGATACAGTATATGATTGCCAATATTTCATTATCTATATGGATTGTTCTGTTGCGCAAGATTGATGATTGAAACATCTGGACTAGAATTCCACATTTATGCTTCACTTCTTTTGCCACTGTATCAGAGTTAATCGACATTGAATTACTTCGAAAAACACGCGGATAGTCCCACCGAATCCTAACCCAAACTTTGACTTTAGCTGCTTTTAGTCACACACCAATTCCTTGAGCGACAAGGGTAGCTTCCGCTGTTTTAAAGCGAGAGGCACCTACAGGACTAAGACTTAAAGTCTTCAAACGTTCTTTATTAAAATTGGAATTACGACTGAACAGAATTACGACTGAATGGAGTGTTGTTTGTTTAAGTTGTGTTTAGGCCACAATTTTCATTCAAAACATGAGAATACGACTAACTTGTCTACTGATAATGGCAAGCCGGAATCAGCCTCTTCAAGTCCTGCGCAAATATTTGATTAATCATGACCTTACTGACTGTTAATATGTTTCAATGTACATTTTACAATGTAACTTTGGAAGAGAATAATTTGGAACTTGAGAGCACCTATTTCTCTCTTTTTCTGAATTGTCTACATTTTTGATCGATCGAATTTTCAGCTACATCTTTTCAGTTTTCAAGTCGAATTACGTATTATTTCCATTCACAGCATTATTCATTATACACCACACGTATTAGTCACAATTTCCTATTACGCTGCCCTCGTTGTCGGTGTAACAACTGCGTCATTTTTAACTTGCAGTTTTGCTTTATTTTGTTGTTGTTATTTTGCCTTTTTTCACCCATGTTTTTCTACAAATGTCAAAAAGTTGTGCCAGTTGGCCGTGCTTGAGGAGTTTTATTTCCTACGGTTTGTATAGTGTAAACAAAAGAAGCAGTAAAGTGCCTGAGAAATCAGATTGCTGGAAATTATAATGAAAAAATAAAAATATTATTATATAGGAATGAACTAATTGCATTAAAACTTTAGTGAAATTGTATTGTAATGCGAGAAAGCCTCGAACGAAATGTTTAAGCAATGTATCGCTCTAACACTCTGGCAAAATTGTATAGCAATGCAACAAAACCTCTGAACAAATTGTTTACGGAATGCAATGCACAAATACCTCTAGGAAAATTATATAGCAATGCACAAAACCTTCGAGTATCATGCTAGAAGATGTCACAATAGAATCTTTTATTTTAAATGTGCACGCTGTTTTTCTATGTAAATATTTTCATGTTTACAAAAGTTATGTAAAATTTTACCTCACTAAAAGTGGTTTTATTTTTTTTTTAATGATTTAGTCAGCATTTATCTTGTTGGCTACTTAGCCAGCAGCAAGTTAGTAAGTTAGTTAGTAAGACAGTTAGTTAGCTAGTTAATTAAAATTATAATGTTGGTTTCATTATCCATAAATATTTTATCTAATACTGCATGAGGACCTGTGCCAATTAAACTGGCTCTCCTTTATATTATGCCTCAGCATGTTGTATGTAACAGATGAGGTAACATAGCAGTATATATTTACAAGTTATTCGTATTTATCTATTTTAAAAATATTTTGTTCTACATTACTTTGCATATAATCAGTAATGTATGTGTAAGAAACATCTAATGTATTAATATGTCCGCTCACAACTAATTTCAAGGTGGATCCATTCATAACTTTGCTCGACTGATGCAGCTTGGTGTATTGGTACATTGTGAGCCAAGTCCATTACGTTATTTGAAAAATTTACATTTACATCCTTATATATAAAAGAAATCAGATTGTATTCAGTCGTGCAAGAGTTATTCTCATGCTGTGTGAAGTCGAAAATGCAATGTTTCAGACATGACAAGATTTTGTTTGCTGTTTTCGAAAACAAAAAGACTTAATTTTCAATGATTATAATGCCAACGTGATATTTATCTCTTTTGTGCCAGTCGTAATCACGTTTCAGGTGTTGTTTCATACACATCTATTAAAATAGATATCGCTGTGTTTTTCCTTCTGTTTTAAAAGAAAAGAGTGCCTGTTTTACATATAATGAGCCGAATGTTTGCAGTGTTGGCAAAACAAATAGATAATTGATGCTAGTGATTGGTACTTTTTTTCAAGAGAAGCCTTATATAGATATCAATTTTCTGAGGAAATTAAACCTGAAAATAGAAATGGCTGGAGAAGAAATCGCTCTGCATCAAGTGTCGAAAGGATTGTTCACGCAGATAGATATAAAGGATGCGATGCGACACGAATGTGATCTTTCCCTTTCAGTAATTCTGTTCAATGTTTAGTACAATAAAGAACAAGGTACAAACATGTATACACGTAAAATTACACAAGATGATGGTGGGTAAAACTTCAGTTTTCTTTGGGCTATTTAATAAAAGTTTTTTCTTTCTTTCTATAGTCCCTTCACTATTGACCAGAAAACACTGTGCCCAACGCAATTCACTCTTCAATGATCTTTGCTACATTTTGCTAAAACAATGTGTCAATTATGTTGTCTTTCTCTGCAGTCGTATGTTCAATAATTGCATATTCATTTCATAGATAGATAGATAGATAGATATACCGTAGTTATTCTAACAGAAGATACCCTTCTAATAAAGAAAAAAAAAAGAAATTCCTACCTTATCGCGGCTTATAGATCCGTATATATCTAGTATGATCTGTCCAAATAATTAAAACAGTACATGAGTAATCCAACGACTGTTAGAAAAATCAAAACAATTTAATGTACGAACGTTTTCAGTCAAACAGTGATGTACGGTATTAAAATAAACTCAACACAGACCATCTAATGAGTCGAGTTTACACGACTGCCCAACCCATTGTAAACACATGACGTCATTGAAAGCGAGTGGCAAGTTACAGCACTGGATCAGCTGTTACACGCGTGATTAAATATAACTGGTATGTTGCTGGCTTGTTGCTGCCGTCCGAGTCTATTTTTATACTGTTGGACGATGGTACTAATGCTAATAGTCCTCTGATAAACATACACCCCTTTGGAAATTGCACCGCCCCGGGGCGTCTATTAGAATATCTACGGTAAGTAGATTTCAATTGAAAAGAAAATATTCAACTCTTTTAGGAATCATTATATTTCATCAGTGAAAAGAAAATTTGATTACATCCTTTCAAATAAAATACGGTGGACGCCTCAGCATAATTTCGAAAAAGAAATATAATCTCATAATGCTTTTCTAGTGCTTGTTTAGAGCAAAATTCAACTTGAATAGTTGAGAACAATATGTCAAGCACGTTTATTTACTGTCGTACAAAACATAAACAAAACTGAATAGCAAAGTCCAGGAATTCTTCCAGAGGCCAAGATCTAATGTTATTCCTCACAGTCTAACGTCTGTTCGACAATGAAGACTCTTAAATTTATAACCTTTGATTATGTTTATGATCGAGCGTAAATATGTTCAAAGACTGAAGTTCAAAAGTGCATGATAAAGGTGGGCACGATAATTCGGACTAATTTGCTCCATTGTTTAGATATAAATCAATGCATTCCTTGCTGAATGGGTTAAATCTTTGATAACCATGGTCATCGTGATTACATTGTCCTTAAAAGGTTACCCGGCCTTCATGGCGACCACTTTCTTCCTTTCCAGGGGTTCATCCCATCAGGAAGTTCTGCACAACTGGGATACCGGACGTGACATGGAATACACGTAACATTTTTGCATTGATTTTCTTCATATTCACTTGTGAAGAAATAAACACATAATTAAGTTTGTTGCAAACTTAGGTGATTTTATATTGAATGCATGAAAATCGTAAGAATATTTTTTAAAAATATGTTTGCTTCAATGCAATCGTTATAAAGAATGCTTAAATATGCCAAATGTGCTGATTTTTTATTTAACAAATCAAATAGACTGAATCCCTGACTCAAAATAGTGTAGATTTGGAGACATTGATATGGTGTTTGGCCTAATGCTGATCTGAATTGGTTCGTAAGTATCAGATTTTATATTTCAATAATGTTCATATTTTCCATGACAATATACTACATTTAAGTCTGTGCCGTTAATTTTCACTTTTAAAATTAACGATAATGCATATGCTAGCTGTCACTTCTGCGCATTTTTAATAGATATACATATGAAAAATATTGTATTCATGTATTCATATGCATTTTTCCATGTGTGAACCAAACAATTAATTTTACATATGTCATAACGATAATGCTCTTTATTATTGTAAGGTAGAAGATCATTCGGAGTATTTACACACAGCAATTGTTCATGCTGAAATAACTGAATTTTGAAAAAGGGGGATGGGGGCACTGAACTTGTTTTTTCACGATAATCTTACTTGAAGCAACATTTATTATACAGAGCATGAAAAAATATACTGAAAGTAAGGGGTTTACAAGGATTCAGGTTATAACATTTTATTTCATCAAGGTAAATGTGACCTGATGAGTCATATAATTTTAAAAATGAATGAAGTTAGTTTACAAATTTATAACTTGCTTAAATCTGATTGTGTTGTGACAGCTTATATTGTCCGTACGCCTTGTTGGTCTTAAAGCGTCACTCACATACAACCATTTTATAGTATGTCGTGTAAGGACTTGCTTAACGTAAAAATCATGTTTGCAAAAGTAAATATTTATTTTTTATTTATTTATTTATTTATTTTTTTTTTTTTTTTTTTTGCCTGCATACAATCATCTTCTATCAACACCTTAAGAGTTTTAAATATTATTGTCCATTTTATTGATAAAACCTGCCGAAAGCTTGTGATCAGTTTATGAGTAGATTTTTATCAGGGATATTAAAACAAATATATGATAGTCTCAGCTTCTACCTTAAAATGAAAGTGTACGGAGATATCAAATGCAGAATAAAAGTACCCACGTTATATTTCTATTCTGGAATTTATATCTTCAATAAAACAAATGCCTCCCATGAATCTGTTTTATAACATTACGTAGATTCATTTCTACTTTTGTGTAATACGTCATTTTAAAAAATCTTTGGCACAATCTCTCTATGGTAGGGGAAACAATTTGACGCTTACATAATGAAAAAAAAAACTAAATAAATAAACTGTTCACAAGCAGCTTGTAATGTACCCACGAGGGTCTTTATGGTCAACGCGGTTTACCCAATGCACAAACTGATAGTGTTGACATTTAGCTGATTCTACGTCATAGAGAAGTGAATAGGGACACTCTCTAATTTCCATGGTAATGCTGCCATTTAAGAACTGAATGCAATCCAGACTCTTGGCACAGTTTCCATCATTAGGAGCTTTGTCGCCGATATTCCAGATGGTCCCTGTCATGCCTTGAAAATATTGAACGATGTACACTTTACATTTATTACTGAGTCGATTTAGTCAATGTTATTCGAACATAGCAAGCAACAGTACAATAAATAAGACAGTTGCCAAAGTGATATTTTTCTTCCTTCTTGGTTTGGCTGAAAGATTTTTTTTCTGAACATTGAGTAGATATTAAGGATTAAAATACGGTGATAACATCCTGCTATTTCCTAAAGTGGGTCTTATTGTGTCTGAGCGAAATTATTGAGAATCTCTCCAAATTTAAAGAGTTCTTGAGCTAGTTTTTCAAGAATTAAGGACTCCTAAGTGTAAACCTTTTACACCAAAGAGTTATTTTTAATCATTTAAAATTGTATCTTCCGCTCAAAAAATGCCAATATTGTCAGAAATATCATAAGTAAGATATTATAAAACCTCCATTTTAAGAAACTTTTTGATTTTTAGTTCTAAGAAACGAAAGCATAAGTGATTTAATCTTTAATATATCCATTAAAAAAATGTCCACGCAAGGGAAGATGAATACTGACATTTTAAAGTGAGAAAATCTGCTATTTGTATAAGCATCTTCCAAAAGATATGGAATTTTTTTTCTGATAATAGCACTGCGATATATTTTTTTTTAACAAGAAAATGATTGTATTTTATAACATATTTCTTCTGTTGAGGACATGAACCCTATTTGATTTTTTTTTTTTTTTTTTTGTAAATAACCTTAATATAGTATTTATAGCCACCAAATCAAATCGAAGCAATATTTAAAAAATAAATAGATAGATATAGTATTAAAAATGCAACGTGCACTTGTCAAAAAAGGTCTTTCCTGCGCACACATCTGTGTTTTCATGTCAGCCACTCTTCCTCCAGGACAGGTGTACTTCACGGCAGTTTTGCCGATACATAGGTAAAATGAGGAGCAATCCTTTAGGTCTTCCTTTCATTCCAAAGAAACACTGTCCTCACAAATTTTCCTAGCAAAACCCTTTCATTGCGAAAACATATACAAGGGAAATCAAAAATATTAAATTCATTTTCTTTGAAATTCCCAATGAATGATGTTTTTGATATAAAAACCAACGAATGCGAACTGGAGAGTCTAGTTTGTTTTTATATGAATTTACTCGTGTGATGAAGAGAGTTAAAAGTCTGGCCACCCTTCCTGTGTTTGTTCAACATGCAAATTAGGTATGGGTAGATCTTTTACTGACAAAACTTTGAAATCAAAGTATCTAGATGTAAGGCATACCTTAAATGACAACACTCGGGTTTGTTGGGAGAGACGATGGAATTCAGATTGACCTGACATTTAATCTGCTGCGTTTTCCAAAAGACAAAAAAAAAAAGAAAGAAAGACTAAGCCGTACTGAAATGAATAAATAAAAGTACTACCTTTAAAAGGAGGTGGTTCCATTTTTACTTGCAGGAGGTGTATGATAGGTGCATATTCCAGTTGTTGCCCATGTTCTAGCAGTATATGTCTCTTTACAATATATGGGTATAAAATGCACATATTTTCTACAGCACGTGCGTCCATTGGAGACATATATATATATATATATATATATATATATATATATATATATATATATATATATATATATATATATATATATTGGTACCCATTGAGATGTAGATGGTTATAACCTAGTTCATTATAACGTTGGTCTTGAAGAAATACCCCCTAATCCTATGGTCGTGTGTTTGAGCCTTGGTTCTCGTAGTACTACTTGGCTATGTGAAAAGCACAACTACAAGGCACAGATAATATTCCACTACGATTTGATAGTGACGTCAAAAGACAGATGGAAGGCTCTATGACACACATGTAGGTACGTGTAAATATTACAATGTTTCATATTCAAATGCATATATAATTTTCTTACTTGCACATCAAAGTTTATAGTGCTATAAGTGATCATGTGTTTCACGCATATACTCAAGCACATACGAGCTCTATACACACAAGTGCATATGAAAATGATTCTACGACAAAAAGAAACTAAAACACACACACACACACACACATATATATATATATATATATAATTTACATCCACCAAAACTAACACTAAACACAAAAGTGAAGTGAAATTCCTGACTCCTGTGTGTTTGAATGACGGAGAAATACACAAATAAAGGTTAAAAAATAGAAGAAAGAAAGAAGAAAAAATTGATAAACGGTCTAATAACGTGTAAACTACATATCAATTTTACGCTGCCATCACCCCAACAAAGTCGTATAACAAAAATAAATTAAGGACTATCGTGCCTATCACGCAGAGAACCAAAATGTTTTGACCTTAGTTGAGTCTGGGAACAAAGGATAGACACCGAGCGTGTCGAAAAATCAATGCCATCTACAAAAAATAAAATATAAATTATATCCCGGTAAAGATATGCAGTGACATGTGAAAATCCGATATTTAAACTGTTCACGACACAACTTTGTACGCCTCAAACCAGTTATATATATATATATCCCTGGCCTTCCAAGGCATCTAACCTGACACCACAAGGCTCAAAGACATTATAAACAGTGCACTCAAGGTCCACTTACCAACTTAGGTATCTTTTATACCTTAATTCGGAGACCAGCATGAAGTACTTGCCTGATGTCATTAGCCAGACATACCTTTAACTCCGGGAAGTCTTGAACGTTTTTATGGCTATATTTATCAACGCTTAATGAAAAGACAATTTTCTTGGTCTACAAAACTGCACCGTTTTCTTTGTATATTCAAAGGCTGGCGCCGCAAGCAGATATATTAAGAACTAGATTTACCTAAGGTTGGTTTAGTATATCCAAATGAGCCACTCTCTCTCTCTCTGTCTCTCTCTCTCTCTCTCTCTCTCCGATGCAAGAAATGAATTAAATATAACACATGCTATATTCATTTATTGTTTAAAGTCAATAAGCACAGTCGAAAAATATTTGCAACAGCTATAATCATATATCCCCACCCCTTTTTGTGTTTAATCTACTTTAATTCTGGTACGTAATATGCAGCGATAGTCTTCAAAAAAATACCTTTTATATTCTGCTTATGACCAAGATAAAAGTATATCTTCAGTATTCATTTACTAGTGCTCTTCTGATCAACCGTAACACAAGACATTTTCTGCTTCATTATATCATCATTTGTATGCCATCATCGTCGTCATTATCAACATCGTTATTATTATTATTATTATTATTATTATTATTATTATTATTATTTATTATTATTATTATTATTATTATTATTATTATTATTATTATTATATATGGTTTGATACGCATATTTTTGGATACTATTCTTTCATATAGAGTTTTCTTCGAGCAACGACAGGCACGGTAGATTAAGGCCCATTGTAATGCACACATTAAACTAATGTAACATTCACCTTTAATGAAGAGGTCACTATTATAGGCACTGTATTTCAAATATAAGACTGTGCAATACACGATATCGGCAATTATACGGTTACAAATTCTATAACACTTTGTAAAAGTTTCGTTATTCAACGACCACACCTGAATATTTTACTAAATAAACGTTGAATAGATTCAATGTGTAAATTTAATTTATTCAATTATTTCCTGTTCAAAAACGTTTCGTGAAATAGAATCAATATCAACAGTAAAATCAATAATATCGGCCTGTCCGAACATTTACTACAGTGCTATCTTATAAGCGCCATCTAGCGACATGGATCAGCGGGACATGATAATTATAGTATCTTGCTGTTCTTTTCTGTCGTATACAATTATGAAGCACGTGATATGGTTCAGTGCATGACAACTGTATTATAATCATTGTGAACTTTTTTGTTAAATACAAGATAGACGGTCGTTCTGCATTGTAGCATATGCGTGTTTCAGAGCGTTTTATATGTGATAACACAGTATATACGTGTTTCAGAGTGCTTGATATGTGATAACACAGCGCGAAACGCGAAAACAACAATAGCTTCGTATTAGGAATATACTTTGAGGACGATCAATGAGGAGTGCTGATAGTAACCTCACCAACGTGTACTTTGTGTATTTATACAACATTTCCTACCATTCAACTAAACGTTATGAATAAATAACAGAAAGTTTGATACCGCACGTGACAAGGCACACGCATGACACATTTGCACTGGTTAGCCATGTATTAGTATGTGATGGTTACACGCTCAAAACGACACAAAAAGCATATACTAATATATAAATTACGCCTAAAATAGTTTTATTCGATTAGAACCACAAAAACCAATGAGTCAAAACTAATCAATTTGCATCATGCACTGTAGATATCTTCCTATATTTCTCTTTGCGTATTAACATTTAACGCTAGTTTTTTTGTTTGGGACAAAGCCGACTTCACACATTATTAGTGTTATACAGTTGACCTCTTATACCGACTTCACACATTATTAGTGTTATACGGTTAACCTCTTATACCGACTTCACACATTATTAGTGTTATACGGTTGACCTCTTATAATACGCAAGAGATGTTTCCTAATTGAATTTACTTTCTAAGAAGTAATATTTTCTTGCCTCTAATATTATAACAAAATCAATCTCAACAGCACCTAATGGTTGCTCCAAAAATGAAAAATAAGACCGAAAGTGAAGACAAATAGGCAATAATTTTGTGAAATGGCAAAACTGATAAATAATACAGACTTAAGGAAAAGTAAAATTAAAAGAATCAGGACAACTTATTGGCTTGGCACGCCGCAAATTACGACATCATCTTTATATGTTAATTAAATAATTATTACCTTCAATCACTTCTTTTGTTACTCCTGTAATCCTCATAATTTTTAACACAAGATTGCATTAATTATCAAAATACCCATGTCTCCTAGTTTCATTATGTCAAGTGTAATTAAGGTTTTATTTGTAACTTAAAAAGATATTTTGGATCGGGACCGTTTCTATACTCGACATTGTCAAAGCCATCTCATTTTCCGGGTGTGACAACATACAGCAGAGGATATGGGCATTTGCCTCATTACCCATAACACAGAATCCAATTTTTGATCCGTTAGTACTCAATATACTTGGCACGTCTACCATCGTGCCTTCCAATTACCGTCTATACTCGCGTATAATCCTATGCCAATTCCAAACTGAATAGACCCAGATCTGCCGTCGCATAATGCGCTGGCAGATCAGGGTCTATGTTGTTTGCATTCGGACCCGGATTATACACGAGTATAAACTGTTCGTGTCTTTATTTGCATTGATTTTCTATGAGATAGATGATTCTCCATGGTCTGAGTGTGACGGTTTGCACATGTAAAGGAAAAACAGTAAAACGCTTGTTTTGTGTTATTACATACGTATTTTTCGTTGCAAATCCACTCTTTTCTGTGCTTTCGACCTTTAAAACAGTAAAATTATATATTGTACGTATCTGAACACATTGGGATAACAACGACTCTTCATTCTGAAGGACAAAACTTTTCATTAAGAATAATATTCATTAATTTTACTGGATCAGACTCTCCACGATAGAAATTGTGAAACTAGATCCTGTACCATTTTTTTATGTCAATGAAACAATTTTATAATTTTTTTCCGAAAAGCGGCTCAACTTAAGAACCCAGATAGCTTTAATGAAATAAGATTCACTTCCGTTCTGACGTTAAATAACATCATACATTAGAATAAAATTGCATGCTGGGAATAGTATTATAATTTGTACAGTGGAATTGCGCATCTTGAAAGCGATAAATATGTCATATTTATTTTTGTATTTGTTTATTTATTTGCATATGTTTATGTAGTCACGATCGGGTATAGGGACAAGCCTGTAACTACCATCTCCCTACCTCATGACTGTAAGGTATGTTTTATGAACAATCATGTCTGATGATGAAAAAAAGTTATTATCATCATCATCATCATATTGTTTACTATTCCACATGTACCGAGTATATCACGTGTGTTCATATTGTTTATTATTATTTCATTAGTACCGTCACGTGTAATTATAGATTTGGCCTCTACTCGATCCTGACTATTTCGAAACGCATACATATTTCAGTTCAAATGCGCTCTCAATTCTGAAATCACGAGTAAAAGGGCATGCAACGTTTAACGTAGATTTTAGTAAAGTAATAAGTAACCTCGTTTTTCGATTGCGTTCATTCAGATGAGCAACGATTTTACATCTATCATTTGCTCACAGCTTCAGGTTAGGACCCATCATTTAAACCGTCAGCAAAAAGCTGTATTTTAGCCAATGAAACTGATAAACAACCTAACGTCCAAACAGATCATTTTTTTTTCATTTTTTTACAAGGAAATGTTGACTAATTAAGACAAACCAAAACTGGAAAAACTTACCTACGCATGCAGAAAACCATAGTGTACCATCCCTCGTTCTGTAAGCTTGATAATTACGATTGTTATCAGTAACGATTTTCCCCTGAACGCACTGTAGTTTTGTTTAATTATGCTTTCCTTGAAATGTTAGGTGCTAATGATGCTAATTTTACACATCAAAAGCAACAAGTAAAGATACTTAGGAAAGACTCCCGTGTGCTAGAACCATTTCCATCGAGATAATTCGGAAGACAGAATTGACATCTAACCTGTGTCCATCATGCCTAATTAGATATTCTTTGAGAACTGTTGATGACACCTTGTTTGACAGTCACCGAGAGCTAGATCTTTTGGAATAGAGAAAGTAATACTTTCCAATCAACACTTTTTGATAATAAGCTTCTATTAATTGCCCTCTTTTTATCTGTCTTTATTGAATGTACATACCGACAAATTTAGTTATATTATCAGTCACGAATCCAAGTGCAACATAGGTTCTTTCCTTAACATGGATTTTTTTTTCTTTTTCCCAGATGGACAGTTATACGTCATATCAGTGTCTCTCACACATACATAAGACAAGAAACAGTCTGTAGAATCCCTTCTCTATTCCAGGACAAAAACTGTCTTAACAGACATTGTCTGCAACAGCCAGATTAATTAAAGCAATTACAAGAAACCTGACTATTATGTTTTTGTTCATTTTCATTTTAGCAATCTTTTATGTTCATATGCTGGATTACTTGAAGTGAAGAGATTGTTTGAATAAATTAATGGCTGATATATTGTTAGTTCCTTTTGTATAACATCAGAAAAGTGATTATTGTGTAATCCTCCCATTCTATTTTTGCGATTGGTGTAGATTGTTGTCCATCCGCATGCCAGTAGTGACGAAACATTTACTAAAGTATTACTTGTTCTAAACTTCAGATTGTTGCGCTATATTCTAGATTTCTATCGTCAGATAGTCAATTTCAACTCTTTTAGCCAGTGTTAAATTCATTTGCTTTCATTATTATTCACGTGAGCAGTGTGTAGCTACACTATGAAATAATATTTAACATTACCATTGTTCTATCAAAAAAAACAAGACGATGTGGTAATCGAATATGCTTATACATTTAATGATACAACTGACTAGCATCTTTTATGCCTTCGGACTGTCAATGCATTCGCTGTTTACGAATGCTTGGGCTAAGAGAGGAGAAAATAACTAAATTAAATGCTGATTCGCTGATCACAATGTGTTACAGTCCTGGGCTTAGACCAGCCTATAATGGCTATATTGAAGGCCAGTTTCCTAAATACATGTAGCAATGAAAAGGTTTTGTGATAAATTGTAGCCCACTCATTTCATAAATAGGAAACTGATTCAAACGAGATGCTGGGGAAGAAAAGCATTTTTCAGATCAGTATAACAGTTTTGTATACCTATGTTTAGACCGATATTTGAATATGTTTCATTTCATCATCTGTTGAAAACTGTATAAAAATTGTAAGCGTACTATGTCACGAAACATATTTGTCAATCTATTATCTTTCCTTGTCATGTCTGATACTTTTATCTTATATGTTAAGAGATATGTTTGTGAATCTACTGTCTATCATTGTCAGGTTTGGTACATTATCATACATGTCAAGAGATATATTTGTCAATCTGCCATCTTTCATCGTCAGTGTTTGTTTGTTATCATATATATTTGTCAATCTACTATCTTTCATTGTCATTTTTGGTTCTTGTACTATATATGTCAAGAGATATATTTGTCAATATATTATCTTTCGTTGTCACTATTTGTTCTTTTACGATATATCTCAAGAGATATATGTATCAATATATTGTCTTCCATAGTCATTTTAGGTAATTTTATTATAATTTAATTTATGGGCATGAATATTACAAGCTTATGTCATTTCTGAAAGAAGTAATTATTTATCTTGTCATCGCTGATTCAGCTTGTGTTTTTGCAGTTATAGTATTATTATGCATATAAGCTTGCATTGTAATTTATATTACGTATATATTCTCATTATTACTCTTCTCTTCAAAGTTTTTTTTAGCCGTAGTAAACCTCTTATCCGTTTGGCAGTGGTTCTTTACTAAATCCGCTCTTTCGCTCAGAAGCTTAAACAACGTTTTGCAGAGCACATTCTAAAATTGAAGTTCATTTCATTGTGTTAAAAATCTGGATAATATTTCTGCAGTTGTATCTGAATCCGTTCCTTCGTCCTGCAACTTATTTCAAAATCTTATGGTATTATGGTGGCTGTATTATATGCTGGGTCATATGAAACCCTTTCCAAAATAACGAAATTTTATTTTTCTTTCCACTACTATCTACGTTTCTGGCTATGGCAGAACCAGCATGAGTTATTTTATTTTACGGGGTGAGGTTGGGGGTGTTAGAATTGCACTGTTTAATTCTGCTCAGAAAGAGATCCGCTTTCCTGTTTGTTCGCCAATGACAAAAAGTATATCGGAGACGTCTGAGCATGACAAAGAAAAACAGTAGTAGGTGAAGTGAAACAAAAGTATATTGTAGAAAAGTATAACCGGCATGAAATATGTTCTGACATACAAAGCCAAGGTATATAAAAAACAACAAAAACATGTTTACATTATCTTTAAACAAGTAAATCATGACAATTTGAAAATGTACATGATGGTAAAAATTTACTTCCTCATATTTTAAACAATGGAGAAACATTACCTGAATAAAAGTGTATTTCAAATATAATTTTGTCTTGTTTTTGTGTTCTTTTAAATCGGCATGACGTTAGTTTATGTGTAATAAAAGTGGAAGGTGCAACCCTTGTTTGAAGGAGTATGCATTCTGATAATGTAGTTTCACCTTTGCAAGTCGTACCACTCTAATGATCCGCGTCTGCGCGGGTAATTACGGGACATTAATCAGACTTACTTGCATCCAGTGGCGACGCGAGGAGAGGGAACGGCAAGTACTCCCAGGCAGCTCTAACCGGGGCGTAGATGGGAGTTTGGGGATTGGAGGTTGGCAGCTGACATAAAAACTGTTCTCTGTGGCAAGTAGGGGCGCCACTAAAGAATATTGCCCCAGGGCGCCTCAAACCCTCGCGCCGCCACTGCTTGTATCATTCACCATCTGAGTTCCAGATTGGTTGAGTTGATAGGAAAAGCTACGACAAAGACACTTGAATGAAGGGCACCTTCTGCTTTCTATACCGTTTCATTAATTTCAACTGCCGTTTCTTGGCGGCAAAAGGAAAAGAAAGAAGAGAAGAAAGAAATAGAAATTCTAGAGGAAAAACTCGACTATCAAATACGTTTACTATATTTTTCTTTACTTGTAGAGTTTTACTAAAAACATCTCATACACCGTAATGTTCAGAAGTTGTGAATTGGATCGTAGTAAACTGATCAGTGGAATTGACAGGAGTAGAACAGTTACGATGTCAGCACCTTTTTAATAAACTGAGCAATACCAGTGAGACGTAAATAACAAGAAATGGGCCCTTTCATCCAATAAACGATTGCAGTGCAGTGTTAAGACCATATGAATATGACCATAATAAAATAGTTTTATCCTTCTTCATCCTTCAAGATGCAGGGAATTTCTGTTGGAATGGAGACAAGACGCTGCCGACTACTTAATGATTACCTGTGTTTGGAAAACTGTTGTGAAACAAATGTTAATTTTGGCAATGTGGAGGATATGAAGGAATGATCGTGTTTTCCAATGATACCCATTTTGTTTTTGAAATATGGAGATTGCAAGTGGGATTAACCTTGCCAATGAAATTCATATATTTCTTGATAGGGAACTCAGTCATGTATATAATACAATTCTGTTTTATAGGAACAAAGAACATCACATATTAATGTGCTTAAAACTCTGTAATTTCATATTGCCATTGTAACGACTTTTTTGCACATAGAATTTTTTTTAAACATTACAGTTTTTCTTTGTATCAAGTGCAAAGTCAGATACTCGATTGATGAAGAGCGGACTATTCCACCAGACCCATGGGTCAACATGTAAAATTGGTGACACTTCAAGTTATGGTGACAGCCGCCCGAGCTTCCCCAGTGCACAACAACAGAAAACGGTTCCCATTTAATGCAAATGTGCTATTGCCCATATCCACTCTGCATGATGCTAAAGCTGAAAAGGTGATAACTATCAAAATGTCGTCTATAGAAACCGTCCTGAGCCAAAAGATCTTGGTAAGTGCAACAAACAAAAAAAAAGAAAGAATGAGAGAGACCTTTGTCCAAGACTCATAAAAAATAAAACACTGTATATTGGTCAAAACTTGAAACCTTTTGAAGTCTTCACAATTTACGAACGAAACTTGACTAAAAGATAAATCTCCTCATTTTGGAAGGTATTTAAGCCATTCCACAATAACCATACAGGCATTTATTCAAGATCTTACACATCCAAAAGTTCTGTTGTTGTTGGTTGCGGTGGGTTTTTGCGGGGGTGGGGAGGGAGGTAAATAGGCAAAGGATGTCTCGAGTTTTACTTTGCTAAGTAAATGTTAGAGTACCCACTAATCCAAATATAAATAAAGTAAATAGCCTATTGCTACTTTCCACCTAATCACCTTCATATCGCTTCTTTGCATTATTTGAAATAAAAGGTTTCGTTTACAAAATTTGAATACATACTTCAACAGCGCTTCTGAGTCACGACGGACATGTTTTGTCAAAATCGGCCCTAAAATGAGAATGCTATCACAGATTGAATTTGTATATGTTACTATTTATACTCGCTTATAAGTCGAATCCAGTCTTGATAAAGATTGACGACTACTGTATGCCAATTTGGCGATTTCAACGATGAGACCCCTAATCCGGGGTCCAAAACTTAATTTCAAACGGTATCACTTAAATTAGGAGTCGTTACGAAATCGTTTACATTAGTAAACTTACTTACATTAATAATATAAGAAAATAAATGCTGAACCAAGTACTATTTGACCAAAAATGACTCAGTTTGACCTGGTCTTGAATTAATAAAACTTTCAAGACTGAGACAAAAAAGCACACGAATTCTTTAGATTGGTTTGTTGTTTTAAGGCAAAGCAACACGTGAATATTGCTGAGTACAGAGATAATTGTGCCTTAGCCAGGGACAAATCACGGAACCCGACCCAAGTTGATCTGATGTTGGAATTTGAACGCGCACCCTTCTGGTGGCGAGTCCGGCACAAGCTAATTACTGAGCCTTCGGATTTGTTTAGATTAAATATATCTCTAAAGTTATTGATTATTCTTGCATTAAATTTTCATCAAGGGCTAATTATTTCCTACAAAATAGTACTGCAAAGTTTGAAAGCTTTATAATGAGTGAACTATAATTTATACCAATTGCTGTTTGAGTAAAATTGTGGATTTTTTAATTGAATTGTTTTATGAATTCTAGGCTTAATGTCGCTCACCTGTACTGACCTGGAGATTATTTCACCCTGAGCCAATCAAAAACATGCCAAAGTAAAGTAATTTGTGATTCGCTGACAGAAGATCTCAAGGTCAGACTCAGGCTCAAAAGTTTTATGTTTTCAGGATCTGATCTACCATGATGCATTAATTGTATCTAGGGTACACAAGAGAATCAAAATTATCGACTTCTATCATAAAAATTTTGCTTAGTATTTCATTGCAAACATTCCCAATAGTACATACTTTGATTAGTCCAGGAGTACTAAATAAGTGGAGGACGATTGTATGGTTTGTTACTATGACCACCGATAGGTAGCCATGGAAGCCACTAAAAGCGTCTCTTTGGGACACAAGCTTTGAGAAAAAAGTACTTTTTCTTGGAAATAAGTCTTCGTCCGGTCGCTCAGCAAATAAAATTGTGTCCTGAGCGGCAACACAATTTACAAAAAAGACATTATCATGAAGATGCCAGCGATGATTAATCGCAATTGATTGAGTTAATTATTAAACATTAAAAATAGGATTTGAAATATTCTTCCTTGATGTTTAATAGTTAGAACCCAAATTAACATTGTTTTAAATAAACTTTTATTTTTACACAATACGCCCATTATAAGCTAGTAATATGAAACCTAAACTAGAAATAAGAAGCATATTGCATTGTGTTATTACATTATACATTATTATCGCAGGAAAGAGAGAAGTCAACCAGTTATAAATGCATCACGAATGTGTAAGGTGGATGATGCTTTGCGATAATTGATTGGAAAATTGCCACAACAATCAAATCAGAATTTCTTTCCGCCAACGATTAGTATTTTTCTTAATATATTTTGCAAATGTAAATTAATTTATTATTGCTTTTAAAAATTTTATTTTAAGAGCTGTATACAATTTTGTATCCTTTTACTTTAAAGCAATTGAAAAATACGGTATTTTGTACCTGAAAATGTCAACACTATCATATCAAACGTTCGACTTTGTAACAGGGCTTGTCCTCTCAAAATTTCAAAGTATTTTGATACCATTCCAAGTTTTGCGCAGTAAACAAATAATAAAAGGTAGAATTTGAAAACTTAAAAGGGGATTAGGATCGAAATGTGTGCAACATTTTCTACTTCGTCTAACCGTGTAAAAATCGGATTGTTACGTCTGCTAAATATTTTAGAGTAACATATTGATTTTAGACACGAGTTTTGATCTATTTGAAATCGAACACATTGAACTGTATTTTAACCTTATAAATTTCAGCTACTCGACAAATTATTGTTGTTAAGTGTTTTAGTTATTTTTCATATTGTCGTAATTGCTATGCCAATAATTACGATTTTGCGGCAAATGTTTTTTGAAGATAAAAGATAAAAGCGAAGTTTTAAATATTGCAAGAAAATTAACCTAATATTTCAGATATCTGCAATGGTCATGGCCATCAAACTTGTAATCTTTCACAATTTTGAAATTTAGGCTTTTCAAAAGTGTAACACTTGTCCTACAAGTCACGAATTGGATAGGTCATATTGTGATCAATGTTTTCCATGAACCGTCGTAACATGTATTCATTGTATATCTTTGTTATAACTATAACTCTAAAACTGTGAGAGGTATATTTGTAAGTATTCATAATATATAATTAAAAAGGCTAAACTCGGATAGGTTTTCCTGCTGTTTTTAGCCTGGGCCAAAACAATTGTAAAATGGCTCAATGTGCATCTCGCACTCAAGCAAAAGAAGTTAATTGTCCAATTGTTGAAGGAAAAAGAATTTAATGCTACTTTGGGCAATCGGAACATCCTAGGCCTTTTGCGTCGCATGCTAGACAAAAACCTGGAATGTAAATAATGGCCATTTTAAAATGCCCTCAAGCCAATGGTTGTTATTACGTCATCATAACTTCACAATCTCACAATCAATAGATGACGTAACATCACTAACAGCAACGCAAGCAATAGTTGCAAATAGTTGAAGCCGAATGATTTCTTCATATTTTTTTTTTCGTTACAAAGTTGCAAGAATAACATTAAAAATTTAATGTATGTGTATTTCTTTGATTGTTGAAACGTTGCAGAGTGTTATTTTTAAGACCTATCATGTTATAAAACTCTGTTCTTCGCACATCTAGCCGGCTGTTCGTCCCCCCAAAACTTACCAATTTGGGAAGAATCACTACGATTACCTCCGAGTCTCTTTCAAAGACTCGAAGTTATTCGACTCGCATCGGAAAAGAGACGAGGATGTTCCTAATGACTCTGTGTCAAAAAGATTATGACCTATTTGGATCATAAAATCTGATTTGAATTACCTTCTAAAATATTCTCAGATGGATCAAAGTAAAGAGATTTTATCTGTCTGAAAATTATTGGGCAAATACTGCGGGTGTCTAATTATAATTTTAAAAATTCCTGATAGTGATGAGGAAATTAGTGCTAACTTGCGAGATGAAAGCTCTGCTAGAACAGATGATTAAAGTCTATTACGTTAAAAAAATCTGTAACATAACATTACTCCATAAATCGATTATTCTGTATTTTACCTGGGCGATATTAAGCACAAGATCAAGTGAACATATAAATGGCTCGTACGTCATAACAAGCACTATTTTTCTCATTAAACGTTCCGGATCTCTCTCTTTCTCTCTCTATAGTTCATTATAGATATTTGATACAGCTCAAACAAGAATAAAGTCATTGAAACTGAAAGTAATCTTGTCTCACAATTTCATACTTGTTTTCTTATATTTCATATTTTAAATATTTTTTAAATATATTTTTGCCTTCATTTTATCAAATGTTACATCTTTCCATTTGTCAATCTCAGTCCCGAAATGAATTTCACCTGTCATGTCGCTCATTTTTAAATTAGACTAGTGTTTAAGGCAAAGGAAACCATGCAGCTCTTTTATTGATGATTAGACATTTATATAAGCATTCGATTTTAAAAATACAAAGAGTAATGTCTTTGTTTTTATCTATAAAAAACAAATCATTTGATAATGTTACAATTTGAAAGTGATTGGAGGAAATGGCAGGTCCATCCACTTAATTTTGAGACCCACTTACATTTTACCAATTTTCTTTGGCTCCTTGCTTACCGCAGAATATTGTAGTGTATATTGAATTTATAATATGTGTCCATGAGGCAAGTTGTACTTTAGTCATTTTGTAAACAACATATTTACTGTATTTGAGTTCAAGGTCAGACTTGTTTACATATCATTTAGTACTTAGATTGGAATGTCCATGCTTAATTGAGAAAAGTCACGTACACAGAGGAAATTTTCCATTACAACTACTCATATTCAAAACATTCTGGCACGTGACTGATGTTTATATATAGAGAGATTTTAGTGGACAATATTTCATTCTTGTTCAAATGGTCAGTCTATGAAGAATCATTTTAATAATCAAATTTTTATAGATGCGTTGTGAAAATTCAGAGCAAATTCAGAGAGAGGAATTATTTATTTGAAATATTCATTGGAATTACCAAAAGTGCTCATTCTAATATTGGATTAATATTTGACTTTGGGATTTATGTGAATTTATTCAAATATATTCTGGATTACATCATTGAGGCATATCAGAACATTCAATAATACTGACACATCAGGACATTCAAGGCTACTGGAATTCATTCGGAACATTCTATATTTAGGACTTGTGATTAGGACACTTAGGATTATTTGATTATTTGCATTTTAATTCACGTTATTGTGAGTGACTTTTGAATTTTCATTTTAGTTACAGAGAAATAAATTGTTTGTTGATTTAACATACATTGTTGGCTTAACTTTCTTTCTGTCACATTATTTTAAGACCTAGAGTCGTAACAATATACTTAAATTATAATAGTATGATATATCCTCAGAATCTTTGCATGCAATGTTTGTGTCTACAATGACACTAAGTTGCTTTAAGAAAACAGGAAAAATGCATGGTATACTGTAAATATATCAACCGTCTGTTGTGCATAATCTTTCGATAGCCAAAGAAAAAACATTGAATGTCATTCGGTTCTATTTTCCTTTCCCTTAAAAAATAAAGGATATCTTAAACATCTTATGACATTTATATAACAATAGTCTGCATAATTGACATAAACTAATCAAGATATATGTAGTTAAGTAAGTAGTACGAGTGCTATTAAATGTCCAAGGTGGAAAGAAGAGAGGAGAAAAAGGGAGGAAAGAAATTACTTTCCGAACGCAGTGTTACTAAGTCAAAATGCATGTAAATTTGGTCTTTTTATTTCTGTAAAGAAGATTTTAGCATACATACTTTGTGGCTTGTTAATAACTAAAGAACGATAAAGTTCTCTGAAGAAATGATAAAAGGCCGTAATGTCATGCTCTCGTATCGGTTTATCGGATCTCATCAGATCTAGGAATTGATAGGATCTCATCAGATTTAGGAATTGATCGGATCTCGTAAGACTTTGGAACTTATCGGTTCAGAACTGAAGATAGTAAAAGCTATGTAGCAATTTTCCCCTGCTTCTGAAGTGGGCCGTTTTTATAAGTATCCCCGTATTAAGAATGTGATGGTCAAGTTATGAATAGACTCGTCGGGTAACGTGATAGGTCACGTGGTACCTGGTGTATATAAAAGCCGAAGGTCAGCTGATTCGTGATTCTGATGCGTATCGTCCTCAGAGAAAGAATCTTAGAGAAAGAAAGTCAAGATAATCGTGAGGTAATTATTCTAATAAAAACATTAGGGGTGAAGTTCCTCAAAGGCTTTCCACGACTCTAGTGATACTAAAGGTGTCAAAGGGAATAATCATTTTATCTTGTGTGCATAAGCAATTGCCAGGGATCGAGAATGTTTATCGGGCGCCGATACCAATCTCATATACCAGAGTACGAACAGCAAGAGGGAAGGTTCGCTACCAAAGCTGTAAATAGTCGTTTATGCACGCCCCCTTTACACGTCACAGCTGTCTCCAAGTCAGAGGGTAAATGTTATGGATTCATTGTTCATACTCCATTGACAAAGAATGAAAAAATCGTTTTGTCACATTCTCCTGTCTATTTTTTCTGATCTGATATAATCAAGGAATTGATTAGGAAAAAAACTGACAATTGTGAAACTTACTTGAAAGTCAGAAGGTGAACTTTGTAGGTCTTGGATTCAATTTTTCATACACTATTGATCAAATATCCTTCACTAGATATAAAAACTCAAATAAGTGCCAATATTTCCGATGAGATGGATGGCAAGCTGGTAACTTCTTTGACAACCATCATGTTCCAAAATAATCAAATAACGTAGGTGATTTCATTTATTAGATCAAATTGATTGTTTTATAATAATTATTTCAACTAATTTACAAGGCGGTATCTAAATTAGGTAACGGACCTGTATGTATCTAGCACTGCCGTATTATACTGAGTACAAACATTCTGCCAACAAGATTGTCTATCGATCCAGATATCTCTAAGTAAAAATGGGCTTTTATTCTTGAAAACAATAGAGGAAACATTAAAAAACCTGGAAATAAACCTACATTTTACTGGTGTTAGTTTCTATGGTCTGAATTTCACGAGTAATTCGTTAGCCGAAATTACAAAGAAATGAACTGCGCATGATGTGCATATTGCATTATGCAAACTGACACACGTATGTATTAGCAGATTTACAATGCGTGCACACGGGATTAAGACGGGTAGGCAAATTAGGTACTTTTAGGTAATCCCTCAATCTATCAATCTGCCCGTCATTTATCCCAAACCGTCCTTTGACGTAACACTGACTAGGAGAGACATATAAGCATTTACACGTGTGTGCATGTCTTAAAAAGTTAGAAATGCGTGCAAGTCACGTACAAAAAGACTTATCGTCTAAACTGACCTTTGCTAAAATTTTTAAAATAATAATTTGTTTCTTGACTACATGTTTGATAAAACAATTACATATTTTATTTGTGTTCACTAACTGCGCTTGAGCAAATATGCTTTTGCACTGTCTTCGGAGATGATACAAATTTAGAAACATGCGAATCTACGTCCACGTATAAATTCGTTCACATGACAAAACTTACACAGGTCTGTAGATATAGATATGTTTGTAAATTTGTACAGTTAATAAGGTAGAGGATATGCATTATTCTAATTTAATTTAATATTGGCGCGGATATTGAAAAATATTGGGTGACTTCAAAGTTTATGTCAACACAGAGTTTAATTGTTACTGATGGGTGTTAGCGTGAACCTCAATTGTAAATCCTACAGTATAAATGAAAAAGATCACCACAGTGTTAACACCGTGTAAAAGCTCTGATTTATAATTCTCACTAAGGTCAAAATGTATTGTCTTTGGTTCTTCGCGTTTAGCTTGATTTCTTCTGTTTAACCTTGCAACCGTGATTAACAGGGCTTAGTTTGCGGGAACAAAACTCCAAGTTGCTGTTGTTATTAACAGTTATAACTTTGTAACTTTGAAGTCGTTCACTTATTCCCAGTTGGGATTAGTGTCAATATCATACAAAGTCTATGACAAATGTATTGTGAGTTGAGTTCACCAAAAGTGTCAACAATGGCATATTTACTTCAAAGTTTGAAATGTTAACATTAGATGTTGAAATGATAACATTAGTAGTAGTATGTGGCACTTGGGGGGACGTGCCGGAATTAACATTAGCGTGTAGGTTTACATTGAAATGGCACTTAGGGGACAAACGGGAAATCCTATGCTAAACTTGTGCATAGGTTTAACATGGGGATGGTATTATGGGGACAAATGTTTACAGGGAGAAAGGGTCGAAAGTTTATGGGGACAAACGAGAAAGGGTAACGTTAAATTGTTATCAGGTAAAGGGTCGAAAGGTTATGGATACAACGGGAATGGTAATGTTAAACGTTTTATATAGAATCCAACACTCACCTCTACAACCCAAACACACACCCCTACAATTCAGCAACCGCTTTTTGATTACCATCCAAACACACTGCTACTATCCAAACACAAACACCTACAATGCAGCAACTGCTTTTTTATTACCATCCAAACACACACACCTACTATCTAGTGAAAAGTGTAGGAGTGTTTATACTCACGCTTTCACCCAAACAACATAACTTACTATCAAAAAGGGTAGGAAGTGTTTATAGACACACTACTATACCCTTTACACAGGTACAAACAAAAGAGAAGGGTTAGGGGTTTTAAGTTTTAGTTTTGTGAAAGACATACACAAAATATACATACACAAAACATAAAACGCACATTTTTCTCAAATGATTAGTATCTCTCTTTTCTAGAGATCTGGGTGGCCCTGAAAAGAGCCGTTCCACTCCTTTCCCTTAGCAGTCGTCGCACCACAGGCGGCACATCTTTGCCCCTGTTCTTTTCATTTTTATCTATAAGATGTCTTAGTCAACGAGCCTAAAACTATGCATGCTGGTCTCCTTCTCCCAATCTGCGTTCTCCTCTTCAAGGATCCAGTCTGGATGGCTCAATTTTCTGAATTTGTCCTGGATCTTCATACAGTTTTGGTTCAGGCGCTGGAATTCCCTCTCCTGCTGCTTGAGCCTCTTTTCCTCCGCCCACGCCCTCTTGATTTTCTACATCTCTTCATGTATCAACTCTCTGACAAACTTGGCGATTCTCAGAGAGGTGATTCCCTCTTCAAGTGCTTCGTGTGAGGGTAGCACGTCATCTCCTCCACCCAACCCAGGAGGTGCTGTACCCGTTTCATCAAGCTGATGGCTTCTATTAGCTTGCCCACCTTACAATGGACTGCCATATTTCTCTATCAACCAGATGATGATGAATGGCAAGATTGGTGAACGCGCCGCTTTACATGCTTTAAGCACGGACGTATAGGAAAACATCCATCACACAGAATAGAACCCTCACACAGAAAAAATGGAACATTAATCGCGGACTTAAAAAACAACAACATTCTTCTGATTTTATTTTACATAGGTTATACAAGGGTAAGGGAGTATTAAAGACACAATATACCCAAAAAACACACATTTTTTAATAAGGAAAGTTTTTTTAACGTTTTACTTTTTGGGGGGCAAAAGACAAAGACATACACAAACAAACACAAGCATGCAACACAAAAGAGTTGGCAATTGACTGTGTGGTCCTGGATTTTATTGTCGAGCAGGACGGCCACGTCTAACCATTGGCCTCACTACAGAACAGGATCTTCTCTATCTAAAGAAGAAGGAGAAGTCCTCCGTCTCCTTTCTACACTCCATATTTTCTCCTCCTTGTTGTTCCTGTTGTTGTTGCTGCTGTCTCTGCTGCTGCCTTTATCTCGCCTCCCATTTTTCACTCTCCATTATATATTCTTCGCGCAGGACATCTTCTACTAAGTCCTGCGCCATTTTTAAGAAGATGATCGTCTTCCTGTCCGTGCTTTTCCGGATCAGGTGCTGCCTGACCAGGTGCATGTACACCATGGCTTCCCTCAATCTGGCAATCTTTGAAGACATATTATTTGTTGACGAGACAACAATGGGTGGCAAGACTGGTGAATACACCACTTTATATGGGAGAAGCAACATCCCTCCGATTTGGTACGCGGACGTGAAGGAAAAGATGACCATGATCGATGGAGAGAAAGGTAAAAGAGCATCTCAATACAATTTGTTTTCAACAAAACACAAGATAATACCATTAATTTTCAAAATCAACATGTTTAATACTAATAAGAAGCTTCTCTAACTCAAACAGGAATACAAACAAACAAACATTTTAAAATATGAACGTATATACAGGGCTGACAACGTTGTGAAGTCAAATTTGACTTCCAATGATCCAAGGCACTGTCATTTTGCCATCGATGCACACTTCGTTTCTGAGCTAAAGACACGAGATACCCATAATGTTCACAAAACCATCTGTATATTTAATCAACATTTCTAGAGAACTCAAGATCAAAGCAAGTCACTAAATGTTCATAGGGAAATCCAAGATTGCGTTGATTAAGAAAATACACACAATACTGTCCAAACATCATGGAATCTGATCCTTGTAATCTCACATTATTGAATTGAGTAGATGCTGTATTTTTCCTCATAAAGTCAATGATGTCTTCCATAGGAGGTAATCCATAAGAATCAAAATAGTCCACACTATGATAGTTGGGAAAGTAGACGGCTACCCAATGGGTTCCTGGACGATGACTGTCGTCTGTGTTGATGACATAGGCTTGAACATCTTTAGGCTTTCGATCGGGGAGGGGGGGGGGTCAGTTTTAGCACACACCACAGGATTCGAAAATTTGTTTTAACAAAATGATGGTTTCCCATGTATTCAATTGTCTTCTTTTTACAGTTAATTATCAGTCATCAGTTCACACCTGACTTTTTCCTTGAAATATCTGTCAAATAAGTTGATGAACAGCGAGTAGTCTCTGCACTCTGTTGCAAGAGAGCATCGATGCGTTTCGTCTCCGGAGAAGTCAACAGAGGTAAGGAATGGTCACGCAAGCCTTTATACCACTTTCTCAAAATTGTCTCTTCTGAGATGAGAGTCCATGCATCTTACAGATACTCTTCCAACTTGTCTTCTGAACACATCATGAATCATTTGTCGTGTTGTTTCTAACTTTGATGATCGATTTGACATCCATAACAATGTTCTCTGGTTAGGCAGGTGATTCTTTCAGCGAAGGCACCAACAAAACAGGGGACTAAATGTTGTTCTTGTTCTGGCCATTATGACATCATGACTGTATTTTTGCCTTCTTGTTCACTTGTGGTTTTGACTGTTGTGGTTGTTTTTCTGGATCAAAACCATCCTCATTGCTTATCTTTATAGGTTCTTCGTGTACCATCTTTTCTAATAGTCTAGGATCACTTCTCTAAAACTGTTGATTTCCATAGTATTGTCAAATTATGCATACAAGATGACGTTCGTTGTGTTTGCCAGAGCTATTACAAACTGAAGTTCCACACGAAGTTTCCCTGATTTTATAGGGTGGAAATGTTATTCGTTGCTGTCTTGGTTTGGAGTGAAATCAAACCCCCACAAAGCATATCCTCCTGCAAAATTGTCGTACGAAATACCCTGGCTGCTGTTGGTACCTAACTGTCCTGCGGCTTCAAACAGTGTCAAGTAAGCTCTCAAGTAATTCTTTGGGGCAAAGTTATGTTCAAAGGGTCTGGCCATCTCAAGTGATTTCTATCTTGGACACGTTGAAGTATTGGAACTCTAAAGGATTTTGAGCGCCGCATTGCTGACGATGCCAATGTGCCAATTTTTGGGGTAGCTGTCCTTGGAAAACATTATCTTCGATCTTGGATCGGGGTCCAGAGGCATTGATGAAGGTTTTCACTTCTACTCATCTTAGTGGATACTTGGCTGTCGTTCTGCTCAAAATTTGACTTGTCGTTTCCCACTTTAGGTAAAACTTCCATACTGCGCACGTAAAGTCTGAAAGCTTTTATTTTCTTTGTTTGTTTTGAAGAATTTTTTCCCTTGCGTCAAAGCTGCATCTTTTAAATCATGCAATCCTCGAGTCACCATCGGTTTTAAGATGGCTCTTACTGAAAAGCTGATTTTAATATATCTCCTAAACTATGTCCTCGTTGTCGAGGGACTTTTTGGTTCACAGAATACATCTGTTACAATTCACTGGAGAATCGTTTTCGAAAATGTAGTTTTACCGTGACTTTTCCTTTTGAGAATAGAATATTTTGTCTGAGATATTCTTTTATACTAATATTGACAATGTGAAAATACCGATTTACTGACAGGAAGATAATGAGAATGTACAAATTCACGGTGAACGTGATACGTGTTTCCACCTTCCACATAAGCAGCGATGGCAGAATTCACTTTGAAAGGAATGACTCTTAGCAATGGAACGCTGTGTTTCCCACCACGTTGTCCTCGACCACATCGGAGTACACAAACAATAAATGTAGTCCTTCGACAGAATAGCGATAATAGCTGTAGAATCGATCGTTGTTTTAAACGCAATCATTTCGACCAGATGTTGAGCATTAAAGCAATAGCCTACAGGAATTCTCATGGTATAGGTAGTCAATGGAGGATTGGTTGGTGATGGTTTTTTGGATTCGTAATAACCATAAATATTTTTGTCCAACTGTTCTTGCACTTGTTCGTTTGGGATATCAACGATGAAAGTGTTGGGCCTTTTTTGTATATTGAGGGCCAGCGTATGATGAATAATTTCTACCAACGTTACTTCCCAATGAGCTTCGTGATCCAGTTGTATGACTTGAGGTAATTTGGCCGTGAAACAACATAAAGTGTTGGTTAAAAACACATCTATAGAACTGTCATTCGGTAAGGTTAAATCAAATTGGTTATTCATAGTTCAATGGTTCGGTTTCCGAGGAGTCACTCGATTACAAAGGAGAATGATTTTCAAAATGTTCCAAAAGAGGTCTGCTGTTGTTGTGTCTGGAAGAATGGTGACTGACGTTGGCAGTAAGGCTACCGTTGTTGTTGTTGTTACTGTCGGTAGTATAATTCAATAAAGGACTGGGAAGAAGATAACCAATACAACTGCTGAGTAAAATTGTCCACAAATGTTTGCATCCTTGTTGCAAACTTAAATTATGCAATCACTGCTCCGATGACACAATACACCACCAAGATTTGGCAGAAAAAGACAACATGAGTTTTAGGAGCACGTTCTTCACACCACACCCACAGAGGTTGTTTTTGTTGTTCTTGAAGAGAGGAACTCTGCGAAAGAGGGGTAGCTGCTGTGTTTAACGGCTTAATAGTCACTTCCTCTTCTTTTTATATTCGATGACTAGATTCAAATTAGGTGGATATCCTCTCCAACGCAATTTAACTTCTTCCAGTTGACGTTTGCCCAATTTACGTGTTTTTCGATCGAGAATGCTTTCAATATCGTACACGTCGTCTTCTTTCTTGGTCACTTGTTGTAACTCAGGCAAGTAAAAAGTTCCTTTTTACACTTCTTCGTTCATATCTTCCAATTTATAGCCAGGAGGATCACGTCCAGGCACTTGTAGAGTGACACGAAGCAATTCAGTTGTCCAGTTAGGTAAATAACCTTTATCAAATGTGCGTTAGATTTTTACAATGCGAACCCAATCTCCGATTTTTAACATTTATTTCTCTTTGATGGTGGTTGACATTCCAAACAATTGATCAAGCACCTTCACTTTGTTTTCAGGGGTTACTTCTTCTGGTGCACATGCAATGCTACGATGGTATGATTGATTGTAAGCTTCGACGAGACGTGGTAACACGTCGATGTATTTGAGAGTGTTTTGATGTATAAAATATTTCCAAATGCGTTCTTTCAAAGTTCTTTGAAAATGTTCTACGACACTGACTTTTATTTGAGGATTTTCAGTGGTGAAAAAATGAATCTGTCTTTTTTCAATTCTTTTTAAAAAGATTGCTTCAGAATTTGGTGTCTTTATCTGTTTACCATCGTAAAGGGTGACGACCACTTTCTTTCAAAACCAGTTTTAAAGCTCGCACCAATTCTGAACTTGTTTTAGAAGTCAAGGGAACTACCCAAGTTGATTTTGAAAACACGTCAATGGCACAAAACAAATATTTGCAACCACGATTGTACGCTGCTAAATGAGTCTGCTTCCCATTGCTGATCGATGCCTGGTACTTTGGTTTGACTTCTGGAAAGTTTTTGTCGAATGGACTTGTTTAATGCGTGCGTCGATTGTTTTTTTTACCATTGTTGCACATCTTGCAAACGTACACTTTTGAGTTTGGTTTTGGCACCAAGATACAATATTTGAACTCCTTCGTAACCAGCAGCATTAGCAGGATTGTAGTAAATACCGGATAAAAGTGTCTCAATGATTGGGTTGACTGTTGCTTGTATTTGTTGTTGCTGCTACTCCTTAATAATTTACCGACTGTTCGATACTGCTCTTAGGTTGATGTTCGTGTGGTAGTTTTTGGGATTGCAAATAGGAGTAGGTATGGTCATTGGTCGTGAGGTTGTTTTTTTGTTGTTTTTTTTTTTTATTGATGTCTTTATTCACTGCTGTCTTCCCTTCTTTCTTTTTTCGTCTCCTGAAAACGGTGTCGACGTCATTTTTTGGACCCAAACTTTCATTTCTCTTGTTGGGACTAAGGGACGGTGTCAACAATGAAGCTACGATCTTACTAGGTATTGGAGCAGACGGAGTTTGAAACACTTCTCTTGAGTCTTCTTCTTCTACCCCTGTGACTGTGGCTATTTGTTTTTCTTTGCTTTTCATGATAGTTTTGAAATCTCGCAATAATTGTCCGTACCGTTGCTATTTTTCTGTTTCTGAGAAATCGGTTCGATCCGTCTACGATTGTAATTCTTCTTGTAACTGTGACATCTCAGTGAGGTTAGGATTAAGAGTTAAATGAGGTGTTCCATTGTTCGTACGAACGATGGAGTTCCACCCATTGTTTGTATGGAACTAAAGTGAGTTTTCCTCCTTTCATAAGATCCAAAGGTACAAGTGTGATGTCTTTCCAGAAAAGGGTATCCTTTTGTATCTTCTTCTATTTCATGTCATGACTCCTCATAAAAGAGGTCCATCAATCGGTCCTAGCAAAGGAACAGCCACATTTAACAACGATCCTATCAGCATGGGTAGAAATCCTCCTAGTTGAACAAGCATTTTTTTATTTTGAATGATGGGTATTTTCGCTTTCATCATTTGGCGAAGAATGTTTTGATGTTTTCCTAATCGTTGTTTCTTGGACAAAGGTACAGTTCCTATAAAAACGTTTAACAGCATTTACACACAGTATCAATGATTTCTTTGGGTGCTTTTTGAAGGATTTGATTTGGTCAGTAGTAACAAAACATCCTAATGTTTAGCTAAACCAGGACGGGGTTCCTTTTTTTTTGTTGTCTTTTTTGGAAGAAGGTTGTTACTTGGAACGAGAAGGATGGTGTGCTCGTCTTGGTGACATATTTTGCTTCAGGAACAAAAACACTGAAAGTGAATCTTATTTCACTCTTCTTTGTTATACTGGAATACGTCTCCACTATTTGTCGGCACGTTGTATCAACTTCACTATGGGCAGCACTCGACGATGAGGTGTTTTCAACTGACTAAATCGTGACAATTCTTGTATGGATAAATCCAGTAAATTTTGTAACACACCTGTTCTGTCTTGTACTTTTGTCTTAAGTGAGACCACTTTTGTTAGCTACAGCAGTCGCTAAAGCAGTAGAAGACGTCGTCGTCATCTCCGCTTGAGAACTGGACGTTCCTTTAGAAATGGGTTCCATTTTTTCATAAAATTAGGAAACATTGGTCTTAAATAATGTTTGGCGGGCATCATCATGAACGCAGATGATGAAGTGGCAGGAGGAGATACCATCACGTGGTTTTCTGGAGTACTTGTGCGTCCTAGCAGCAGTACCTCTCGTTCTGGCAGATTTTTTTTCTTGGGACTTTTCTTTTTTTGTGTGTGAACATGCTGCACCTCTTTTCTTTTTGGTCGGCCGTCTTTTTGGAGATTTGAGTTTTTTAGTTTAAGCTTCAGCATTAGGATCCAATTTTAAAAGTGAGCGAATAATGACATCACCTAAAGAGCCACTTCCACCAGGTTTCCAACTGATTTATCTTTTGGTTTGCGTATCGATTCTTGGATCTGCCAGTTGTGACAACGCTACTTTATGTTTTTCAAAAAACGTTCTCTTTGATGGGGTATGTGAATCATGCCTTGTAAGGATGTTTTTACAGTTTTATACAGAGAGACTCTAAAGGTGATGTGTAAATGACAGGACCTCCTTCGTGGCACCAATTGTGAAAAACATTGGAACAAACTATCAAATAATTGGGAGTGTAGGTTTTAAATCAATGAATAAATACGCATGGGGTGTTTGAGAGGTGTTGTCATACGCATAATTCAGCCAAGGTGTTCCTAACTGTTTGTCTAACACTTGCACTTGAGGTTTATCTCCTGGACTTTTAAACAATACCACATAATGGGCATTGAGACTGATGGTGCGATGTGCTTTACTTTGTTTGAAATTAATTTTATGTAATTAAAATAATACTAGCATTACGATGATGTCCTTTTCGTGTAAACCAAAGTTTAATTTCTTCTTCGTCTTCTCCTAACATGTCGTCGAAGATGACAAGATGTGTTTAACTAAAATCAGACACGATCCCATCGTCTTCGCGATGAATGCCTTCTACAAACAAAATGGGTTCTTCATGACTTTCTTAAAGTAATGTGTAAGCTGATTGCCACTTTTTGTACCACCACACGATACATTGTGGTGGACTATCAAACAATTGTAATTTGTGTACGATCTAACGTTTGACAAATTCGTTGTTGTCTGCACCACTCGGTCCAGCAATCAACATGTTAAAGGGATGGCTAAGATACAATGCCTCTCAACTTTGACGATCTAGCTTTTTGTCAATCATTTTGAGAACGGAAGAGGAGGATGCAGCCATAACCATGGTATGTAGAATTCTGAGATTACCATCAACGACGCAAGACATTTTATGCATTTACTTCTCTTCTCTTCTCTTGTCATGGAAAGTGTAACAACAAAAAACATATTTACACTTCAGTGTACAAGAATTAAAACACAAAAATACATAAGGCATAAATGACTCCGTAAATCAATAAGACACAAATCACTAATCACTGCATCTGCATATAAACAAGTAAGAGGACAACATTCTCGATCTGTCTGTGCAACATTAAATCTACGTACACGCTCTGGTGTTCTTCAAGTCTCTGTGGAATTCATGGTCTTTAATTTCTCCGGAAATGTCATTTCTCCTTTTTTTCTTCTATTTGTGCACTACTACTACTTTCGTTGACTTCCTCTATGTTGGCTTCTTCTTCTTCTATCACTGTTTCTAAAATTGTTTCTAATTCCCCTTTCTCTTTTGACTTTACTTCTTGCGCTGATTCTAAGTTAACTTACTTTCTTAGATCAGTGCACATAATGGTTTTGGCATAATGAGCCACTTTTTGTATCCAAGCATTGAAGCCAAGACTTTTCCAGTCACGTACATCTTCCCAGTCGTGAATTCGTTTGTGTAACCAACTAGCTATACACACTTCTTGGTACGTATGAAGCGTGGATAAAGTTCGACGAATGTTTTCTTAACACGGAGGTACATAACTTGTCTTCATCACTATTCTCAAAACTTTTAATACAATTTGTCTTTCGTGTACATATACAGTTTTGGTGGTCATATCTTTCTTGCATGTACTGTTCACAAATGGTCCACTTCGAATCTGCCGCTAAACGAAATCCGAGAAAAGTAGTCACTAACACACATTAGACGCCGTCCAAAATTCAATGGAATGGTATGTGGAAACAGTTCTTGTAAACGTGTTTGGTAATCCTTTATGTTCTGAACATTGTCATTGACTTCCTTCCACGGAATTTGCTGCAACATTAGGGGCAAAAATAGTGGCATGGTCAGCTTTTATATTAATCCTTCACTGGAATGTCTTTTTTTGAGGAAATAGTTGTACGGAGCCAGTCACTAACTCACACATTACATGCCGTGAACAAGTTTCTTCTTCAGGTGACACTTCTTTTGACCTTTTTTTTTTTTTTTTTTGTAATCCTCTAAGTCTTTGTCGTCTGGAATTATGTGTACCACTGCCATATTGTAGGCAGAAGTCGTGGCATCGAAATTCTTCTTAGCTATGGCAGTCGATTAATGTCTGACCATTTTAACACTTTCAAAACAATCAGTCCTCTTATAGCATGCATGTACCACTGGTTGAAACGTCTATGTCGTAAAGGATGCAATTGTTCTTTGCGTTTCACTTGAATCTGTGCAAGCTCTTTGTAAAATATTTCCTCGTAGCTCAGTAGGTAAACTACGAATTCTCTCTTCTAAAGTATCCATGTTTATAATAGCCATGCCCAACCAAAGGAAAGTAGTGACAGCACGGAAACAATCTGGCATATTCCAGGAAAGCTGAATCTTTATACTTCCATTCGTGGATCTTCACACCACAACCGAAACACTGTACTTGGTCTCCTCGTCCCGGGCATTCCATCAATATCTTTGGGCTATTGTTTGAACGTCTTGAGTCTTGAGTCGACTTTCTGAGATACAATATCCAGGCAAAGTCACAGGAAACGTGTATTTGTCTTTCATTTGTACATCTCGATGAGCTAGTGGTATCCAAAGTGGTTTGCGAGTTCATGGATGATATCCATAAATAGGTACATGTGACGGCATCACTTTTACCAATAAAGCAGATAGGTCGCGCTAGGCACACGAACGGCATTGCTTTCGATGGCAGAGGTGCTGCATCGCTGATGTCGCAGAGCACGGCATCACTCTGGTTGCGAGGCACATCATCGCACTCGAGGTCATTATTGAACTTGAAGTTTGGAGTGAGTCCCTCATTCGGTTGCTTTGTTGAATTATGTATCATCTTTCTAGGTCGGGGTTTGTATTCGCAATGAAGTGTTTGTCTTGGAACTTTCCCCTTTATTATACTTGAGTGTGTATGTTTGTGTGTGTGTGGTTATACATGGCTTACATTTATACATTTGTGGTACTGATTTAATAGAGATTGTTTATTCCTTAGAATAAGATTATTACGGAATAGTTCTCTGTACGCATTTGAGCCACAGTGCAAAATGATTAATCAGGTATCAATGATGCCCCGGAAGTGAATATGACCCATGACACCTTGTTTTGTTTACAGTTCAGTTTCTCCAAAAATGTAGGAAAATCTATTACAAGAACTCCACCTTAAGTTTGTCATTGAAAATGTATTTTATTAACGTATGATTTATCTGGATTTGGACACACTGGAAAGTTCAGTACTGAAAAGCAAATGCGGAGAATATCTATGGAAAATAACTGTGTACTGACAGTCCGAATCCATTTATCCCAAATCAGGTCATAAAAACGGGCCATTAGCATTTGTAATAAGTATAGGTACTCCATTTCGCCTTTTGCTAAATATCGGTGAGTATTAAAATAAAGCGCTCTTTTGATTTCTTTACTAGGTTCATTGTCCTGTATACTAGTAGTATACTTAAACAGTAGATGAAACCACTGAGTGGATTACGCTGTGTTACGATTGTATAGGTTCACAATAAGGCATATAACTATAATCACCTGATTCTAGTTATATTTTTGTCAAGTCTAAATTTCAATCAAGCTCTTTGAATATTACAACTACTTGTTTAATGATAATATGCATGTTGTGCAAGTCTGAATGAACTATTAATTTTCATGGAGTCCAAAACATTTTGACAATGTATTATAACCTAATAACAAAAAGACGATCATGGGGTACCGATTGTCTCTCTCTATAAAATTTTAAAGAGCAGTCTTGTAAATAATAATATTATTAATAATGAAGAAGTGTATTTTTATTTACTTCGCTTTATGAAAATGTGTTAGAATTCACTATATGAAGATAAGTAAGAAATGTCCGAATAGAATACAAAAAGAATTGCAATTACAACATCAATATCACAGGTGCAATATTAAATGCATATCAGTTCTAGTTTGCACGATTGTTCAAATAAAAGTCCACACATTCCCTGCTGTAGGGATTGAACATTTGGTAACCGGTATCACTGAGAGGACATTGACCCTGGAAGGTCACACGACCCTTCTGGCAGATGATATAGTAAGGGGACCACTCTTTACCAATCCAAGGGCTCTTACCATCAGGCTGTTCGGCACAACTGGGGTACCTCACATGACAAGGAACGCACATAGCACTTCTACACTGGTTTCCTTCGTACTCACCTGTGAAGTACACATCCATTGGAACAAATATAAAATCTTTTTTTTTCACTTGTAGGACCACAAGTAATTCCATCAAAAGCGTTAAATTTGCAAAACTATTACTTCATACTTTTTCACAACCGTATGGGACAATGGAAAATTTCAAGAGTCAATGTAGGCATTGTCGCTATAAAAAACGACAATAGCCTATGCATGTAAATAAATAAATAAATAAACAAGACAAAGGCAGAATGATTTGTCTCACCTGCACTGAAGATGTATGATCCCATAAACAAAATCAGTCATTGGAGCTTGGTCGCTGTGGCCTATTTTTTGTCAGTGTGAGTATACGTCCTCGACTTTAATGCACTTATCAAGTTTCCTAACCGTTTCATAACGGTGCAACATAAAAGGGCCTAATGCATAAAGGTAACGTGATGTCTAGAATATGAAATAAAAGTCATTGTGACCTTATTTTGCAACCCCTGAGTAGTATTCTTTGGGATAAATACAGGTAGTAAATATAAAGTTTCAGGATTGTACAAGCACATGTTGCAAGGAAATAAGGTTTAAGGCAAATGAGGAGAATTTTAGAAAAAAAGCAACAACTACCAACCAATTAAACAATCGAACAAACAAACAAAGTCAACTCCCTCCCCCCCCCCCCCCGGCCAACATGCCCAAGATAGAAAACCAGTATATTATGCCATAAGTCTTCTCAGTCAAAAACTGATACAGTACGGAAGTTATAGTTGCATACTGCAAATGATGCAGAAATTATATGACTTGTAAAAACTTTGGCCAAAACAAAACAACTTAAAACGTTACAACCTCCGCCAGCAAAGTGGCATATGTGTCTCGCCCTTTCTTGCGAATGTGAGACAATAAATGATATAATTAATAAGCAAATAAATAACTAAATTGTTGTCTTTTTGGAAATTGTAGCGCCTTTATTCGTAACTTACAAGGATCTTTTGGCTCCGGACGATTTCCGCACTGCACATTTTGATAGCCATCGCATTTTCCGGATGTGACGTCATACAGCATAGGATATGGGCACTCTCTTTCTTCCATTACATGGGATCCATTTTCTGTTTCTGTGCACTCAAAATACTTGGCACAGCTCTTGTCGTGACTATCGGTGTCACCAACTTTGCATGCATGTACGGTATCTTGGTTTCTAGGGTACAATTCACCATCCTTTGGCTCAAAAGTAGATGTTGTACCTGTAAAGAATGAACAGAAGAAGAATACTTTATATGTTTATTTTTGCCTTTGTTTAATAGGACTTACTTGTTTGTTTACTTTTTTTTTTTTTTTTTTTTTTTCATGTGCGTAGGGTTTTGTCAAAAGTAACATACTTACAGGATAGTCTTTTCATATAAGCCTTTAGCTGGCATGATAAAATATATTTCCTAAGTCTGGTAAAAATTATTGTGGATTCAAATTATGGAGAGGACGAAATACTTTCAGAACGCAACTATTTTAATAATTCAAACAGGTGCAATTAAAAAAGGGCCGTGTGTCTTGTTTACACTACAACGTAGAATGATATTAGATGTTAGGTACAACGATTTGTAACACTGATGAAAATGAAAGAACATTTATACATTTCTTAAATGATTTCCATGTGAGAGAGAGACAGAGAGTAATCATAGAAAAGGACGTGACAATAACATGAAATACTTATGCAACGAAACATGCTTTTGAAGACTTGGATAAAGGACGTCGCCACCTCAAGTTTGACGATGAAAAGAATGCCATTTGTAGGAATTAAAAATGATACAGAACACCGGAATGTTTATGGTCAATGAGGGGAAAACACTATCACAACGCAAAAAGGGGTCATAAACATAAGAGGGACAGTAAATGAATCCAGATGAAAATGATTTTAGACTGGTTTCGACCATCGCCCTCGTAAGTATAGGGAAAACAATATAATTCAAAACTACACTACGTCGCTGATGTCTCATTAAGCATGCCTTGTTTACTGGTTATAGCATTGTTTGTATTATTTGTTAAATTCCCAGAGAGCTAACTGTTTAGAATAAGATCACAATCAATATCTTCTGCTCATAACCTCTTTCTGACAAGCTTTTATTAATTATCCTTAATTTTCATCATTTTAGTGAAACTCCTAATCGGACGAATTGAATGAAAATATGGAGAGAGTAACTTACATTCATCATCAGCGAATTTAATGGGAACACACGTTCTTTCCTTCACATCAGCCACCGTATTAGCCGGACATGTGTACTTCATAGCAGTTTCTCCAATACACAGGTAAAACACGGAGCAGTCTGTAGATTCTCTTTTCCATTCCATAAATAAGCTGTCCTGACAAATGTTGGTTGCAACGGCAATGCCAAAGAAGGCAATTACGAGAAACTCTGGCATAATGGTATTGTGCATTTTCATATCTGCAGTCTCTTCAATTGGATCTTTAGTCCACGTCTAGGTAACTTGATGTAAGAGAAATTTAATGGAAAGATGTATGGCAAGAGTATTGCAAGTCTCATTTTTATACTGAAGAAAACGTGCTGCGTGTGTGATCATCCGATCTTCTTCCTATGGTTACGATGGTTTGCTTCACACCCGAATACTAATAACGACTGATAAATGTATGTAAACCTCCTGAACTTCAGAGTATCATTGACTATTTCAAAAAGAAGACTTCCTCTCGAAGCAATCTAACAAAGCTTAAATTTGTTCACTTAGGCTTATTTTTTTTAAATATTGTTATTATTAATAATAATACTAATTTAGAAACTGGTTAGGAGTTGAAATAAGATAACGGACATTTACCCTATTTCTTGAGCGGAAGCAATAACAATATGTCATAGAAGCCTTGCTATCAATGTAGATACTATGGAAATCAGCTGGTGAACATTCACAAACAAGTGTTGGCAATGATTGCGACATGAGCCATAAAAACCTGCTAAAAATCTAAGGATAGTGGGTGTGCTAGCTGGAAGTTCATGCTCTCACAATCCTACGTGATGGGAATCAAGTCTCGTTTTCGCAGCACAACGTAGGAAGTTTTAATTGTGCAAAGTCATGGGGCAAAGAAAAATATTCTTCTATCAAAAGATTACATGATAATATGCCTCTGTTAATGTATTGTGCGCATGTCGTTTCCTTCACTCTCACTCTCTCTCTCTCTCTCTCTCTCTCTCTCTTTTCGAACTGGGGATTCAGATACAGTTCCAAAAAAAGTAATAGTATTGTTTTTAATTAAAGCTCATCTGACTATAAAATTAGACCTAGACGTTGGTTCTTAGGATCTGAGGCTGTTCTAGAAACAGAATCATGTAGACATTTAGGCGTGAATGCATCTAAGTACAGCAAAATTGATACTAGGATAAAAGAGGCTAAAGATAAACTTGTAAGTTCTCTATTCAGTTTTATTGATATTGAAGTCACAGCGAACATCTTGTATGAAACTACTGCATTACCCCGCGCATTGTATGGTTGTAAAACCTGGTGTAGCCCCAGTCCTCATAACATGCTTATATTAGCAGGAGGGTATCGTTTTTGTATTAAGCACATGCACTTATTATCTACATATTCACGAACTGACATTGCATTGAGTTACTTGGGTGCTTTAAGCATTGAAGCATACATAGATTTGAATTAATATATTTCCTGTAGCATTTTTGTAGATTGCTTGCAGCTCTATTTTGCAAAACAAGTATTTTTACTCCGCCTTTTCAACTATCAAAACCCAAGAGTCAACACAAAACAAACTGGTCTTATTTGTGACATTTATATACTACTGTTAAAATTTGATCGAAATGAGTTTATTGAATCGTTCATACTTCAAGGTAGTTTCCAGGTAAGAAAACCTGATAGGAAACATTGTTAAAAATACAAAGTTCGTGCATCATATGAAAATACTTTGAAATGTAGAATCATTGAAGGTGCACCGCTTATTAGATTTCAGAAGCTATTGCTTGGTTGCAGTTTGATTCCGTCTGTTATATTGGAAGTAGCTAGAAAAATTTCAGCCTCTCTCTATAATCATGTTCAGTTGTTGCCAATATCATGTCCAAGCTGTTTTCATCTGCGGATGAGGCTTCTTGTACTCGCTGTCTTACGTTTTGTATTTCTGTCGTAGATCATTTCATCGGTGCATGTATTTTTTTTTTTATACCAGACCGTGCTATATTATTGATAAAATCAGTGTGCATGTTTGCATGTATTTAGATTTATTGTCCGATATTGATTTTGTCAATACATTTTTGGGAATTATGTCCCGAAATTTACTAGTTCTTATTAGTAATGATCAAATTATGTATTTCCATCTTTTGTGTGTCCCAACTGTTGATTCCGTGTGAAAAAGGTATATAAGAAATGTTTGACTGTGCACCATGCTGATGTCTAATGTGTATTGATACTCCTGTTATTTATTTAAAAGGTATACTCTGAGCAAACTGATGTCAGCTTGTGTACTTTTATTTTCTAGCTTATTTTACATCGTCAAGGTGTAGACTAATGAAGCGACTATTGATGTTTAGCTGACGGTAGAATAATGAAGCGACTATTGATATTTAGCTGACGATAGAATAATGAAATGCCTATTCATATTTACCTATCGGTATAAATGTTCTCTTTTATTTATATGCTGGATGTACAGAGTTCACTCAAATTTATTAACAATCGTATTTTGTGTTTAATATTTTGTATTTTCTTTTCTCAAATTACTGCTAATTTTTCAGCTGTTAATTCTGTATGTACTTGAATGACTGATTGTACTCTTCGTAACACGGGGGAAATAAAGATCTCTCTCTCCCTCCCTCCCTCTCTCTCTCTCTCTCTCTCTCTCTCTCTCTCTCTCTCTCTCTCTCTCTCTCTCTCTCTCTCTCTCTCTCTCTCTCTCGTATATATTTTAATGATAGTGGTGGGGGAAGGGCTGTATCTGATCATGAGAATTTGTATCCCAACCCCATGTGCTTCATAACAAGACAATGAAATAAGTTTAAACAAAACTTTCTATCTTTCAAATAATCACCTCTCGTTTTGGGTTATTTTGTTGTTGTTGTTTTGTTTTGTTTTGGTTTGGGGTTTTGTTTTGTTCTTTTGTTGTGTTTGTTTGTTTGTTTTTTTTTTGTTTTTGTTTTTTTTTTAAATATTTATTTTGGGGTTATTTCGGGGGGGGGGGGGGTTACAGAGAAACCAATACATTCTCTAGAAAAGAATACTTGTCGGAGAGAATAATTTATGTCGAGTTATTGACCATATTAAGCGCAGTTAGTCAACCGTGACTAAAGTTAACACAGTCTTCTAATTTTCGTTAACATATAGTTGACATCTATCCCCTTATTCAAGAAACTCCTCAAGTCCACACTCACACTCAAATCGGGGTTTTCTCTCAAATAGCTAAGTATGCCCTCAAATCACGATTCACTAATCCAAGCCGAGGGAACAAATAAACTCAACTTTGAGCATTTCACTCAGATAAATGAGATAGGGTCTTACAGGCCTGAAGCAGTACACTCAAAAATGGCATATGCACAGCACCTTCGTAGACGCCGGAGAATAGGTGTTCGTCCGTGGGCTAGGTATGACTACCGTGCATCCCTCCCAGAACTCTATCTCTTTGGTATTTTATTAAGCTTTAGGGTATGCAAACAAGAAAAAAAAATGTTAACATTGCAAATTTTGAGATGCATTAGCTCTGCTGCCTGAATATCTCAGGGAACCCAAAGCGGCCTATTTAGGTTACACAATGAGAAAATTGTGGGATGTGGTGACATTGCTCCTATTGGAATCCTTTCTTGCTGAAGCCAGTGAATTTTGCACAAATGACAATATATTTGGACATTCTCTCTATCCATAACAACAAACAGCATGCAAATATCTTAACCCATTTGGAGCAATAAAATGATAGTATCGTATTTTATAAGAATCAGTGACAGTTTATAGCATGTCTGCATTGCTATTAATGAATTGTTAACGTACTTACATATAATTAGCATATAATTAGCATTTAGTATTTAGTAGATTTAGTATTAGCAGTAGTGTTCCGTTTTCTACAGTTTGCTAATTTACAGCTTGTGAACCGGCAGTGTAAATACATTGATCCATCCTTTACCCACATAAGATGTCGCAACTGTTTTTTAGGGGCCCTGGGTGGCCGAATGGTCAAAAGCGCTCGCCTTTACAGATCACTCACACATCTCACCTCTGTCCGCGTGAGTTCGAGTCTCGGATCAACCAATGTGGGTATGTGAGAAAGCTTGCCAGTGTTTCTTTCTGGGATCTTCCCTGTTTCTTCCTCCGGTAAATATACTGGCCGCCATGTATATCGTGTCATGTGCTGAAAAATGGCGTTAAGCCCCCCCCCCAAAAAAAGAACAACAAACAAACAAAAACAACTGTTATTATTATTTTATCTTTCAGTGAATTGGAGGGAATACAGAAGTAGAGGAAGAAAATGGATTTAGAGAATAGAAAGAGAGAACACAGTGAAGTTTCAGCTTCAGAGAAAAGAAAGAGCCAGATAATGGTGATCTTACATGTTATGTTGGTATTTAGTGTTCATTAATTTTCAATAATGATTTGAATTCCTACTCATGAAAGGCTTTCATCTAACACAAAACCAGTATATTCAGGAATTTAATATCCTCCTAAATACTGTATGTATGTCTCACTGCTATACAGAATCCTAATGCATTTTTACATGTTGACTGCTTTCTGTGTCAAACAAAGCAGTTCTAGTATTTGCTCAATTAATGATATTACTACTACTACTACTACTGCTACTACTACTACTACTACTAATAATAATAATAATAATATATTTGTTATAGGTTTTCTTTAAAAGAATACGACTTCTATTTATTTATGTTATTTGATTTTGGTTTTGGTTTATCAATCTTTCTCATTTGCTCATATTTAGATTAGTATGTACTTTGATTAAATTAAGTGTTCAAACTCTTGAATCATCATTGCGTCATGACTTGTATGCACTTATTAATGGCACACTACTAAAAATTCGAAGCTTTCTTAAATAAAAACAATGCGAGAATTGAAAAGTGAAAAAGATAATAAAAAAACAAGGCACGATGTTTTTTTTTTTAGTCATGGTTGCCATACTGAACAGTCAATCAGGGTAATTTGAACAAATGTGAAAGCGATTCATGCCAGAATGAAATTCAGTTCATCGATTAATGAGAAAAAGTCATTTAAAACTTTTTCTATTTTTAGCAATGGTGGCCATGTTAGATGATTGATCAGGGTCATTGGAACAAGTCTAAAAGAACTTTATGCCAGGATGTTACCTGTCAAGTTTTGTCAAAATTGATCCAGAAGTTTTTGAGAAGTCAAAAATAGCAAATGTTGACCGACGCACGAAGCACAACGGACGCATGACCAACCCATAAGCTCACTGATTTTATGACTAGGTGAGCTAAATAAGACAAAATCACAATAATTTTCATTATTTAGGAAGGATTATAATGTGATGGTCCAAAGGCAGTATTATGTACTGAAAAAAGGTACTAACATCAAAATAAGCAATTTAAAATTTTTAAATTCTCTGGTTATTACAAGAAAAGCTTATTCATCAGCAACAAATTCATTAATGTTTGGGTGGGAGTTGTATATAAACATTGTCCAAAAATGATTTGTATAAAATATTATAACCTTTTCAAACACAAGTCTCAAACAATTATGAATGTTCACTCAAAGAACAACTTTACGCATTGTTTCTTAACTGCCTAATGTTACCTTAACTTTCGGGAAGGTATGCTGGGCTACTTTTAGGGCATTCAGGATAGCCACGTAGACCCTTCCTCGTCTCACCATTCTCAGTATCAACTACAGAACAACAAAGGAATTTCAATAATGCCCTGTGCAGAAAAATAATCCTAATAGAACATACCTTTGACATACTAAAATGAAGATTTAACTGCTTACATGATAGATTGCGAGTTGAACCAGAGAAGGATGCACTAATAACAATTACACAGCGCATGTAGTTGTGATGCCTTCTTCATAATATTTGCATAGAAAGGGCTATGTCAGCTGAAGAGCTTCCGTATTACAACGTAACTGCAGAAGCTTCTTATGTTGGTCAGTGTAATGATGAGGCAGTTAGGCATTTAATATGTAATAATCACTTTTAATACATTTGCTTTCAATTAAACATATTATTTCAAATTGAAGATTTTTACATAACCTGGTAACCCATCATGTAAGCATTAAATATTTTTAGTATCCCTAAGGAATCATAAATATTCACAAATATGCTTCCTGAGCTACATAATTGTTTATTAATTTTAACACTAAAAATAATTTTGGTTATATGAACAATATGAATGGACACCTATATTTAGAGCACATCAAACAAAATATATTGTATATTACATTTATATCAGTATTTGAAAGGCATTGTGGAACAATTTACTACTCAGTAATAACTATATCAAACTTTGTTTTGACCTGCTCTATATGCATTATTTTCTTCAAATTGATAATTTCAACCTCCAAACCCAACTTCTCTGTTTCTTTACCAATTTTGTTCATTTTCTTCTCGAATTTTAAAATTTCCTTTTCAATTCTTTGGTTGTCTAGCATAAAATGTTTCCATTTCCAACTCATGACATGAGGTGGTTGATTTTCTTTTAAGTGAAATAATTGAAATAAGTGCAAAATGTGAAAATGACTCAATAGAATATAATTGATTTTTGGTTCTTACACAGTGAATACATTTTAGTACATTTGTTTCACAAGAACCCATTAGCAAAACATTAAAGATATGTTTTCTGCAATGAACTCACCAGAAAGGGACCTCGAAATGTTCAAATTCGACACAGTTATCTCCAAAGTAATACATACGAGTTGCGAAAACCGAATGAAAATCGAGTTTATTATATTACAGCCAGATGAAAGAACTTTATTATGAAGTTTATGACAATGACATAAACTGTTTAATTCCATAGTTTATTTAATATTTCTGAATTGGTTTGCAGGGAAAAACCAAAATTTCAATTTACGCCACTGTGAGTAGATAGATAATACAAGTGTAGAAATATCTAAGTAGATTGTTTTAAAAATTAATATCTTAATAAGAAGAATTTTTCATTTTAACCAACTATCCATAACATTGCAAGTTCCATTTAACTGAAACTTCCGGTAAATATATGACACTATATAACTTGCTGATTTCACAAAGATAATTTTTTTCAGCTAACTTGGAAGTATAATAACTTTAAATTCATCAGTACAATATTAGTTTCTACTGGACCAAAGGTCTTGCATCTAGTACTTTTTTCAAATCGTGTAATGAAAAGATAGTTGCCTATATCTGATTGATACGTTTAACATAAGCATGCATATCGTTACTTCAATGAAAACTGTATCGTTTTCAAATAATAAACTACCTCATTGTTTCACATTCTTGTATTGGTTTTTGCACTGTATAACACCGTGAGCTTCAGTTGAGACACTATAAATAAATGAAATTATTAAGATATTATCTATTGTTCATCTTGTGGAAAAAATCTATAATTAAAATACAAAAATATGTCAAATATTATTGAACACAAAAATCACAAAGGATTGGAAGTCAATTTAAGCAACAATGTGATGTGGAATTTAACTTTGTTAACATTTTTTTTATGACCAATTCCTTCTTTATTTTCTGTTGGACGTTATTTGTACTTTGCTACCAATAGAACAAAGTAAGATTATAACTGAGTAGTATATGCCTTGAAGATGTGAATTTAAACAAAAACAAAACTACTTTGTCATTAAGCATTGAAATAAATGTATTTGAATACTTTCATCTTGTTGCAAATTATCTGTTTATTAAACATTGTAACGAAGTAGTGCAAGCGGTTGCCTTAAGTGCTCATAATGCATACCTAGATCTGAACCTAGAAACAAAATATGTTCATTTGCTTCAAAATATGTTATTATCTGAAGCAAAATTTAACATTAGAAAGGTCATTTACGCAATAATGGACTCCAGCACTTTTTCCCACGCCTTTTCTTTATCCTTCGTTGTAACTCGTCCTTCGCCATCGCAACCTCCTAATATTCCAAACAAACCGTACTTTCTCTTCAAAACATTCTCAAACTAACTTGCTCAGCCTCACTTCAGATCTCAAATCCTTTCTTTTTTTCGGATTCGCTTTCATTTCAAATGCGCATACACACACGATACAGTGACAATAAATAAGGCAAAAATAAATGAAAATATTGTTTACGGAAGTGCTCTAGGTTTTCCTTGATAACCACCATTTTTGTACCTTCAAAATTTAAAATATGGGTAACCGTCCGCATACGTATTTAATAACTTGAGTGTTACGTCACCGTCAACTGAGTGTACTCAAATCTGAGATGAGTGGCGATTGTAAATCAGAAACTAAGTGGACACTCACCTGGGGAAAAACTCACATAATTTGAGCTGTGTTTTCCACTCAAGTAGCGATGCAAGGTCACATAATTTGAAACCAAATATACAGATAATTAGCTTTGGTCTTTCAAATTTCAAAAAATATTAATCTCATGTTGATGGTACTTTCGATAGACAATTCAAAATCGGTTATGTATGTTAGAATATCGTAACCATAGTTGTAAATACGGTTACGCTCCAAATTTAGAATTGTTAAACTCCTTAAAAATAGGCATCATATATATAATGATAGACATTTGGCCTTTAAGACTATTCTGATTTGTGTTTCTTTTCTTTTCTCAATCTTTCTTTCTTTTTCATTTATATTTTTCTTTTTCCGAAATAAATATTATAATTGCTAATTGTTTCGAAACTTTTACATTATTTTGATAATGTTGTCAATATTACATGTTTACTTTATTCTATTTAATACGAAAAGGAACAAAATTAATGTATGTTTTAACCAGACCACTTATGTGTTCAAAGACCATAATTAGTCTCTAAATATGGATAATTACTTTTACATTTTTAATGATTTCGTTTCTCTCTCCATCCCTTTTTTTAATTTGTACGAAATCGGAGGCAATATAAGATTACCAGCTACAGGAGCGTATCCTCCCACCCCCAATGAGCGCAAAACGACTGAAACGTTTCCTTCAGGACGTTTCCTTTACATTAAGATGTTTAAAATTATACCCTGGAAACGCTTAAAATGCAGCAGCTACGGGGAAGGGGGAAGCTTGGCCCGAACTGGGGTTCCTCCAGGAAGACCTTTCGCATACTTGTTTACGCCCACCACCACTCCCCACCCTCACCCTAGCGATATATTTCTGGATCCGCCACTGTCTGTCAGCCTAGGTTCTGTAGGGAATTATGAGAGAATTCAATTGTCGTATATCTAAAGAGAGAGAAACGACATCAATGAATATCTAAAAGTATTATATTTACTACATTAAATCAAGCAATGGCAATACAATTATTTGACCCTTAATTAGAACTATTTAAACTCTGCCAGGAAAAGGGTACATTTCTAGGAATAAGAGAAGAAAAATAGAGACTTAGCTTATACGAGGATATTTTCAGAGCATTTATTTATTTATTTGCGCACGTTTAAATTTCTGTATCCTTTGGTTTTTTTCATGTGAATTGAAAATATACCCAAAACGGTTCTCAGCACCTAACGGCGAATGTTAAAATTATGCATAAAACGCATATGGACATTGTCTGCATCGATAGGACTATATCGATTTATGCACAGCTTGAGTATTTCATATTAAAGAAAGTGTCAACACATTTTACTAAGAATATATTTCAGATGACTGTGTATTTGTATAAACAAACACCATATAGACATGTATATTGATTCATAATTAACAGGATTAATGCTTTCACTCTTTAATTATTACAAGAACATAATAATGTTGAAAGAAATATGAATAATTTTAGATCATTTAATCTCCTGTTTAAGCTTAGTTTTTCACCAATGATGTCCTTTTTGTTTTCTAACACAGTCTTTTAATCAATAGTTTTTAGATGTAAAATATTCTTCTCTTCACTTGTACAAGTTGCATATCCAGTATCTCGCTTCTATTTTCTTCGCATTTTTATCATTCGACTATTTTCCCAAACTTGTATTAGTATTAGCGAATAAATGGTCAAATTATTTAAAAAGGAGTGATACTAAAAACTAAGGATTTTACGACAGAAGGTTGATGTCATTGAAATGATACAGGCTCCCAATGAGGAGAAATATGGCAGTAGTATGCAGTTTTAAACAAAGCAATGTTATCAAAATTAATATGTGATTAGATTAAATACTATTTTTGTTAGGAACAATCATATGGCATTAACATTTTAAATTCTATATTTTTCACACCTATAAAGATTGAAATGTTAACACGGGGTGCTGGTGTCTACACTGTGTTAACACCAGCATTCAAGTAAACAGTGTTACAGTTTGAACTAAATGTTATTAATGTCAAAATCTGAGAGGTAAAAATGTAACCTCGTAAGTCAAATGCAGTATTAGTGGAGTCGTGTGAAACTGCTACAAGATTGAACATGCGGAGGAACGTACGTTCGATAAAGAGTAAACTCTCCACGTCCACTATTTAAAATACGGCAGGGGCATATACTGTAATATGTATTGATTACAAAATGATATCTTATAGCAGTCTTATAGCTTTAGGGGCCCCGAGTGGCCGAATAGTCTAAGGCGCTTGCCTTTACAGATCACTCACACATCTCATCTCTGTCCGCGTGAGTTTCAGTCTCGGCTCGACGCACGTGGGCATCCGAGATACCTTACCAGTAGCTTCCCGTGGGTCGATAGTTCTTCCCGGGTTCTTCCTCCACCAAATATACTGGCCGCCATGTATAATCTATCATGTGCTGAAAAATGGCCTTAAACCCCACAAAACCAAACTTATAGCTTGACTAAATTCAAAACTCTTGTTATAAGAATATTGAATGTATACAATTCTATAGAAAGTGTCATTATCGGGTGTTATAAAAATTGAGGTTTCTGTACACTACATTGGATATTTGTTTGATGTTCCTGAAATTCAGGAGAAATGCAAAGTAATCGCACTCGAGACAATATAATTTCTTTGACAAAGATGATATTTTCTTCTTGAAAATTCTATGAATTCCCAGATAGCGTTTCCGCGTCTGTGTGTGCAGTTAAGTGTGTGTGCAATTAAGTGGACGTCTATCAATATTTGTGAACGTTGCATCACAGTGTACAGTCGCATCTTATATCATGAGTAAAATTTTAATATAAATAATTGTACATATTTTGTGAATAGAAGTTGCTTTTCCATGGTTTTTTCTATGACAGATTTAAGTTACCTAAATAAATTGAAACATCATTTCTTATTATTGTTATTGTTAATAATGTTCTTGCTGTTACTATTAATGTTTACTGCCTAATTGTCGTCATTAACCTTTAGAAAGCCTCTATGTTGAGTCAAACGAACCATCACTTCATATCAGACGAACGATAATAGTTCTTCGGTATACTACCAAACTATATTCTAATCAATCTAATCCCGGATATGTTGAAGTCTTTAGACCCATATACTAAACTTCATTCCACCTTTTTACACAAGAATTTGTCCCATTTACAAACGACAAAAATATCACTGCTGGAAACACTGCAAAATTCTATGTTCCAGAAAAAGAAAAAAATATATATAAATAAAAATAAAAATATATTTGATCTTTGCCAATTAAAGAATCTCAATAAATCCTCTCCTTTTTTAGAGTAAATTCAATATCTTAGCCTTACATCCCTGCATACAGACTTTTCGAAGGATGGAGAAAAAGTTGAGCTGCCATTGTAACATCCCATGGCACCATTTCGAGCCGGTTACCCGATGAAGCCTACATTTTAACTATAGAAATTACAGCCGTACTCATATCTTTGAACTACATTGAAACCTCTCAAAAATACACATTTCATTATCTTTTCGGATACCCTTTACAAACTGAAGACCTTGCAAAACTTTAAATCTGACAACCCGTTAATATCTCAAATATTAAAGAAACATGATTTGCTCACACAACCCGGAAAAATTATTCTGTACTCTTGGCTGCCTAGTCACATTGGTATAAATGGTAACGAAAGACAGACAAAGCAGCCGCAGCTGCCCTGCCGTCACCCGTTTCCGATTGGAAGATTTCAAATACTGACTTAAAATATTATATAAATTAGCATGTTCTTCATAAATGGCAGCGATGAGGTGTCATTGTGTCAATCGCATACATATCTTCTGAAGGTTGAATTTCTACCGAGTGCCCACTTACAGTGGAATACATTCTTATCGAGTGAATCAGCTGCCTGCCACCATGTGAGACAAAGTATTTAGATGTGAACCCGATGAAAAAACTGAAAAATGATGTACCTCCTGAGAAACTCTGAGCCTTTTTGAGTGAATGCGTTTTATAAAATAAATTTTGACCAAAGGTCTTAAGAATATTGAATGTATTACCTTTAACTTTAATTGTACAGAATTGTAGCATTTTAAGCATTTATATTTTATCTTGTTGTACTTCATGATTACATACATTTGGAAGGGTTTATCTTCCTCAAGATTTCGTGCAATTCGTCATTTTTGCAATATTTGAACTTTACTTTTGGTTGGCACCATATAGCCACTATTGTGCTGAGGTGCCGTAAAACGCTAGTACAGACATACATTTGCATGTCAGCAATATCTCCCTGCCGCTGGTGATCCAAGTGGCTAACATAAACTCTTTTGTAAGAAAAACCTTTTTCTCGCTTGCTTGTGTACTCTCTACGTGAACTAACATAACATTATGAAGCAGTGTTTCTACATATACGTTGCTTTTAGTGATAAATATCTTAGAACTCATTATATAAAGATAACTAAGAAATATGTGAGATTTCAGAACCATATTAATACCAATTGGAAGTACGAACCGCATATTACATTGTACAGTTTTTGTGATCGTTGTTATTAATGTCAAGTTGAATATCAAAGCGAGCATTGAATAGAGAGTTTTTGTTGGTTTTGAGTATATCAGTTTCTGTGCGTGATTTGCAAGGATATAGGACTTTTACTATTCTTATGATTGATGAGGATTCAATCACAGGTAAACACTGTACTGGTAGCAAACCTTTGAGTTAATTTTCACATGAAGCCATGAGCAGTTTGTTTGCATTGTGTGTAGGCCGGATTTGTGTGAGAACGAAAACAATTAGATGGCCTATTGTTTCGATTCATTTGCTGTAAAAGATAAAGAAAACACTGAGGTTCACATTGGTTACGGCGTTTAAGATTAAAAATAATGTGTGTACTCCTGAATTGTTTCCTTCAATTCTTCTGACCTATTTGAAGAACTATGAACTGTCTCAAGCATAAAGATCATTATGGATGGAAATATATTTTAATTTATAATCATTACAATAGACCTTACTTAGAGTTGGCTGTATTGATAATTTTTTAAGGTTATTTTCTTTTATTGCATGCATTTTGTCATCATTTTCCGTAGAGATCTATTCAGACTTAAATTCATTACGCCTGTTTTTACGTCATCATCTAGTTCATGACATCATAAGCTAATTGCAACCTTTATCCTTCTGACGGCTCATATCAGAAAGTTAGGGGAAGAAGAAAAAATAAACTGCTTTTAATAAATATTTTAAAAGAATTTAATTTGAAACTAGTAACAATTTTTTAAGAAGAACATTTTTACAAATCCCAAGCTGCTTTTGAGACGTAATTCGTGTAAAAGTATTAAAAATAATTGCAATTACGACGTCAGTATCACAGATGCAGAATAACATGGATAATAATTTAGTTTGCACGGTTGTAAAAAAAAATCCGCACATTCTCAGTTGTAGGTGTTGAACATTTGGTAACCGCTTTTGATGTGAGGATACTGACCCTAAAGGTAACACAACTTTTGCGGCAGACCAGATAGTAAGGGGGTCACTCTCTGTCAATCATGGGGTTCTTCCCATCAGGCTGTTAGGTAGAACTAGGGTACCTCACGTGACAAGGAACACACATTGTACCTCTGTACTGGTTGGTCTTGTACTCACCTCTGATAGTAAAAATATACATCATTTGGAAGAAAATATATACAATCACATTTTTTCACGTTAAGAACTATAAATAATCCAAACAAAACCGTTATATATACAACAAGATTACTTGATCATTTTTAAAAGCCATACGGGACAACGGAGAAATTAAAGAGTTCATGTAGACCAGGCTCTCTATCAAAACCAGCAGATCTATGCATGTAAATAAATAAATCAATCAATAAAAAACAAACAATAAGCAAGAACACAGCAGAATGTTATATCTCACCTGCTCTGCAGATGCATGATCACATAACCAAACGCAGTCATTCGGGCAGGATAAGTTGGTCACTTTGGCCTAGTTTTTTGTGGGTGTATATATCAATCCTCAGAAAAATGCATTTATCAAGTTTCCTGATGCAAAAGATATATGACGTTTAAAAACTTTGATAACAAACAACCAACAAAAAACTTAACATTGTTGAAGCCTCCACCTGCGCAGAAAAGGTGAGCCTGTATCATGCTATCTACTGCGCATCCGAGCAAATAAATAAATAAATTGATGCATACGTAAATAAATAAATTGTCTTTTTGTTTTACTTTTTGCCGAACGACTAATATTGTACATACGTTTGCAATAATAATCAATAGTACTGGATTGTAATTAAACATTATTTTCCCTGAATCGGAACTCTTTAATATCAGATGCAATGGCACTTTCATTCGTAACGTATGTGGAGTGGATCTCTTGGCTCGATACCATTCCACACGTCAGATTTTGATATTAATTGCATTTTCCAGATGTGACGTCATACAACAGAGGATATAGCGTTCTCTTTCTAGCATAACAAGGGATCCATTTATGTTGTATGCACTTAGAATACTTGGTACATTACCCCTCATCACTGGTGGTATCACTAACTTAACATGTATGCCCTGTGTCTGGCTTTATAGGATACAGTTCATCGTCCTTTTGCTCAAAAGTTGATTTTGTACCTGCAAAGCATAAATGCATGTCTACATTTTATGTTGTCATATTTGTCTATTCTTTAGTAAGATTTATTTTTCTTCTATAATTATTTTCTCAAGTCATTTTATTCATTTCATTACTAAAATCTGTATTAACCTCACTGTATAAAAAATAACCAAAAGAAATGTGCTAAAAATGATATATTTCTATCTCTCTCACACACTTATTTTAAACATTGTGCCACAGGCTTTGATAATATAAATACAGAATTGGGTTAGTAAAATTGTTGGTGAACAGAAATTTGCTTAGATAAAAGGACGATTTATAGGAAACAATTGTAGGTTAATAGATGATTTAAATGAATATGCAAAACACAAATCCACTTCTGGAGTTCTTTTGTTGCAAGACTTTGAAAAACATTTGACACGATTGAATGGGAGATTATGTTCCAAGCTTTAAACGTATTTTAATTTTATTGATATATTCATTACTTTACACTAATCACCTGAGAGTAGGGAAAAAAAACTGCTTATCTGAAGAGTGATATCTTTCTAGAGACAGGGATATCCAGCTTCTGCCTCGAAGGTTATTTAAGTTGTCGAAATACTAGCTTTTAAAAAAGAAAATCAACGATATTTAAAGGTGCAAAATTAGAACAAAATGTTAGTAAAATCGAAATCAATATTTTACAGTTTGCGCAAGATTCTTCTCTAATTCTTAATTATAAGAAATGCTTCAAAAATGCCTTAAAGGTCGTTAATGACTATTGAGAAGAAGCATACCCTAAATTGAACTTAGCAAAATATGAAGGATTGTGACTAGGAATAATTTTGATGGTCAAGATAATATTTTATATTTTCTTGGCAGTGGGAATTCTAACTGACTAAACAATACGTTAAATGTAGTGAAACGTATAATATGCAAACTAAATATACAGTATATGGGACAGAAAAATTGCCGAATTTAGGTATAAGCTTATAAACTTCATAATTCTTTATAAAGATTTGTTTAAAAATGGAAATTGGCAAAGACAGCAGAAGGTAATTACTGCAAAGAAAAAGAAACACTGAGACATATGTTCTTTTCTTGTAATCATATAAAACATATTGCAAGAGATATCAATAATTCTAAAAGTAAATACTGCATGGAAACTGATTATTATTAGGTATAACTATTCAACTGTTTATACAGAATTTGTATATTTGTCGTTTAGGGGGGGGTCTTTTTTTTTCTTTATTAATTAAAGCTATAAATTTTGGGTTAATAATAGGAAGTATGCAACGAGGTGGACGTTTTGCTGTCTGAAGCATGTTAACATTGAATATCTTACTGGCCGGTATAGTACATGGAAATTTTAGAAAACACGTTTTAAATGTGAATATATACATACTTTAAAACAATTGACCGGAAAACTATAATAAGTACTAACTTTGAATGGCATACAATGTGGAATCGAACATTACTAATGTTAGATGAAATACATAATTAGAAAGCTGTTTTATCTGTATATGCGCTCTGAGTGTATGCGTATTGTTATGACTAGGGGTTATGTAGCAAAAGAAAACACTCAAACAAGCTTTCAAGATTTAAAATACAAATCTTTAATTTCCTAAAGTATTAAAATATTTCAGCAAACAATTAAAGTGAAAGAATTAAAAATAACTTACAGCATAGAATATCCTTAAAAGTCCTAAATTGTTTTAAAGTTCACTGTTCCGGAAGTTAATCCAAATATTCCGAATGTAGTATTCCGAATGAAATAGCCTTCACTGTGCTAATATGTTGATAAGTTTAAGTATATCCAAATAATCCTTGTGAATCTGGAATCTCACAAGTTTTAGAAATGTTTCCGATAATTCCACGGAGCTGTATAATAATTCAGATTAAGAACAGTACTGAATCATACATGTACTGTATTAATAATAAATGAATCTACAAATAAATAAATATATATATATATATATATATATATATATATATATATATATATATATATATATATATCCCACACTGAACTGAACCAATTTCAATATGACCTCTCTCTTCTCAAGTAACTGTAAAAGAATATTTAATCACAGGATTATTTCATATATATATATATATATATATATATATATATATATATATATATATATATATATATATATATATATCATTAATGCGCAGAATCGAAATAAATACCCATACTACGACTTCAATAAACAGGGTATTTCAAAATAATGCAACCCTCTCCGAACCAATCAGGAATTAGGTTATGCGTGATTCTGCCAAGGTTCTCAAGCACTGGCATCTTCAACAGTAAACACTGTGTTGATTCATTCTGGGAATGTGACCTTATAATGTCCACTCCTAAAAGTACGAGAACTAGGTCGAAAGTTCAGCATTACTCTCTTTCGCGCGCAAAACACGTCACATGACTAAGTTACAAGCAAACAGTTTATTGATCGGGGCTACCGTATGTATACTCATAAGACGACAGCTGTTTAGACTAAGAACAGAGATCATAAACTAATAAATTATACCATTATAAAAAAAGGAAATATATATATAATTCCGTAACAGTATATGTATGTAAGGATATGTGTGTATGTGTTAGGGTATATAGGTGACTGTTTATATATATACATGTATATATATATATATATATATATATATATATATATATTAAATAGTTGTTCTAAATGCCTCTCTTTGTTTTCCAATGAACAATAAACTACACGATCTCTTAGAGCAAAGCAATCCGATTGAAATAATAAATGAACCAACTCACTTCTCAACGCACACAGTTACCCTCCTGCTTGATCCGATTATCGTATCAGCAGGCTACGATATAGTCGAATCTGGTACACTGCCTGTTGAAGAACATATTAGTGATCACAAAGCCAAATGTGTCAATACAAAAGTAGATTATCCTAATGTCCATTCATCCAATTCATATATTCTGTGACATAGCCAAAGAATTTGATACAGTGTGACAATGTATGAGACACTATTCATCTATACTGACCTTCAAAAAAGAAATTATTTAGCATTTGGTAGTAGGCGACGTTGTCCTATTAAGCCGATTAAGATGCAAATGAAGTTTCATTCAATTATGATTTATTAAAACGTAATATCAGCGCCGATCCTTCCTGCTCTTGCAAATTTCCAATAGAAGATGAACATTTTTTTTCTTCTTGAATGCAGATTCAATTAATATTACCAGAAATGAGCTTTTTCAGAGACTATCAGTAATGAATACTAATATTGATTCTGATACACTTTTCTCTGGACAAGAACTTATCACAGCAAAACAAAACATTCTGTTACAAAAGGAAATGCAACATTTTTTAATTACCAAGAAAGATTTGCAAGCATAATATGATTACCTTTTGTTGCCTGATGTCTATTCACCGACCCGACCACAACAAATACTATCCCTCTGCTCTTCTCTTTCCTTCTACTCTGTATTTCCTTAAACTCTCTTATTTCATTATATATATATACGTGTGTGTGTGTGTGCGTGTGTGTGTGTGTGTGTGTGTGTGTGTGTGTGTGTGTGTGTGTAAGTGGTTGTCGCTCAGCTTGACGTTTCCACAAATCTTGCCTGCATGCTTATTAATTAATTAAGTTTATAATGGAGAGGAACTTACAAGTTGAAGTACTTGTTTCCCGTCCATTTGCCTTCTAAACATATTTATAATCTTTCTTGGTAATAAAATATGTTTATATTATATATATATATATATATATATATATATATATATATATATATATATATATATATATATATATATATATATATATAGTACGTACATGTGAATGTGTTTGGGTATATGTTACACACAGAAAGAACGAGATATACCTGAACATTTTCTGAACATGATATGTAGTTCTGAATGCATGTTATCGTTTAAGTTATGACAGGTCATTATTTGAAAATTAACCAGATACTGCTGTTTTAATGTCTTATATTGTAGCGATCAGAAATATGTTAGGCGAGACTACATAATATCATGTAAGCATAGGTAAATGAATATGCCTCATAAGAAAACATTTACGAAACATTTCAATGAAGATTTGTATATTCTATGTACAATTTGTCATTATCTTACTGAAATTGCAATAAACGATTTCTTATTATTACGTTTGTTTATAACATTATTAAATCCTGTATGGTGTGCATTTGAACATAAAAATAAGATGAAGAAGCTTATTACCTAGACAAGAAATTGAACTATTTCACTGCGATTCAGCAGAATTGACAGGATACTCTTTTTCTCATAGACTATAGCTTTCGTAATAAAATCTCTTTATTTTCTATGATATAAACTGTTGTGGGCATAAATGAAACACAGGGAAAAATGTTTTCTTAAATAATCTCTATTTAATAATCATATACAGCCCAGTTCGGTTATAACACGGGCTCAAACAAACGGCAAAACTCACTTGTACTATCCGACGTCTGCATTAAAGAAAAGCTTAAATATGGCTGAGTATAGACCATGGCCTAGTGTTCATACATACATACATACATACATACATACATACATACATACATACATACATACATACATACATACCATCGATAATTTCACATTTTGTGTGTCTAGTTATCACTCTTGACAGATAAAAAGTCTGCACTTATAAAAACTCCCAGCATAAACTACTTAAATCTATAGCAAGTTATATGCCTTTTACTACTGAAATTTGGTTCTTTTTTCGTACTGAGTCTTCTGTTTCTGTTTAAGTAGTACATGTGAATACTCATTGCTCAGTTGTAGTGTAGTACTTGAATACTGTTCAGTTTCTACAATTTATAGAAAACGGAAATAGTGGAAAATGACAGACAATGAACTACTACTTGCTCTTTAAGAGTAACTTGCTCTTGGAAATAAACATTGAGGGGTTAACATTAATTTACTTAAATGTCCTTAAATAAAATGTAGTGCAGTATATGTGTACTGCAACTTGGATCGCTCATAGAAAAGTGTCAAACGCATCGGTATATCGTTTATATCAAAGATAAAATCAGGATATATATATATATATATATATATATATATATATATATATATATATATATATATATATATATATATATATATATATATATATATATATATAACTTGACGTGGATTTAAACTCTGCTCGTATTTAACGCAATTTCATAATAACCTTGTTCGTATTAAAGACGTTTGGACTGGGATTTTTAAATGTGTTTTTTATAAGCGGAAATTCGTATCATCTGTATTGATACTAATTGGAGAAGACTGCAGTTTTATTTTCTATTAGAATAAAAGGGAGTGGGTATGGCTGACTATACGATATACAGAGACTATACATGCTTCAGAAGACGTGCATAAAGGTACGTTGTCTTCTCGAGTTTGATGAAAATGATTCTGTTGTATAGTGTTTTTTAAAATGATAAAGTGCAGTAGACTGTTTTATGGTAATTAAAGAGACAAACAACATGGTCAATGATTCATGCGGGAAAAAAATCCACAGATATAATACGGACTAGAATAGAATCCACACGTAGACTGATGTGCTTTGCAACCATCGTTCCTAAAAAGTCATAGGAAAAGAAAAAATTGAAAGTTAAACTGAGTCATTTATGACTAACTGAACATGCATTAAGTACTAATGATGATTTTGTTAGTATGCTTTTTAACATTGTTGGGAACTTGTCTTTCAGAATGTAATCAATTAACATCTTCCGCTCTGCTTGTATTGCTAGCAAGCTCCTAACGATTACCTTTCATTTTCCTTCAAGCTTCTACCGATTACCTTTCCTCCCTTTTTTGAATCTCTTCATTGTACGGTGTGAATGCAAATATGTGACAAATAACTTATATTTGTCCTGAAGGGATCCAACTGGAACACACGCTCTTCCCTTAACATCAGCCAACTGGACATGTGTACTGCATAGTTGTTTCTCCCTCACACGGGTAAAATACAGAGGTGTCTGTAGATTTTTTTTCTATTCCATAAAGAAGCTGCCATGACAAATGTTGCTTCAATGGCGATAACAAAGAAATCAAGTACAAGAAACTCTGGAATAACCATCTTGCTCATTATTGTCATTTGGTCTCTTAACATTTATCTCAAGGCATGTCTGGGTAACTCAATGTAAAACAAATTATAATAATAATAAATGGGAATGTCAGTGACAAAAATATTGCAAGATCTCTTTTGATAATGCAAGAAATGTGATGAATGTGTGATTCTTCGGTCCTCGTTTGATTTGTTGTAGACCCGTATACCAATAACGGCTGATAAATTTCCTACAATTTACTACTTCTGAACTTCAGAGAAAAACACTCCTCTTTAAGCTATCTAATAAAGGTCAGTCTTACTCACTTAGGCTTATCTTTATTACTATTATTATTATTATTATTATTATTATTATTATTATTATTATAGCTGATTAAAATATTAAATCTATTTTTGCGCAAAACTAATACTAAGACAGGTGCCACATATGCCTTTATATCAATGTAGATACTCACGAACTCAACGTGTGAATGACATGACGCGTGTAGGAAATGATTGTGCCAATAGCTAAAAAGTTTGCTAAGCACCAAAGGATTGTCCATGGTATCACAATCGTACGTCACAGGAAGCGAGTTTCGTTGTCATTGTACAACATAGGAATTTATAATTGTGCAAACTCATGGGACAAAATGTCATGCTTTGTTATCAAAAACATTCATCAGCACCTCTTTGATTTTTTAGAAACCAAGCCATTTGTTAGTAACGAATGTTTGTGTGTAAGAATTGATGTAAATTTCACCAACCATAATCTTTATAGAATTAAGCTCACTCAGTATATTGTGGCTAATTCTACACATTTCCCATTATTATAGATATGCCTGCATCAAAGAATTACATACAAAAGAAAGAACAAATGTTTAAGACAAGCTGAAGAGTGTAACAAACCAATGTAAAAATCAACAACAAAAAACTCAATAAGATATCTTGTTCATTTTATGCAAATGTATACTAAGATAAGCTAATGAGCCAAGGGAGCTATTTGAGGAGTCTCCATCTCTGGGGCGGCTTTGGCATTTTTTATGGTGTTGTATTTTTTTTCTTCTAAATATTAGAAACTAAAGCCAAAGTACTAAACAAAACACAAAACGTAATCGAATTGATAAAAGCTAAGTCAAAGTATCCAAGGTCGGAACACGAGACGGCCACTGTCTATACAGACAGGGGTAAGTCAGGAACTGATGAACCTATACACATTAAAAAAGTTACGAGCAACCTCAGACAGATCAAAATCGATTTAGTCATTCCCCTCTTCGTCGACAAAGACCCTGATTATTGGATCATCTATCCCGAAAGGAATCAATACCAGAGGACTTTCACGTGATGTACATGTGAAACCATACCCTGGTACCACCATTGACAGTCTCAAAACAGAATTGAACAAACTTGATCTAAATAAATACCACACAGTTATTGTCCAAGTAGGAGAAAATTATGCTGATAGAGGTCTGGACCTAAACCAGTTTGAGATCAAATACAAGTCCCTTATCAACTAGAATGGTATACTAATGAAATCGCTGCGGCGCAACGTAAACGAAACTACTATCATAAATTTAAAGAGTTTACCAATTATCGTTTGTGACGGAACAAACTATCTGGAATTACTTGCGAGAACTAACTTCTACGAAACCAATACTTCTAAGTAGATGTGAAATTATATTTAATGGCACTAGTTATACTGATAATAACGATATTGCAAACCAACTGAACCTCTTTTTTACTAATATTTCCCAAACACTGGACATGTCTAATTTTGCAGAGTCTAACATAGATAAACTTACTGCCTTTCCGAATGAAAGTGTACTTGATCATGTTTTTTTTTTAAATATCCCCCTAATTACATGAACTGATACTATTGATATTATCGCTAAAATTCACCCCAAAATTCTGAAAATGTCGGCTTTATCAATCTCTGAGTCATTGAAAGAAGTAATTAACTGTAGTATCACTTCCTGTGAATTTCTAGAGTCATTGAAATTAGCAAAAGTATTGGCAATTCATAAGGGAAATTAAAAGAATCACCCATCTAACTATCGACCGATATTTGTTCTATTTGTACTTTCAAATATTATTGAAAAACATGTCAGCAAGCATCTTTTCTGATATCTTAACACGTATCATCTCCTCCATAAATCACATTCAGGTTTCCGACAAAAACATTCAAGTCAAACTGCATTGACGAAACTTATAGACCAGTGACTGCTGGCAATCGAATCGGGCAAACTTACAAGTGCAGTCTTCATTGATTTTAAAAAGCATTCGATTTGGTTGACCATACGGTGCTCGTTAAAAAAAAATTATCAGCCTAAAAGTTTTCTTAAAACTCAGTTGCTTGGTTCATGTCGTACCTCACTAACAGATCCCAGGTTGGTTGTACGGGTAAATATACTTCCGATACAAGTCATATTTTAAGTGGTGTTCCTCAAGGCTCAATATGCGGGCCTCTTCTTTTTCTACTGTTCATCAATGATATAGCCTTGTATCCAGTGCACTCTAACACAGATCTTTTCGCTCACGATTCTACACTACATATATCTGATAATCTCTGACTCCATTGAAAATAAATTTCACATCGACCTCAAAAATATATCAGTTTGGTGTCAACAAAACAGAATGCATATTTGCATCTAAAACTAAATGCATGACAATCGGAACAAGGCAGCGCCTATCTACTTACATGGATTTACTTATAACTCTAAATGACTTAGACCTGTCAGGTTTTAAAAATAAAACACTTGCTGTTGTCTACATTGATCATTACCTCAGCTGGAATACACATATTGATGCCATATGTGCAATGGTCGTCAAAAGAATAACTCTCTTAAAGTTACTGTCGAAATATCCACCTCCCCAGTCGCTTGAACTTTATTTTTCGGGATATCTACTACCACTGATAGACCACGGATGTACCATATGGGGAAGCACATCCAATTATAATCTGTCCAGAATTGACAAACTCCAAAAAAGGGCCGCGCGAATAATTCTGAAACTTCCTATTACGACTCCCTCGAATATTTTTTTTTCACGTCTACAATGGCTATTTTTTTTTTAAAGATATCATGACGTATAAGCCTCTAAACAATCTTTCTCCAGATTTTATATCTAATCCAATTGAACGAAGATCATCAAATACTGAGCGTAATCTCCCATCAACAATTAACTACGAACTCCAGATTCCGTGGTCGAAAACTAACCATTTCAAAAGCTCTTGTATTATATCAGCACCTACTATTTGGAATACCTTACCCCTGAAGATACATAATTCAAATTCCGTTGCTTCGTTTAAAACCTCATTAAAGAAATTCTTTCTAAACCAGATGGAATGATATATTATTGAATTGTATCATTGTATCCAGAGATAATCTGTGCATGTTAAATTCTATCTATGTATATACGACTTCTGACATGCTGAAATGTGTATACCTGTGTATAGTACCTTGTTCATATATGTACCTGTTGACCACTTTAGTTACATATATTAATCCATTATAAATATGTGTGAGTACGACTGCTAGCATACGTGAATGTTTGTAAGTGATTTTTTTTTTTTTTTTGATCTGTTACAAAAATTGAAGATCATATTATTATTATTATTATTATTATTATTCGTACATACATGCATACATACATACATACATACATACATACATACATACATACATACATACATACATACATACATACATACATACATACATACATACATACATACATACAACAATACCATCATTACTTTCAATCTTGTGTCTTTAGTTATTGCATTATCGTTTAAACTCTTGATGAATAACATGTTGACATTTATAAAAGCTCCCAGCATGAACGATGTAAATCTATAATTAGTTATATGTCTATTCCTACTTCGATATTATTCAGTTGATGTTTGAGTAGTATGTAGGTATACTCATTGTTCAGTTTATGTTTGAGTAGTATGTGTGTATACTCATTGTTCTGGTTTTGTTTGAGTAGTACATGTGTATACTCATTCTTCAGTTTATGTTTGAGTAGTACATGTGTATACTCATTCTTCAGTTTATGTTTGAGTAATACATGTGTATACTCATTCTTCAGTTTATGTTTGAGTAGTACGTGTGAATACTCATTGTTCAGTTTATGTTTGAGTAGTACGTGTGTATACTAATTACGCGTTTCAGTTGTAGTTCTTTAATAGTGCTCAGTTTCTGAAATTCATAGAAAACGGAATAGTGAACGATGACTCAACAATGAACTAGTACTCGCTCTTTTAAAGCAAATATTTTCAAAGGAACAAAAACTTAAGAGGCGTTAAGATTAAATTTGCTTGTACGGCTTTAGATTTACAACAATTGCAGAAAAATATGTACTGCAAATATGCACCTCTAAGGGAAACGTGTCTCACGCAATTTACCTTCGTAAAAGGAAGTTGTCATCGGTATATCGTTCATATTCAAAGTATGACAAATGAGTTCGTTGTAAGCGGAAATTCGTATCATCCATGTTGATGGAGTAGACTGTAGTTGTATATTTTTTTAAACGAGGAGTGCTTCTGTTGCGTACGTAGTTTAGTAAAAGGGATGATTCGTAAAGAACAACTACACGTATCTAAAGGGATCGACATGTGACATACATGCATACATACATAAATACATACATACATACATAAATACATACATACATACATGCATACATACATACATTGATTGATTGATTAAAGGTTTGGTAGATAGCTAGGGCAATAGCTAGATACATAGATTATAATTATGCATAAAAAGTCATATGACAATTATATCAAATACAAATATAATGTAGCACATGCTTTTATTCCCTTTCTTCCCTAGGCGTGTATAAAGAACGTTGCAGTGTCACTTTCGTGACAGGAATTCTCTTTTTTTTAAAGAGTTTCAAAATGTTTTTATAGTAACTGAGGGGACAAAAACTTGATGAAAATTTGATGCGCACAAAAGAAAAAAACAATTTCACAGAGATGATAGGGACAAGAATAGAATCCAAATGTTAACTGGTCTGCATCGTCCTAATAAGTCATAGGAAATGGAAATAATCGATAGCTAAACTGCGTCATTTATGTGCAATTGATCATACTTTAAATACTAATGATGACATTTTTAGCGTGGTTTTGTTACATTATCGGGGAATTAGATGTTTAAAATATGATCAATTAATACCTTCTCTTGCTAACACGATACTACCAATTATCTTTCTTTTTTCTCCCTTGTATATAGAGTGAAAATAAATGCTGCTGAACAAGTGTATAAAGGACGTCGTCGTCTCAAGTTTGATGAAAAGGATTCTCTTGTATAGAGTTTTTTTAAATGCAAAAGTGCACCAGACTGTTTTGTGGCAATTGAAGAGACAAAAAGATTGGTCAATAATTGATGCGCAAAAAGAAAAGAAAACAAAACAACAGCAAAAACAACATCCACAGAGATAATAAGGACAACAATAGAATCGAAACGTTGACTGGTGTTCTTTACAACCATCGCCCTCAAAAGTCATAGGAAAAGGAAATAATTGAAAGTTAAACTGAGTCATTTATGTCTAAATGAGCATGATTTATGCACTAATGATGATCGTTTCAGTATGTTTTTAACATTGGAGGGAATTAGTCTTTCAGAATATAATCAATTACCATCTTCCGTTCAGCTTCTATTGCTAACAAGCCGATTACCTTTCATTTTCCTTCCTTATGATAATTTTCCAATTCGACGGACTGATGCAAATATGTGACAAATAACTTATTTGCCCTTAACATCAGCCGCTAAGCATGTGTACTTCATAGCAGTTTCTCACACAGGTAAAATACAGGGCTGTCTGTATAATTTATTTTCTATTCCATAAAGAAGCTGCCATGACAAATGCTGCTTGCAATTGCGATACCAAAGAAGTCAAGTACAAGGAACTCTGTAATAATGATCTTGCTCGTTTTATCTTTTCAGTCCCTTAAAGTTGATTTCTCGTTGTATGTCTGGGTAACGCGATGTAAAAGAATCAAACGGAAAGGTCAGTGACAGAAATATTGGAAGTGATTATTTTTATTCAGCAAGAAATGTACTGAATGTGTGATCACCCGTTCCTGCATACCAATAACGGCTGATAAATTTTCTATGGTATACTACTTTGAACTTCAGAGCAAAAGACTCTTCTCTAAGTTATCTAAAAAAACAAATTTATAAATTTGTAAATTTAATGCCCACCTCACACTGGAACAGAGGTTTGACTTCACTGTAACATGATGAAATCAGATTGTGTTATAGCTAGCGGAGACACACCACACAAGCACGTGAATAAGATGTTTCGTTATAATGCAAATTAATGATAATTAAATCTCTGACACCCTAGCTCACACCCTTACTTCCATCTCACGTAAACTAAGCCATAGCAACTAAAAGCCCTATGCTACTCATGCACGCAAAGTTCAATAACGGATATAACAACATGGTATCGTTCCTCAACGGATACGATCAAAGCATTGATTTTCAACAAATAATTACAAATGATGTTGTCTGTCTACGGATATGATCAACGCAAAGATTTCATCAACATGAATGATTGGTATATGGATTTGTGAGTGAACAGTAGTCACTATTTCGAACTTGCCAAGGCTAAAGCCATACACGGTCTGTAACCCTGTACGAGGCAACAAAACTCATCTACATCTACGATTATGTTCACATATAATACAAAAAGTTATTTTTGTAACAAGTACACGATTTGTTTACATTACACTGGACATAATTATACCGTTAAATGATTGCTCCTTTTATTCGCATCTAATGAAACAAGACTTTAACAAAACTTGAGCAGTTTCTTTTTTATTAATTTATCTTTCAAACAATTGTAATATATAGTTGTGATAATACGAGGTTGATAAACAATTAAAACTGTCATAGATTGAGGATCTCATTGTGGATCATCTCCCATGTTCCTTATAAATGATTGGAGAGAAGTTATAGCAATTATAGCGCTAACATGTATTCCGGACGTGCATAATGCCTGTGTTATAAGCAGTAATTGGTCTGGAATTACATATTCTTGTAAATTTGTTTTATATAATGCGTGCAAATCACTGTAAGAACTCAAACGTTTTCTTGGGTTTGAGACCTATTAAGATTTATGGATTCTAAAGTTCAGTCCCTCTTAGAAACTTAATGAGGATCCCATTCCAAAACAAATATCGCCTATCAAATCAAGGCATATGTTAAGTAACGATGATGATGGTTATGGTCATGATTATTGATTAAGAAAAAGGTGGTTGTTGTTGTTGTTGTTGTTGTCATTGATGATGATGATGATGATGATGGTGGTGGTGGTGAAGATGAAATAATAATGATGATACAGATATTACATTTGTAACAATCTTTAGTGATTATTTGTTACTACCTTTTGGAGGAAGGCTAATATCTGATGTGTTATCATAAAAACAAAGCCCATAACCTTTTTGGTGCCCTTAATACCTTACAAACTTGTTCTGTCTGGGTAGGGGTCAAGATCAGCTATGTCTACTTTGCTTTCTAGTTGTTCGCATTAAGGGTACGGTAGTTGCATATGTGGAGTACACTGAAGTGCAGCAGAGCTGCTGGAACAGAACGCTTTTTATATTCAGCATGACAGGATATACGATACGAATAGGGGTTTTTCTTTTACATATTGAGAAATAGTAAATCTATTCAGGTTGGTATGCATTTGGATAATGATTCCTTTCCACAGGTAAGCAGCCAGTTGACACGTACATCAGAGCAACACTGGGAGAGTATATATCATGTAGAACCAAACAGTATTGTATGATTGACCATGGGGTAAATGTTTAGTACTAGAGGTATTGATACATTGTCCAAAGTATCCCAGCAACATTGTCATAAATGTATGTCCGCTTATGGTAGGCATTATGGGACATCAGTTTTGTGCAGAAAAACTTTGAGCCATTTTGGGTTTGAGATTAGGTTCAAAATCACGGTTGTTCTAGTACAGTGATCATTAACTCTGCATTGGTATAGGGAGTGATTTTGCTGATTTTTTGTACATACTTGTGTCTCGATTAATAAGCATTTGCTACTGTAATTTCCACAAATTCATTTGTTATTTATATGTAATGGATTATCACTCACTGTTGGATGGTGGTGGGTGTTATAATGGGTGAAATAACCTTAAGAAATGTTTGTCATGCTAATATTGTTTTCACACATCCGTCCTCTAACAAGCATAAAAATATGACATGTCGATGATTGCATTGTAATATATAGCAGTGGGTGGATTTTCATTGACATGTTGCATGCAAGCGTATGGACCTTGCACGATGCTGCCTGAGCACACATGTGTTGAGACTATATGTGCAATGCACATGGTTTGAAATGTGTGTTTATTTACAAATGGGAATGGACTTCTTCAAGTAAATAGAGATGTTTTATATGCTGTGTCTGTAACTAGTCAACATGTCAGATACATGGGAGACAACATAAATAGGGTTATATTTATGGGCTAGACATGAAATCAATAACAAAACAGGACAGGCATAATATTAGTTTAATGCAAAAAGTGTTATAGACAATTGGTACCATGCATTGACAGTAATTCAAATGCAAGTTAAAATCTTCCTTGTTTACGCAACTAAAGGATTATTTAAATATTTTCAGGATAATGTATCATTTTTCAGGAGGGTATGTGATTTAATGGAAACATACGTATCAAATATGTTTATACATGACCTTGGCATGTGCTATTAGAGAAACTTATGATAGTGGTTTCTAATAATATTCTTTCAGAGTAATAATGTAACTCCTAGTGACTCAAAGTTTGATAAAAAAAAAAAGAAAATCAAACAAATGTCATATTTGGTGTAACTACATTAACAGAGATGAATGTGTGTGTTGAAAATAACTTTTTGGGGTAAGAGAGTACGAATTGGCAATATATCGATTAGTCATTTAACTAATTTCAGGCAACTTTTTGCAATCCACACTGCACCTCTCACATCTATGTCACCAAAACCTACGCCTAAACCCAAAATCTTCATTTCATTATCTCCAACAACCCCACCCCCACCCACTCATCCAGCATCTTTTCTGAGCTTGTGTATATTAATCTAATTTTTAGCTTTTTATATCTCTTTGAGGGTTTAAGTATTTTTTATTTCTCTTGGGAATAATTATGTTACAGTACAAAGTTGTGAGAATGTGGCATAGAAACCTTTATGAGAACGTCATGTACTCATTGATCATGTGTGTGATTTATATTGTCTTTGCTGACGTCATGATGTCTGCGACCATCTCTTATCATATGCATAATATACTTGGCATATCCCTCATGGGATCCACACTACAAAATGTTTTGTTCTGGTGAGTAGAACACTCTGTTAAAGTTAAAGTTTAGGCTTAATAGTCCATATTAAAAGAAAACTGAGAAATTACACATTTTCAATGTGTCAAATTATGACCAAATTTGTGAATAACTTGTAATCTTTGGGCACTTAAAGATTATTAATGATACGTATTGTTCACAAAATTGCAAAAAACAGACATGAACTAAAACCTCATAATTATCTTGGCCCAAGAACAACTTTGTAACACATAAGTGATGTAATAGTACATAGGAAGTAAGACAAATAAAATCCGCCTTAAAATCAGTAGAAAAATAAGATTAGAAAAACTATAATATTTTCTTTATTTCGCAACCGATTTTCATGATCAATACACCAAAATGTGTGTATCTTTATTGTACATTGTTTAATAGGAACATAAATTATTTCCGAGATATGTTGCAAACCCTTAAGATAGCACTAAACAGTTCTGTATGATTGGTAATTGGGTAGACTATTAATACTAGAGGTATGGATACGTTATCCCACAGTATCTCCATCATTGTTAGCAATGGTGTCATGAAAGTATGTCCGCATGTGGTAGATTTTGTGGAACATTTTTGTGCAGAAAAACTTTGTGCCAGTTTAGTTTGAGATTAAGTTTAAGGTCACCTGTCCAGCAAGAACTAACTCTGCTTAGGAACCTAGTTGGTAAATCTCTAAGTCATCAATTTCAGGAAAGAAACAACGGTCTGATCATGATTAACTTTTCTGTAATATTTACATATCTGGGTCTCGCTTGATGAGTTTTTACTACTCTAAGTTCTACGATTTTGCTTGGTATTGATCTGTAATGGGATTGAAAATACATAGTTTGAGTGATTTCCTCTCATTTTCGGAGGGTGGGTGAGTGTGAAAATAAATCAGTGAAATAACCTGAAGAAATGTTGGTCATGCAAAATTTGTATTTGCACAGTTTCTCTATCCTCTTACGAGCATTCAAATGTACGCTGTAAATTTATTTAACTTCGTGGGTAACAATTCTCATAGTTTGGGGAAAAAAATTATATCTCCGTTGGTACGTAAATTCGTGGATTGGGAAAGATTTGTCACACGAGGATCACTGTGCGCTGGGTTTTTTAATTTGTGGTTCATAACGTTCACGAAATTCATGTAACTTGGTACCCCACGAAAAATAGTGATTTCACAGTATATGGTAAAAAATATTTGTATTGTAATGTATTGTAGAGGTTAATAAGCTCATGGACCTTGACCGCTCTATTTAGTACTCTCACAGATACCAAACGTTAGGTTATTTAATTCAATATTTTGTTTTCAAGCTTGAAGGTTTTCAGTTATATAATTAATGTAGCTGTGTTTAATGCAGTAGCGAAGTCTACAATTATTACAACATTAAGAAAACTAGCAGTGTTGTGAAAGTACATTGATTTTATATCAGAGCGCTAGATACGATTTAAATGAGTTTGGTATTTTACTCCCTGGTTTGGAAATAGTTGTGTTTTTCTGAAATTCCAGTAGGGTGCCTAGTAAAAGCAGATTGAGTCTTGTTTGTCTGACCGTTTATCGTCGCTTTGGTTGTGCGTGAAACAGCTTGGTGACCAAGACAAACTAAGCGTGTAGAATAAGGTCTTGCACACTCTCTGTGGGTAGGCCCAGAGGGACTTGCAACCCTAGTGTCACTAAGGTTGACACAGACGGGCCAGGATACTGTTACAGTAGGCAGTCAACATATCCGTTTGGGCCATTTAGTTGTATCAGATAGGATTTAAGGAGAATGTCTTTGTCTAATAAACAGTCTCTAGTGGCAATTGTATGTTTCATCTTTTCATCAATTTCAGTTATCGCCAATTGATAACTGCCTTTAATAAAAGTGAAACAAATTGGAGGGTATTTGTCGTGGTAATGTTAGGAATACTATGGAGGCGCTCTACAGATAGTATGCACTTCTGAGAGAGTGACAGGTGTAAGGTGAAGTTGTTTGAATTTGCAGCATGCACAACGAAGCGAATGTTGACATAGTTTTATTCTATTTTCTTGTGCGGTGGCTGAAATTTCTTTACATATTGTACTTGTGAAAATTGTACACAGCTAACAAAAATGGCTACTCCCATGTGATCAAAAATCAGCCTAAGTTAGTCCAAAGTACACTATTTTTAGCAGTTATTAAAATCGGGAAAAACAAATTTTCATGAGTAGGCAATACCAGCTTCTGAAAGAACAATGAATGAATTACAAAATATAAAGTAAAAAGAGTTATAGGCTCCTTTTGCTACAATTTACTTTTGAAGTCCAGGAAGTAAAAATGACCAAGCGGACCTAGCAGTTTTTTATGGGTGCACATCTAAGTAAGACCACGCTGTATACTCTATAGCCCAAACTGCATCCATCAATCATACACCAAAATAAATGGAATTAGAAGTTCTTTTAATAATACCTAAGATATACATGGTCTTTTTTAAATATCTAGGATAAAACCAGTGATAAAAACCTTAAAAACCTGAGAAATTCTTTTTCTTTAAATATATAATCCCTCGCAAAATACGAAATTGTAGAGCGCCACCTATGGCAAATACAGTAACTTGGTCTAATGGACTTAATTCTCAAACTTAAACTTCCATTTGGCTGCTTCAACTTAAATACAATGACTGAGAAGCAATCATGATAACACATTCATTCAGCAATTTATATATATATATATATATATATTTTTTTTTTTTTGCACCTTCCGCCCTGAATGTCTGCTTATTACTCTGGTACTGCTCTTGAGTTTATCTGTTTAAAGAAGCCATAACATCCAAAGGCACCAGCTACGGAGAATATCGAAGTAATGACAGTGGTTGCAGTATTAATGATTCATCACATCAGTCATATAGATTGTTTGGTGTCAGCAGCATACATTATGCATAAAATTATGACATAATAGAATCACTTATTGTTTTAAGAAAGGATGATCGTATGCAAAATCTACCTTCATTTTAAAATCAGCATTCGTTTAGTTTGCTTGTTATTGCTACTGAACATGCCCGTGTGAAATCATCTCAGTCTAGGAATTCCTCCCACTAAATTACCCGAACTTTAATTAATCTGTATATGACAATGTTCATTCAAATTAGACAACTCTTTAACACGTGGAGGGTAAAAATTAATAAGGAAAAATACAATTTTACATTTTACCTTCTGTAGATTTTACATTTCAAGTATATTATTAATTAGGTCTGAATTGGAATAATATGAACCGTTTATTCTCAAGATTTTCTTAATTGTTTTGCTCATTCGAATCTTGTTAAAGTACAGTCGGGACCTTCGCAATTCTAGGCCATGTGGAGACTATATCTGGTCCAGATGTTAGGTCTTATCTACTTTATAACAATGGCACATGTAACGATAAATGAATAGTCCACTCAAGAGTATGCCAGAGGGATGGACTCGACTTTTGTTACTGATGGGGCGTGTCCAGCTTACCTAATGCCAGAGTAGCCGCTGGGCCAGTTTAGTTGGGACATCTTAGATTGGGGAACTTCGATCTTGCCTGCCTTCTGTGGGCATGTCAGGAGGGGTTTTCGTGTTAGCTTCTGTCACCGGATTATCACTGATGGATCAGGATACTGTGTCAGCAGACAGTCAGGACATCCTATTGTGTCCTTACTAAAGCAACTCAGGGACACTTAAACATTCAGAAACTAAGGAAGTCAACGAAGGAGATATAACTAGCCTATCGTGTTCCTAGCCCACTCCTAGAAGGAGGCATTCTTTTCCCGATGTCCCTCTTGTACAATTAAGTAGTAAGGGGCCAACCTACAATCTGCAAGAGCTTGTACTTTCTAGCGTAAACTGTTCGGTTATTGTAGATACTCTCATAAGTAACCTCATTGTACCACTCATTCAAGAAATTGAGGCAAAGCTAACTTCTTTGATCGTTGAAAGCGTGGGAGCGGCTGTAAAGTCCTCTCTAAAGGAATTAATAAAATCTCTACATGATACAATCAAGCAGCAAATGGGACAAATAAGCCAACTCAATTCAGTAGTGGAATAATTAAAGTCTTCTAACCGAATGTTCGAAAAATGGCTACATGGATGTGAGAGTAAAGTAGAGAGACTAGAACAATATTCTAGAAGAAACTGTCTTACCTTCCATAATGTCACTATAAATGATCTCGACCCTCAATCTGATTTTATTGTAAATGACGCAACGGTGAAGGAGAGGGGACGGGTGTATGTGGGGGGGGGGGGTGCAGTAAAGTGAAAGTTGTAGGTACTGATGTACAAGGCCCACCCCCAACCTCGGAAAATCTCAATCGCAACCACGACATTTGGAAATCACTGAAATCCATAAACACTGATGAAATTATAATTGATATGTGTCGAGATAAGATTGGAGTCTATGTCACCAACGCAGATATTTCACGTTCCCATGTTCTTGGAAAAATCGGCAGAATCCAAATCATTGCAAGTTTTCTGTCTCATCGAAAGAAAGCTGAAATATATTTTGCAAAATCAAATCTGACGAAGGATCCAAACAAAATCTTTGTTTGACAAAACCTAACAAAATGCGTTATGGTTTTGTGCGCAATCTTGCTGAACTGGAGAAGGAGAGGATGATCCAGTCTTACTGGACGATTGATGGTCGTATAATTTTAAAGTTTAGAGAGACTAGCAAGACAGAGGAAGTCAAATCAAAAAGAGAGCTAAAGAACAATTAGAACGGGCATTGCATATTTATCAGAGACGTATATAACATTCAGTACAGATTGATTCCGAGGCTCACAAGATTTACAAGAATTTTTTTTTCGCGCCCTGATTGACAATTATTAAACATACCTATGTGTTATCAGCGACAGAGAGAGAGAGCGATTGTGCGTGTGTCTGTGTGTGCCAAAATGAATATTCTTAGACCCTGAGTTAGAGAGAGAGAGAGAAAGAAAGAAAGAGGTTGAGACTATATGCAACAATGAGATCATCAGGTTTGACAAATATTCAACATTTCAATGTGTTATCAGAGAGAGAGAGAGAGAGAGAGAGAGAGAGAGAGAGAGAGAGAGAGAGAGGGAGGGAGGCCGTAAATGCTATGAAATGAAAGAGTCCTAACTGGTTAATAGTACCATCATTGTTGTATTCAGAATTTTAATTTTCTAATTCTTTAAGTATTTTGAAATTTTGTAAGGACTTATTAATCTAATTAAATACTATGGAACCCTAAACTGTCGTCTACCTACTATACATATAGTACTGCATATTTTCCGATCTTCGTCTGAGAGAGAGATAGAGAGACTGTGTGTGTCAAAATGAATATTCTAAGACCCCGACTTAGAAGGCGAATTACCCTGCATGATGAAAGGGACATAACCCATGTGTTAAAAGTTCCCTCAATCCATCGGAAAAGTTCACTACAATCAAATCCACAAATCATGTTTGTTTTCCTTGTTAAAATTACTTATCTTTCCGGTATATCTTATCGTGTTGGCACTTACCTGCACGATTTCGTTGATGAGACTCTTGCTTTTAGTGTTATTGCTTTTCAAGAAACATTTCGAAATTGTCCAAGAAGCCCTGAACATTTTCTGTATATATTACTTTTTCTTATTCGCGAATAGGTAACTATTTAATGTTATACAGGGCTAGTATTGGACGTTTCTAAGTGAAAGCTTTATGCATTCTGGAAAGAAAACGCTTTGGAATTGAAGAAGTCATGTCTGTTTCATTATTTTGCAAACAATATTCGACCAATACGAACCCTTGGACGGCATTTACAGCTCTCGAAACCCTTGAGAACGAATGCCATATGTTTTTATTCTGTACATAATCATATCAGCAGCTCTATTATATATTTGGTATTGTGCTTGTCATCAACATGTATGTTGTTACTAATATATTTCATTATGTTTCTCTTTGGTGATATCGAGACGAACCCTGGTCCCTTGTAAGATACGGATGACTAGTCACTCTCATCTGAAAGTACTTATTTTTCAGACAATAATAATAATAATAACATTATCACAGTTTTTCATCTCAGCATTCATAGTATAAGAAATAAGTTGCAATTAATCGAAGATCAGCTCTCAGATTTTGATATATTGTGCTTTACCAAAACACATGTTAACAACACGTATTGATCTGAACGACTTGCAATTATGGGGCACTCTGCTCCAATACTCAGGATAGAACAATTGTGGTGGTGGTGTCCTGAACTGCGTCTCAATCAATCTAATTTTCAATAATAGGTATGACATAGCAGTGAATGATGTCGAAATGATTTGAATAGAATACTTATATAAACATAGTTCACTTATGCTATGTGTTGTTTACCGGCCCCCGCATGAACATTCGTCCTTTTGGGATCATTTTAATATAAGTATTGAAAAATCTTTAAATAAAATCCAAATATCATTATATTTGTTGATATAAATGGAGATCTACTGGATGTAAGGTGTTATAAATTAAAAGATTCAATAATATGAAACGATTTAACAAATATCATTTAAACAACCGATCAGACTTACAGAAACACGATCATCTTTATTAGACCCGATATTATTTTTCATATTCGATAAATATTAAGAAAACCGGTGTTATTCCTTTTGGACTAGATGTCTCAGACCAATATGACTCTTTTGCCTTTGATGAAGTGGATTTTCAGCTTAAACAAAATGTAGTCGTAATATTTGGTTATACTCTCGTGCAGACTTTGATATTTTTACAGCCGAAATCAAGCATTTTCCTTGAGAGGAATTTCTTAACAGTAAACAAACCATTGATGATGCTACTGAAACTTTTAGATTGACATTAATGGACATGGCTTTAACTTACAAACCACATAAACAAATTAATGGTCATGCCCGTGATCACCTGTGGTACGACAACATGGTACGAAAATTCTGTAGAGAAAGAGGCAGCACTAAGAACGCCACGTTAAGGACGAACAATCACTATATGAATCTTGCTAGCATCTTCCTTGTTTTTAATGGGTCTAGATAGCACCTCGTGTGTCTCTCCATTATGCCAGAGTTCCACACTAGCATATTAATTGCAGGGTCTTGTCGTTGTCCGACAGGCAACTCATTTGACTTCGTGGCTTATGGTAGCAATGTAGAACTGAGCTTGCTCTGTTCCTAAATATACACCTGGTTATCAAAATCCTTCATTGAGTCATTGTTTCGTCCCGACAACATCCACATGGCCCTCGAGTACTAGCTATGTCAATTTCATGCGTAGAGATTTGGGTGGAACGACATGTGTCAATCTCAGCACATCAGAGACGCTTTTCTTGCATAGCAGTTAAATCTCTTTTGATTTTGTTGAACTTGCGTAAATATGGAATTAAATCCTACTATAACAGCATCCAATATAACTCTAGTTTTTACATTCTGATAAAACCAAAAGTAAAGCTTCAGAACTGTTAAGTCTTTCTTTCAGGGCATTAAAAGCGTATTTCTTTGCAGGTTTCTATCTAAATGGAGATATATTTTTATATTTGTGTAAGCCTATGCAAAAGTTCTTCTACTCTTGCTAATCTGGAATAAAGTGTGCACTAAAATTAGCCAGAAGCAATTTTTGTCTTCTAAAGCACTATCCGGTTCTCCTGCCTCTAGATCAATTTTCACCTTTTACTCTGCTGGCTCAACACCGCTTGTATAAAGAACGAGGTCCATATACAAGTTCAGATTTCTTTCTTCGTTTTTCCATAACTCTCTTTAATCTCTGTTCATGCTCTGCCTGATTAAGATCAGTAAACAAATATATAATCAGAGCATGTCTCTTCAATCTGATGTAGTATCTGTTTAAATACTTGCTGATTATTCCCCAGTGATGAAGGGATGCCAAGCATTACACGCTTGTAACAATACTACCCCCTTTATGTTTTACAAATGTTTTGATTTGTCTCGCGTTCTCATGTTAAGGTATGTGGTGATATCCCCACTTGAAGTCAAGTTTGGAAAAGTCAGTATTATTGCTCATTTCCTGTGATGTCTTACGTACAGTAATGACAGGGTTCCTTTCTCAGACAACTGCTTTATTTGCCTGCAGCATGTCCCCACGCAAGCAAGCATCTCAGTTTGAATTTTTTACCACTACGACATGGCTGACTGAAGAGGCAGGATCATTCCAACCATTCCAGTTCATTTAAACTTTTGGCTTCCTTTTTCCAGGAGGCTGAGGGGTAGTTCTGTGCGGTTTTTGAGCCAGGGGTTAAACTCGCTGTTTCATCAATATAATGCTAACTTCGAAGTCAGTCAGTTTTAGCACACATTCGAAACAATCCTTCTAAGCACGTTTACGAATGAATTACTTGGTCTCTTTTCTGCTCATTCGTTTTATCCCCATATTTGCATCATTTTGACTAATCTTGTCTCATACTGATAGACAGTTTCTCTGTCATTTTTTGGAAATTGTGTCTCTCTATCAGTACGTTAGTCTTAGACTTAAAATAGTTGCTCACAGTTTCATATGCTTTATCGTACTCCTCATTGTTACTTTGGTTGGGTAGGGTTAAAGCATGTATTGTACGTTTATTCCTGCAGAATGAAAAAGAATCAGAATCCTTTGTTCAGCATCCCCGACTCCTTTTCCATCTTAAAAATGTTCAAGAGAGCAAAGCCACTGTTCATATTCTCTCACGGTTATTTGATTCCCTTTTAAAGCAAACAGAAAATACCTTAAGTCACAGACAAACGGGTGACATCACTGTTATGTCATACAAATGACAAAGTCGCTTGACAAGTAAAGTGATCACGTACTGGACATGTAGACATTCACACGTTCCCAGTCTCGTATAACACTTTAGCATGCACTAGATGTTTTCAATTTGATTTATATTTTTTATCATTTAGATGATCGTGGAACTTCTATGATAATATCTACCACACCAATTTATATGCATAGTGTTTAATATACTATTCTCGAACTTCTGTGGAGAACCTCCTCAACAACGGTCTATTTGTAGACAAGTATCGTGGAAAAAATCTCCTAATTAGTTTCTAGTCTTACTTGTAATGGATCTCTCGGTGTCACGGAATTGTGTATGATTTATATAAATATGTATATGTGATCGAAAATGTACTCGGGTTTCGTTGCCGCGTACAGAGTTACCCGAGGGTGGTTTATTTTTTCGGCTCTAGTTATTTCGAAATACTGAGCGCGTTCAACCCATGCTGCATGTGCAAATTGCCTGCAGTAAAAACCCAAGTACCTCGAGTTCTCTAGCTGCGCATATTCATCACAGCTATGGTACTTATAGAGTAAATTCTCTATGTACAAATTACATTACGACGAGTCTTGTCAGGAAGCTTACCACTTTACGGGTGCAATCTTCAGCTGTAGAGCTGCTTTTGTGTATGGTTTGGTGATGTGGAGTCTCAGAACTGTGCGATTCCTTGTGACGTGTACGCTGTGTCTGGTGACTTTGGCTTGGAAGAGAAAACTGGTGTTCTCGATGTGAGCGATCACGGCTTCGCGACCATCGGGTCTGTGTTGAATGAGAAGGCTCTCGAGGGATCCTTCAACAGAATGGGAGGGGCGGACCATGCGTGGTGGCTCCTTGACCATTGACTAGAGCTGTGGAACCAGAAATACATCTTGGTCGTCAACTGGACGCCACGATATATATATATATATATATATATATATATATATATATATATATATGTGTGTGTGTGTGTGTGTGTGTGTGTGGGTGTGTGTGTGTGTGGGTGTGTGTGTGTTTCATGTTGTAATTGGTTATGTCAATATCGCTATATGAGTGATACATTCGTAAATGCATAATTCAAATATCGCTAAATGAGTGATAAATTCATGCATTCATATTTCAATATCGCTAAATGAGTGATAACTTAAATAATTCATATTTTAAATATCGCTAACTGAGTGATATATTGATAAGTTCATAATACATGCGTCCTACTTGTGGATAAATGATATTAATGATACATTATTCGTAGTTGTATATAAATCACATGCTTTGGCACCCTTGGTGATTAATCAGACCTTGTTTGTATTAGGGTGTAGATCATATACTTCTATGTGTTGATTGGTGATAGGACGGTATTCACGTTTGTTTAAATTCCATTAGTTAATTCATCTTTGATTTTTCTCGTTGAGTTACTTGTTGTTGATAGTTCCATGTTAGGAACTATATCATTTTCCTTATATCTTTTTGTTACCTTGGTGTCAGGTTCGTTCATCTTTAAACTGCGTTTATAAATAAACATCTCATTAACGCAATTGCTTTCGGTGTCTTCGCTTATCCAATCCCAACCCGGCTTCATCCTGTTACACTCGGGAGATATATTCCATGTATCATTGCTACACTACACTACACCATCTAGTTACGATATGTGCTTTAACCTTCAGTTAGGAAAAAGTATTATGTTACTACTTATATTTTCTATACACATATACACAAAACACAAGAGAACATCTGATATTATCGCGCAGGATACAGTAAGAAATCTGCAACTTTAATATGATATACATATTCCTAGCCAATATGTTTGAGCATAAAATAAAAAAATAAAAAATATTTGGTTGTTCCGAGTGAATAACGGATATATTTCATCTCGTGGGTGAGAAGCTCTAAGCAATGTATCCCTTATTCACTCGATACAAGCAAACATCATCTATGTATCTGATACATTTTTAGTGAGAGTTAGATTGATTGCACATCAAAGATCCTGTCTTTCAAGTCAGAAAATATCAAATTGCATCGCACCTTAGCCACAAAGAAAAATGCAATATTTTAAAAACAAACTGATAAAAAAATTATAAAATAATGACTTTGTCGCAAGTTCTAAAAGTAAGAGCATTATGTGAGTATTCAATACAAAAGGAGCTTTGGCCCATAGGATACAAGTTTGCATTCGTGTACAAATATTGTTTGCCCAGGTGAGCGACATGATTGAGACACTCGTAGGCTAAGGAGAGAAAGCTATAAAACTTCAACTTTTATCTATATGTTTTTTATACTTCTTGACCGGAGGACATATGTGCACGAAGCTAAAGATGAGTATGGAAATCCACGTTTACACAGTTATGTCATATTAAGACCAGAGAATTGCAACTTAAGACTATGCCCACATCCAGAGCTGTGCTTTGGCGTTTGACTTCGTTCGATAAACATTCAAAATAATAATGTTTTGTAGCGAACGGTTTGTAGCTTGAACGAGTAGAGTAATAGATGGGCATTTGCTATCTGAATCTGTGTCTGCGTGCAAGAACTTAAATATACCTAATGCAGAAACCCAAATTCAGCTCCGTTTGATTTGCTGATGATGGAATGGACTCTATTTCCTTATTTGGTCGCATTATGTTTGCATAGCTCGTGCCATGTTATTCGACATTATCGTTCTGTAAAATTATTGTTTCTCTTTTTCATTCAGTGTATTTTACTTAACTTATATTTTTACCTCTCGGTTCCATTCGATGAAAGCAATTTGACCTCACAATGTGTCAATGTCTTTGTAATTAGAGCTGGAAAAATATCAAGGTATATTCAGCGGCGCTGCTTTTGTCAGTGGTCAATACCTTCTGCAAAGAATTTGATTTGGATTGTATTGTTCTCTGATGTTTGTCGATTATATTATCTGTTTTTGATGCATCTTTTCTTTTGAATGCGGACACAGATGAAACGTTTTGTCTGCATTATGTTTTACTGACACTGACATGTCCTTCTTTACATCCATCAAAGTAAACTAAAATAGACAATACTGTTAATAAAGGTAAATTAATGTTTTTTATTCAGGGATGTCTAACTGTACATAGAGATCTTAGTGGGAACATGAATGTAAACCATCATAACGTTGCCGGAAAATATTAAAAATTTAAAATTACACTTAATAATATTAATATTAATTTGTGAAGTAAAGTGGAAAATTACACTAGTTACAGTATATTAGTTCAGGCTAGGTCTTAACTACAAAAATATTGGCAATGGAAAATTAAGGATCGTAGTTCAACTATATAGTATTGATGCGAATCCGTGCAAAATATTTTACTTTAATTCACGAACCTACGAATTAGCGCAACTTTATCCATCAAATACTATTCCAGCGTAGTTGGCATTTAGCCAATCATGCTATTCAGATTTGCTTATTCAATCGAATAGGTGATTTACTTAAAAGGAATTTGTATATATATATATATATAGGTTTTTTGAATTTGGTAATAAATGAAATCCTTTTTAGTGCGGCTTTTATGTTCCACTAGAAAACTTTGATGCAGGATGAACAAAAAGATCCGAATAAACCAAATTGTTTCGCCTTCCGGAAACAGGACTTAAAAGAACGCGTATGATAAAATCAGGAATGTGTGTCTTGTTTAGAAATTGTTTTTTGGAATGGTTGACTGGAAATTTTGAAGGCGGCATGATTTTTGCAGTTATATTTCCAATATATCCTTGCTTGTTAATCTATTTACCCAGTCTTCTTTGCAGTGTTTTCTATAACGTAGTAATTAGCTTTGAAAAAGTATATAATTTATAGAAATCCTTTGCCAAGCTTTCTTTCTCATTACAATACTTACTACTTTTCAATATATATCTATCTTTATATTCCTGTCTTTTGTACAGTTGAACTGATCTTTCCGTCAAGGTATGTCTATAATAAGGTTTCTATTTTGAACAATATTAAATCGTGTAATTGTGCCATCGAGACATTGTAATTTTGGAAGAGAAGGTCATTTAACATAAATAATATATACTGAATATAATTTTAAACGTCCACATAATAATATTTAATATAAATTCCAACATCTATATTTCTAAACACGCACCTAATATAATTTCCGACTAGTGCGCTTGAAGTAAGAGATAAACCTCTGTACATCGGGTACAACTTAGATTCCACTGTATCATCTATGTCTAGGAAAGCAAAAAGAACAAGCCGCACGTATAATTTCCAAATTAGATCTGTAGTACGTGTTGAGACTTCGATATTATATGAAAGTCATAACGCTATGTTGCTTTTGAAGGTCTTGGAATCGTTCCATGGACAAAAGTATAATTTCGCAATTATATATATATATATATATATATATATATATATATATATATATATATATATATATATATATATATATCTTTCCCCGAGCATGGTGTCAGTCCTTTGTTCTCAGCCTGGAATTAGGTCAAAACACGTTGGTCCTCTACGTGATAGGCACGATACACACTTCTTTCTTCTTTGAATTTTTTACACAACTTTGTTGGGATGATGGCAGCTTAACATAGAGATGTAGTTCAACCGTTTCAGACCGTTTTTCTAATTTTGTTTTCTTTCTTTCGTCTATTGTTTATCCATTGTTTGTTTATTTTCCCGCAATTGAAACATTTAGGAGTCAAGAATTTCTCTTGGCTTTTGTGTTTAGTGCTTGATTTTTGGATGTAAATTGTTTCTTCCCCTGACGAAGAGTTTGTGTACCTCGAAATGTTGGAAAACTGTTTTGTCTTTGCGCCGTTATACATTTTTGTGTCATATATATATATATATATATATATATATATATATATATATATATATATATGTATATATATATATATATATATATATATATACATCACTGTTGCACATAGAGCGCGGGCTCGCGGTTTTCCCGCAATTTTGTGCCCTGTGTCGCCCAAATCTTGAACCTGTGCGCCCCCTCTGGGAGCGCTTTTTCGTCAGAAAAATTCGAAAAATACGCCTACAACTTTTCATTATTGGATGTCCATACATGTCTCTCATGGCGCTAGCAATGTCTGAAGTCGCAAACGGTGATAAAACTGTAAGATGACAATGAATATCTATTTTAAAACAATGTATCTGGCAATGAAAACATTCAACGTGTGTGATAGTCGACCGAGTTGCAATGTAAAATGTTTGAAGGTCTTTAGTGTAACGTATTTTCAACGATAAAGTCACCCTTAGGGCAAGGAAGATTTAATTTAGTTACAGGTTGACAAAAGTGACTAAATTTATGGAAATACACAGTTTGTCGTTTAATTAATGATTTGTATGTTTAGAAAGAAAAGTAATTCATAAAACAAATGTATTTAGTGTAATAAATGCTGGTATATGATGAGTTTACACTTAAATTAAATGAGAGAGCAAGATCCGGAACGGACAAATCAGGTTTTCAGGTTAACCAGATAATGTTTTCATGAGTTACTTGAGCACATGATAAAACTGTTATTGCAATGATGCAAGTGTTCAAGAAAAATATAATAGTACACTACAGAGTACAAAGTTAAGGTGGCCAAACTGTTGAAGCAACTGAGATTATCTCATTGTTTTAGCATTATTAGTGTATTATGTACTTATATTTTCATTTGTACCTCTAAAATGGAGAGAGAGAGAGAGAGAGAGAGAGAGAGAGAGAGAGAGAAAACTGTTAGCGAAAAGTGCAAAACAGATTTAAAGCTCGCCTACGAGATGCCGACTCTCACCGAGTCATTGTTAAACACAATTACAAACATAGACAACAAATAAACACAAAAGAACGCGCTGAATTTATATATATGAAACGATCTGTAAAAACTTAGTCAGAGCAAAAGGTGCAGGCTTTGATTGTGAAGAGGTTGAAGAAAAAAAACGTATTTTCTGAAAATACTTTATGAGTCACCAAATACAGAACAAATTTTCACGCATGATAGAGAACCTTTATTCATTCCAAAAGCCCAAAAGAACTGTGTGGATACATTTTATTAATTAAATTGAAAGGTGGATAGTACAATAAACAACAAGGTATCAACAGCTATAGTGTTAAAATGTGAAGAAAGCATAGTAAGATACGAAATTACATACGCATGCAGATGCAGATCAATGCATGTATATACTGATGTTTCAAAGATATTCAGTGAAGTCTCTTTTCAATTCATTACTAATCGTTTTGTTATAAAATGCAAGTCATTCAAAGTTACAGCTAACTTGATTCATCCCTTTCCGCCCTAGTTAATGACCTGTATGACTGAAAGTGTTGTTTATTATTAGATTCCGAAGAGAAGTATACTTAGAGGGTGGAAGCCCACTTTTGATGATGTTGACAGAGTAGTTTCACAATTTGGCGCAGTATCGCAATCCTTCAATACTACGCAGGCATGGACCACGTAGGTGTGACTACCCCTTACGTAATTCACCCGCTGAGTTAAAAAGTGTACGAATGGAAAAAGAGTGACCAGAAGAACTCTCAAACAAAATAATTATTTCTACTTCCGTCACCTTTCATTCGTGCAAACTATCTTTTGCTTTTGAAGTCGCAAATAACGTAACATCGATTTATAGTATTAGTATATGTATTCTCTGAAGATTTCAACTGATATGTGCGATCTGAGTCAACCATGAAGATGATGTTCTCGAGCACTCTGACGTCTGCGGGTTGTAACTCGTAATAAATTGAAAGGAATCACTGGTATGCGGGTGGGTTAAAGTAATTCCAAAACATGATGGGATGATTGCAAAATCAGTACGCTTCTGACAGTATATAATGTAAAAGAGCTATACACAAGGCATATGTTTGTCTCACAGATTGTAGACATCAAGCTAAAAAGACAGTTCGTGTCCAGTTATCAGCTTTGAAGAAAAGAAAAGCAAAATGGATACTCCATTCATGAAACAGTTGCTGTTAATTGCTTTCCTTGGCCTTGCTGTTGCAGACAATCTCTGTAAGAACAGCCTCTTCTGGGAATGGAAAAGAGATCCCACAGACTGTTCCGTGTTTTACCTGTGTGTGGGAGACACTGCTGTGAAATATACATGTCCAGCTGGACAAGTGGCTGATGTCAAGGGAAAGGCGTGTGTTCCAGATGGGTCAATTCATGATATATGTAAGTTATCAATTATTGTGTGGGATTTTATTATTCCAGATGAAAAAGTGCTTTTTGTATCGGCTCCGTCCTCAAAAACTCAACTCATTTATATTGATTTTTATAATTATAAATACGCAACTATGAGACAGTAGAATTGTATATCTTTCTGCTTACTCGACTAGTCGTACAGCATAATTTACTATCAAGGCACTACATGTCCTTCTCTTTTTCATTCATTCAATCGATTTTTATTATAACCAAAATGCAAACGTATTCCACAGAAACATGTGTCTCACTGTGTCTAAGTGTGTGCGTGTTTCCCCAAGTTATTTTTAAAATCTTAAACAGTCAATTTTAACGCAATTGGTGTTGACGACGCCGTCGCCGCCAGACATGTGACTCATATGCCTCACTATGCTGACACAGTTGTGACAATCCTCAATGGATCTGTAGTTATAGCTCTGTAATTTAAACCTGTGAATAGCAACATTATATTTGCTTAGAATCAAGAGATGTGAAGGAAACACAGCAATACAAATTAACGATCACCATACGTGGGTCCGAAACAATACGAAACATGCATATTTGCACACACACAAAGAGACCAATTCAGGCGAAATCAGAAAATATAAATCTGCGCCAAAATTCTTAGCTACGATGATCATGTAGGGCATAGGCAAGTAAACCCCTTTTTCTTAGTATCGTAAGTACAAATATTTGCAACACTTGTTGCAAATTAATTTTTGACATAAATCTTCGAGCAGTATCTAAAGTCATGTCCTATCAAGTCTCAAGATAATAGCTGTTATCATAATAATTGTACACGCAAGCACATTTTAGATCGAGGGGACTAGATTACTTTCCAGACATTCTTCATGTAACGGCTGCATATACATGGAACATACAGCGTGTTTGCGGTTCAATCAAATGTCTAATACATCTGCTCCGTTTGACTTGTATATTCCAAATTACATAGACACAGCATATATTTTTAAATTACGAGTTCGGATCATAAAAATCGGAACACTTCCTCAAAGGGCGATATGACTTTTTAAGTGGAATATTATTCATTCAGAAAATTAATAGATATCATATTATTATCAATGCTGGTATATATCTATATATGACACAATCAATTGACATGAAAAAAGGCCCTTCCATATGTTGCAATTATGTAACTCACTTTGTACAAATGGTACATTAGTTAGGTAAGTGTTGACCTGGTTAATTATTCTTCAGAATACTTTAATAATAATAATAATAATAATAATAATAATAATAATAATAATAATAATAATAAAATGCAAACATCTATATTTTTGCTCTCTTTCTTTTTTCCATTGATTTTAACATTTGTACGCTTTGTCATCAGAAATTATTAGATGTAGATGATCTGATATTACAAAAATGAAAGTAAATGCCCCAAAGAAAACAAGAGTCGGAGAAATAAATCTTTAAATATCATGATATAATTCACCGCGGTTCAGAACAATTATAACGCGCATATAACATACGTTTTTTAAAAACATTTTTTTTACAGGTACAGAGTTTGGCACTGAGCGGAAGGAAAGTGGACAAAAGTTAGAATCAACCCGTACATGTAAAATTGGCGACTCTGAAATTCACATTGAAAGCTGTGCTAAATTTCTGGAGTGCACAAAAGCTGAAAATTCATCCCTTGTCATGCAAGAGCGCGAGTGCCCATATCCGCTTCTGTATGACGTTACATCTGGAAAATGCGATAACTATGAGCATGTTAAGTGTGAAAACCGTCCTGAGCCTAGAGATCCGTGTAAGTATAGATTTCTAATCACAATATGAAACTCTACAAACTCATTAGGAGAGAAGTATGCTTCCTCATGCTATACAAACAATGATAACTTGAACGCTTCAAAATGCTCAAAGAAATATTTAAAAAGAAAACTTCAAATCCTTCGCAGGTGATTTTCATATATAATTATAATAAAGGGGATGGTTCACTAGACATGGAACTAGAGTTACTAGTCTCAGACTACACATGCACAAGTTTCTACTTTTCTTCAGGTATCTACGCATAAAAATAACTTCTAGTAATAAATCTATCAGGTTGTTTTCCACAAAACTGATCTGCGATTTACTTACAGGTGAATACGAGGCTAATCAGTGCAAAAGTGCGATGTGCGTTCCATGTCACGTGCGCTATCCCAGTTGTACTGAACTGCCTGATGGTAAGAATCCCTGGATTGGAAAAGAGTGGTCCCCATTTTACGTCCTCTGTCATCAGGGCCGTGTAACCTTGCAAGCACAATGTCCTCATAGTGATACCGGCTACCAGACTTTCAACCCACACAGTAGAGAATGTGTAGAATTTTATTTGAACAATAGTGCAAATTAATATGATATTGAAATTAAATACTGTGAAAATTTTATGGCTGACATTTAATTAGTACTCTCCACGTCTCGTGTCAGCTTGAGATTCTATAAATTTTCATATGGAAAATATTTATTGTGTATATTTAAATATAAGCATTCATTTTATATTTATCAGTCATCTCCATGGAATGTATTTCATATAAGTGCCTTGCTCATACATCGCAGAATAAAGCGTTTTGAATAGCATGCATGTTGTTTTGTCTTAAACATTCCCGGTATTAAAACCAGGGGATTTTAGTTTGGGCCAGTAATATTTTTACGGGAAGATTTCTCTCCCCTTGAAATGATGCCAATTTTTCTCACACTATCTTAAAGTAGTTTTCCCGCCAATAGCCAAACGAATTTCTTTCTTAGATTAAATCTGTACTTTTGCAGTCGTGTCAACTTTTTTCTTTGACTTTCAACTATATCAGGATAGGTTTCATTTTTAAAATTGATTCTATATCTATTTATTCATTTTTTTTAATACTCCAGTCCGGTCTTTAAATTGCATTTCTTTATACAGTCTTGCTCTATCTTCATACCTCTGGACTAATGCTGCTATTTATTGATGTGTTGATTTAGTTCTTCTGCTATTACTACCTCTAATGACTTGTTGTTTATTTTATACGTTTCTAACTGGAGTATGCTGTTCTAGTGGCCACTCGTTTCCTATCTTGATGAGTTCTAACTTCTAGCATTCTTACATCACTTCTCTTTTTCATTGATGATGATGATGGTGATTATTATTATTATTATTAGTAGTAGTAATGGCAGTAGTAATAGAAGAAATAGTAGTAGTGGTTGTAGAGAAAACTAAATTTCAAAGTCAATCTTAGAGTTTCCTGATCCCCATGTCAGGTCTAGGTTCGGTATATATCTCCTATATTTGTGATTATTTTCCTATTCTATCATAATCAAGTTAAGATACTAGACGTCCGGCTCAGGCAATAATTATTTCTGTCCACCGCGGTTTCTAAAGGACTCTGAATTTCACAATGCCAATTGTGTCTAGACAGCAATCTTAAAATCTGAATAACCATAGTGACTACAAAAATTTCACCATTATGCTCTCTGGATGGTAATATTTGAAACTTACGTTTCTGCAAGATTGTTCTCTCTCTCTCTCTCTCTCTCTCTCTCTCTCTCTCTCTCTCTCTCTCTCTCTCTCTCTCTCTCTCTCTCTCTCTCTCTCAACTCAAACTCACATATGGATATTGTGGAGATTTTCCCACAACGTTTTAACTAGGCAACGCTAAGCCATACGAAAAATTCAGAATGAAATCTCGTCCTAAATGTAACAGTGCTGATACAATATATAAAAGAATGAATGATTAGAATATAACGGGCCTTCTTGAAAATATAATGGGTTCACTTTTACTAATATATGGAGACTTTCTGATGGCAATGATTATGACTATTGCTAAGTTAACTTCTTACACCAATGTTTAAAACTCATCTTCAAAAGAGATCTGCACGAACTTTAACGGCGAGAATACGAAACTTTTTTAAAGATTTGAAAATGTGTAAAGTTTAAACATTCCAAACGTGGTCCAGTTTCGTCCCGTTTGTCCAGTCAAGGGCTTCACTGTATGGGTCCATGGCTCTAAAAGATGGAGATAGGATAGGAGTAAGTATCTCTTATCAATGTTCTAAAACCTACATTGATCGTTTGGTTTGGGATGGTGTCATCAGGTTTAAATGTCAGAATAATATCAAACTTCAGATTACCTTCCTTCATCTTAGCTGGGACTACCATTACACAGGGATTATACCTCTAAATTTCAAGATAATATCAAACTTCAAATTACCTTCCTTCATCTTAGCTGGGACTACCATTACACAGGGATTATACCTCTTTTTCTTTGCCTCACCAAATATATATATATATGTCGTGCCACCGGGGCTTCCAGGCACTCAATACATTCCCTTCTATAACCTGATTTGTAATCTCACCTCTTCACGCTTTATTTATTTATCAAGATTATGCATGCATTTTTATATGTATAACATATATGAAAATGCAATGATATAACTTATGTTGAATTTGTGAGCAAGTTAAAATGAAAAAATTCTGGCCAAAGTGAACACTTGAGTTAATTAAAAACTCTGCACATCAATCCATTTTATATATATATATATATATATATATATATATATATATATATATATATATATATATATATATATATATATATATTTGAAAACCACGCTGATATTGTTTTCAATACTTTTTCACTTTATACTGTTTCCATTTGAAAATAAGCAACAACTCGGATTAGGAGACACTATTTATACTATTTAATTTCATGTTGTACATTCTTGACAAATATACCAAAATTAACAGAAGGGATTTGTCTATCGATTTATGCCATTCGAAGTGAATTTAAAATTTATATTAGAGAACAAGAATAAGAAACAAAAGAAAATGTCCCCTCTATCGTATCATCAATTTTCGGCTTCGGAAACCATTTTCATAGGTAAAAAATAGTCAGGAAAACAGGCCTAGGGAATATGTAAACTGCTGTACCTTTGATGGTACCTTTGAACCCAGGCAGTCAATGGAGGCCTCATTTGCGTATCAATAGGGAGCCAGACATAGGTTTATAAATGGATTATATACCAATCCCTTTGTAAATACCAGTCCCAGATCTTAGCGCCAGACTTTGTATCTGTGGGAAGAATTATGTAAGCAAATTTCTAGTGCGCAAAACATGTGCTAAATTTTTTTATACATTATTATAGATCTTAATACTTTTACGTAATTTTTAAATATTACAAATAAAGGACCGAAATAAAGACGAAGATGTCATTTTTGGAATCTTCTACTATTCCTGGATTTCGGTTACCCGTATCATTCAGCCGCGATATATATTATACATATCCAAACTTGTGTGTGTGTGTGTATGTGTGTGTTATAATTTCTTGACGCAGATATACTATTGTTGTGACAATAGAATACATGTATTGTGTCATTGCTATCTCATAACTAATCATATTTCAATATTCTTCCAATTTCGCAGTATCAGACTGTGGATCAATTCAATTGTTTACTTATTTTATACAAACTTTGGTATAATTTCCCCAGAATACTTTCAGGTATTGTTTAATACTGCAAACGTTCACAGAGAAGTGATTTTACGAATTTACCACACACATGTTACTCTGTAGATTTAACGACATAAGAACAAGATGTGTTTGGTTGCTACCCCAGTTTAACCTATCATGACGTGCAATGGGATTATTGTGTTGGACCCTAACCATGGTGCGAATTTACTGTTGGAAGCACGTGATTACTGTAATGAGAACCTGATTTCCCTGTTGTTGTCCCTTCTATATGTAGTGTCTTTCCTAATTCGATGTGACGATTGACCGGATCTCACCATAAACCAATTGATCCAAGCACATATGGTATCTTCAACCGTATTTTAATTAACGATATAGTCTCAATTAGAAGGCCCTTTCAATCGTATGCTAGAAAAAGACACTGGAAGTAAATAGTGGTTATTCTGAACTTCCCTCAAGAACGTGGTTGTTGTTACGTCATCAAAACTTCAGTGACGTTACAATGACTCAATGATGTGTCGTCACTAATAGCAACATAACCGTATATTTCTTCACCATTTTCATTAAAACGTTTCAGGAATAACATTAAAAATAAAAAGAGCCGGTATTTCATTGATGGTTGAAACGTGGTAGAATGTTATTTTCAACACTTATGAATTTTATGAGTTCTATTCCTCGCACATCCTCCTCCTGGAACTTTCCAATTTATTAAAGATCACTACGAATGCCACCAGGTTTCTTTCAGGGAGTCGATGCTCTCCGACTGGCTTTGGAAGAAGATGAGGATGTTCCCAGTGATCTTAGTTCTTGTATATAGAGTCTCTCAGGAATTATTTCCCATATACCATTTCTACACTACATTTCCTCCCCTCTTCAGATTAATCCACAGAACTTTAATCAGTTAAACCTTTATATTTAACACGAATAAAGCGACGAAATCTAGATTATCTAAATGTATGTCAAAAATTGAACTATATAATTAATGTTCATTTCAAATATAATAAATTAATACAAAACTGGTTGGATTTACTGATTTGACTATCAACTTTAGGATACAAAATAATCTTGTCAAGAAATAATACTAAATTTATGTAACTCAGAATTAATGTCCACATTCTTGGAAAATTCCTACACGTACACAGTTATAAAACACTAGTGTAATACTACACACCCAAATCTTCAAGAATTTATTTAAGCACATGGTGACTGAATTTTGCCGAAATCTTCCTCGTCCAAATCGGTGACGATGGCACCTCGCTTGACGCCACATTGTGATGGGGTTCCACACTACTATATGATTCACAACTTATATTAGGCATTTCATGTTCTACCTTCTGTATATACTCCGGTTTCCTGTTTTTGCATTCGATAACTGGAAATTGATCTTTTACAGATGATTTTGTATTCCCTGCAAGCTCTTCCTCAACCTCTTCCTCTAAGGTTAGGGCAAGAGGGGTATTTAGGGGCAATAACTGCTCTAAATGACAATGTGGAATGCTGGAAATTAACCCCGTTTATGGTCTCGTCCTCAGTATAAACCTGCATAGCAAATTTGGTTGAAATCCAACATTTCTTAGTGAAGTTATGCTGCGGAAACCAAAGTCAAGAGGAAGAAATTCAGGGGCCACAACTCTCCTAAATTATATTTTTGAAGACTGGAAATTAAAATCATTCAATGTCTTCTTAATATAACCATGCCATATTTGTTTGAAATCCACCAATCCTTCATAAATTAACATTGCAGAATCAAAAGTCAGGAAAATGGTCAATTATTGGCCATAACACCTGTAACTGATGTTGCGGAACACTAGAAATAAAACTTGTTCAAAGTGTTATAAATGTAGAGTTTCACGCTAAATTTGGTCAAATAAAACCATCCTTAGTAAACTTATGCTGTAGAGACCAAAGTTAGGAGGATCAGAAAAAAGCTGCCATAACTTCTGTATATGATGCCATGGAATGCTCGAAATCCAAATAATTCAGAGGATGGACAACTATGGGGACATAACTCCTCCAAAAATTGTCATGGACTGCTGGAATTCAAACGGATTCAATGACTTCTCAAAGCAGCACTATACCGTTTCGAACGATTAAGCATTAGGTATCTCTTTTGTCTTGCCCTTTTTTTTTGGGGGGGGGGGGTATTGACATGAACAATATAACAAATACATGTAATACTTCTGTAACAGGTACGTCAGCCACTTTTCAATAAGACAAACCATATAGGCAAATACAAACACTAAGGAAAGAAAGAAAAGAGAATACGAAAACAAAACATATATTGTTTAAATACATATTTTTAAAGTAAGCATACCAATATATATGGCAAATATTGGCATTTCAACAAAACAAATATAGGAGCATGCATATATACCTATTCACAAAAAAGACCACCAAAGTATCTTTAACATTATGTATCACATTCCAACTTTTCTGAATGGAACTAAACATTAAAAAGCATACGTTTGCTTGCCAATATGCAAATTCTGGAAACAGACGGTAAGTTCAAAAGCCTGACTCGAGAACAAATAGATACTCTCTGACCGTATTCATAATTAGTAAAATAACCATCTTTTGTCAAACTTTTCCCACATTAAAATTCAAAGCTACAATCTTTTTGAGCTGAGACAAATTTGGCATGTTTTTGTTACTTCTTGCTCAAAAATCTATCATCATCTTGACAGGAACTTTACTTACATTCACCGTAATTATTTCACACTGACTGTCATTAATAGTGAATGAATATTCGTCATCGCTCTCAACTTTTACAGACTCTGTGCATTGTACTCTATCTTTCTTGTCATTTCTGTTCAATTCTGTTCTTTGGTTGTTCTTTACTTACAGGATCTTTGATTACTTTTGTTTGACAACATTCCCGTAAATGTCCAACGTATTTATTGCAATTTATGTTCATTGCTTGGCATCTTTTATTTCGTCAGAGATGTTTTTCATTGTCACGTCTGTAATATGTTTCAGGCTTTGGTTTCTCAACTGGTTCCCCTTTTCTTTTGCCGACGGCATCAACACAGTTTACTACAGATTTCCTGCTTCCACTTAAACTTTCCGATTAGATGTTTATTGCCTCTATCACCTTTGTTATTTCATGTAGTTTTTCTAACAACAATCTAAAAGACTTTCTTGAATAGGTTACCTTTTCTAGAACTTTTGGCTTGCATCAATGAATTATTTGATCTCTTACCTGCGCATCAGTCTTATTCCCATATTTTGCAACAAACAGCCTTTTAATATAATCTTGTCTCACAATGATCCATAGCATTGGTGTCATTTTGTATCATTTTTTCAATTGTGCCTATTAAACGGAACATTAGCGTTATGATTAAAACAGTTACTGAAAGCCCCACATACTTTATTGTACTCCCCATTGTTGCCTTGGTCGGTTTGGGTTCAAAAATGGGTTATACTTATATTCCCCTTGAATGAACAAGAACCACTATCCTTTGTTTAGCATCCGTGACTCCTATTCCATCTGCATAAAATTAAAAGAAACGAAGCAACCGTTCCCATTGGAGTTCGCGCTTGTTTGATACCCTTTACAATCGAACTGAAAATGTACCTCTTTATTCTTGAAGTTTTACAGCTTATACCATGTTAGAATGAAAAAAAATCTGTTGAAAGTCTTTCTACATCCCAATTGCAGTATTTTTCCTAATTTTCTAAGACGATGACCTGATTTAACAACAAACGGAATGTACCAACATCACCTATTTCCAGTACAATTTAAATTGACAATGAATCCCAAGGATTCCAAATGTTACATATGGATGTTATCCTTAAGATATATTAGTCTTAGACCGGTATCATGTCACTATTTATCTTACACAAGATAGCGGTGAGAATATGGCATTGGTAATGCTGGGACAGTGCCGATTATTTGCATTGTCAGTTTGAACACGTAGGTAGAAATGCAATCTGTATAAGATACAATGACGCGTCACAGAAAAGCGGGTGACGTCACTGTAAATACGACAACAGACAATGTCAATGTCAACTACGGTATATTTATAGACGAATGTCATGGATCAATTATATTAATTTCGATATTATCCAGATGTAGTTTGATTTTTAATATTTCCAGGCAATCTTTTGAAGGTTTACATCCGTTTACAAGATAACGTCGACTCTCTGAAAGAGATTTGGAGGTAATCGTAGTGATTCTTCCCAGATTGGTAAGTTTTTGGCGGACCAACATCCGGCTAGATATAGCAAGAACATATTATTATATCAATGAAATACCTGCACCTGTAATTTGTAATGTTATTCCTGCAATTTTGTAATTAAAAAAATTGAACAAACCATTCGGATCCAATAAACTGACACCATAGCTAGTCGATATGACGACATGAAGTTATTATGACGGAAAAACAGCCACGGGCTTGAGGGCAGTTCAAAATGACCGTTACGTACATCCGAGTATTGTTCTTGCATTTGATAGAAAAAAGCCGAGGATATTTTGATTTTGAGACAGGAATCGGTGCAATCAGATCATCCTCACCTCTTTCCGATGTGAAACCAATAACTTGGACTCTCTAAACGAGACTCGGAACTAATCATAGTAATTCTTCCCAAACTGGTAAGTTTTTGGCGGAGGACAATCCGGCTAGATGCGAGGAACAGAATGAAAGATAGGCTTGAAAAAACATTTCATTATGATTCAACCAGCAATTGAATACCAGTTATTCTTGGAAGGTTTCAATAGAAATTAAAGAGAAAATAAAAGGATAAATTATTCAGTTTCCAATGCCTCAAACTACTGTTCACGATACTATTAGTGGTGACACGTCTTTTCTATCTTTCTCCTTTTAATGCGGTTATCATGACGTAATAACAAACAACGGGCGTGAGGGCAGTTAAAAATGGCCACTATTTACAGCCGAATTGTTTCTTATTTAGCATTAAGCGGAAAAGGCACAGGTAGATCAGAGTTGGATTAGTCAAAACTACAGTCTCTCGGAAGTTATCTCCCATCAACCATTCCTATACTACACCATCTGTACACACAACCACTTGTGATACATGCTTATAAACGTAATGGTTGCAAAGAACAAAATTTTAACTAAAAATGTAAAAGTTTTAAAATGACCATACCACAGATTTTAATTCTATTTAAAAAGGATACACAATTTTGAGACTTACTCTGTAACTTGTGTGTATGTTTCATTTTATGACTAGAGGAGTTACAGCAAACAGGATAAATCCCTGATAAAGTCTATATAAGCGTAGGTAGGATTACATATAAAATGCCCTCTGACTTTCACTGGCGATTTCCGAATTCTTAATTAAGCTCACAAAATACCATATTACAGAAAATGTTTGAAAAACAAATTGAAGAAAAAGGAATACGTTCTGTCGAATAATAACCATGTCACAGTTGCATATACCAACATTAGCTGAGAAGTCAACACAACAATAGTCTTGTCACAAGGACAATCGTTTCCATATGTATACGAATATCTTTTGCATATGTCAACCACATGATTCAGTGCTCATAGGTTTAAGAAATATTGCTGAAAGACTTCCGCTCTTATCTATTTGTTATGTTTCTTTATTTTTGACAGGAAGACATACGTGCACTAAGTTAAATATTATAACAGGGGCGAATCCGGAGAGGATGAAGGGCGGGACACCTCCTCCTCCAACCCCACCCCCCAGAAAATGAGCGCCAAACAATCGAAGCGTGTCCTAAATGTAAGTTCTCTTTACAGGTTAATGATTAAATGTATGCCTTGACATAAAACACAAAGTTATATCCTTTTGATTTTGTTCAGGATGGACTGGACTGTTATTTCTTTGCATCTTTTTCAATGATTTCAATCCATTTTGTTTTGCTGTTTTCTTTTTTCCTTTCAGTCGACTCATGCTTTCTGAGTTTATATCTTTCAACTGTCGATCCCAGTTAAGGAAATCAATTTGACTTCACGTTGTGTCATAGCCTTTCTAGTTAGAGTTAGATAATTTCAAGGTACTATTATATTTAGCGGCGTCATTTTTGCCATTCAGTAATGCCTTCTTCAAACAATTCATTTGGATTTTATAGAGAGTACTGACTAACATGTTTTTGTTTTTGCTTTGTTTTATTTGGGTTTTTTTTATCCATTATCTTCTCTACTTTTATGCATCAGATGGAAAAAGGTGCAATGTTTTGTCTACAGTCAATTTATTGACAAGCCCTTCTTTATATCCAATAAAGGAAACCACATAGATCAGACTATTACTAAAGGTAAGTTCATGTCCCGTTCATTGTGTGGATTGTCTTAATCTGCATAATCGTCACAGCGGTAAACGGATGTAAACCTTCAAAATATTGCCGGAAAATATTTAACTACATCTGGATAATATCGAAATTAATTTGTCAAGTAAAGTTATTAAGTGAAAACTGACACTTGGTCGCATGATTCAACATCAGCAGTGGTCTTAACGGCGAAAATAGTGGCAGGGGATAAACTGAGAATCAAAATTGAACTAGATATTCTTGATATGAATCTTTGATAACAAAAAGAAAAAGGTAAATTCAATCCAAAACCTACGGATAGGCGTAAGATTATCACGAATTACCATTCCAATTATAATTGACATTCAGCTAATAATAATCAGAGGCAGCTATTTGGACTTCCTTGTTCATTCGATGAGGTGGTTTTCTTAATTGGAATATTTATCCCTATAGGTCCTTGAATTTAATAGCAAACAAACATTCATTGAAAATGCCTACTTTGTTCTAAGCGCTCACAGTCACAGTAAATAATACTTACTATTTATTTTGAATGATTTCCAAAGAGTAATTTTTTGATAAATTATATGATTCCGCCACTTGAGTACTTTATGCAGGATGAACGAAAAGAACCGAATAAACCGAATGTGTTCGCCTATCGGAAAGAGCCCTATAATTGTATGATAAAATGATGAATATTGCGTCGAGTACAAAACTTGGGGCGGGTGTGTTGCTAGAAAATTTCTAAGGTCATTTAATGTTGAGAGTTATATCTCCTTGCTTCGGAATCTATTTAACAAGTCTATCTTGCAGTGTTAGAGCCTATAGCGTAAGAATTCGCTTTAAGAACAAACCTAATTCATAGAAATTCTCTACCAATACGCTTCTTTTTGTAACTTGTATTTTAAATATCTGTCTCTCTATCTTTCAATCTATATATACGGATCTATTTTCTAAAGTTGTACCGATTTTACCGATTCAAGTTATAGCTTTAGTAAGGCTACTGTTTACTAATTGTGCCATCGATGTATTTTAATTCTGGAGAGAAATTAGAAGTCATATAATATAGGTAATATATACCGAATATAATTTCTAATGTATATTTAATGTACTGGATATAATTTCCAACGGCTGTATTTCTAAATGCACACTTAATATAATTTCCGACGTCTGCGCTTGAAGAATTAGATAAACTCGGTACATGGGGTATTATTTACTTTATACTCTCACAGGTATGTTGAACTGTGGAAGAGTTACAGGTAATACGCACACTTTCCAATTAATTATTTATTACGTGTTGAGATTTCAATTTTGAATCAAAACCATATCGTTAAGATGTATTTCAAGGTGTGAAATCATTCCACTTCTGCAATTATATATATATATATATATATATATATATATATATATATATATATATATATATATATATATATATATATATCAGTTAAATAACAATGTAGAGACAAACAGTCATACATACAATCATATTTTTATAACTTGTATATATATATATATATATATATATATATATATATATATATATATATATATATATATATATACAACATATCAATTCTTTTATCACAATATTATACAATTTTATATAATGCCTTAGTATTAGGGACATTGGGATACAAAGTATCTAACTGATTAATCCAGTAACTCTCTTTAATCTGTCTGTTCATCTCTCCATGCACAATATCGACTGGCATGAAAGAAAATTATTCGCGTAAAGAGTGATTATTTGTATTAAAATGTATTGAAACATTATAGGAGAACTGAGGATCCATAGAATTTTTTATGTGAAAGCGGTGATTATTCATTCTCTTAGAAACGTGTTGAAGTGGTTGTCCAACATACTGCATGTTCAATTTTCTACGGGCTATCAAATAAATTACATCAGTTGATATGCAGTCAGTGTTATAACGTAGAAAAAACAATTCTTTCGTATTGGAGCTACTAAAACAGGTACGTTCTCTAATATTTGCACATTGAGAGCACCGACGTCTGTTGCATTTAGATGATGAAAAACATCTTTTTATATTTTCTGTCGGTTTAGTTCTGACCAAAAGATCTTGCACATTCCTAGGTCTTGTATAAGCAAGAATTGCCTTGCCTTTGTAAAGTGTTTTTACGCTGTTTCAAGCTTATAAGTTGAGGAGACTCCAATATTTATTAATTGTAAGTCCTATAGTTGGTAATAAAGGATTATATTGTTTTAGGAAAGGAATTATAATTTTATCTCTCGTACATTCTGCTATATTTAAAGCATCATTCTGGGTAAGAATACAGACTTTATTCGAAGCAGACTCAATTAAATGTATAGGATAATTCCTGCTTTGGAAATATGTTTTTAATTCATTCAAAGAATTTTGTAATTGACATTCGTCTGAAATGATACGTCGGTATATTTTCGCCTGGCTATAAGGTACACCGTTTTTTCTTGACCTGGGATGACAAGACGAATATTCCACATACTTGTGGATATTAGTTTCTTTGGCATGAACATTTGTAGAGATAGTATTATCAGAATTTTTCATCACATTTACATCTAGAAATGATACATGCGTACTGGATGCAGTTTAAGTAAATTTAATTGCGGGGTGAACACTATTTAGGCGATTAATAAATTTGTGTAGATCTTCTTCTGAATGGTTCCAGATCATAAAGATGTCATCTAAAAATCTTAACCAAACAGTGGGATTAAAAGTCTCGTTTTCAAGAAAATCTTTTTCTAATTTACCCAACAAAAGGGAAGGGTATGAAGGAGCCATAGAACTACCCATTGCCGTACCCAATATTTGGATGTATTTGGTACTATTAAATTGGAAATTATTATTTTCCAAGATAAGTTTTATTAGTTTACAAATATCTTCACTCGATAGTCTGTTATTGTTAGGACTGTTGTCAAGAGAATATGTACACGCCTTAATACCATCTGCATGCGGTATGTTTGTATACAATGATGTAACATCTAAAGATACAATGAGGGAATTATGAGATAGTTGTGGAATAGACTTCAATTTTTTATGAAATCAGTAGTATCTTTAATGAATGAAGGAAGTGATTTCATTAAAGGTTGCAAAACACTATCTATAGATTTCGATAAGTTCTCCGTATATGAATTACAACCTGATATAATTGGTCGTCCTGGATAATTTAAAGGTAATGTATGGTCACGACTTTTATGAGTTTTGGGCAATATGGAGAATTGATGTGCACGTATTTTGAGGGGAAAATTATCGAATTCTTCATATACGGAACTATTATTCTTAGATATTTCATTAATGCATGTGAAAATGTTCGATTTAATTTCTAATGAAGGGTCTCTATTGACTTTTTTAAAAGTACTTTTCATCATTTAATTGATGTTCAACTTCTTTAACGTAGTCTTCCTGATTCATAATAATAATAGTGTTTGATTTATCAGCCTTTTTAATAACAATACTCTCGTCATTAATTAGATTACGTACAGACTTCATTTCTTCCTTTGAAATATTACTATAATGTCGCTTATGAGGACTCTCATGTAATATGTCTTTTGCTATAGCTTCGACGTAAAATTCTAAATGGGAGTCACGTCCACTAGATAGTGTAAAATATAATTTGTTTTATTGAAATAACCCATATTCTTTGAATTAAAAGAATCTGATTCACAATCAGAGTTGTTGCCTGATTTATCATAAAAAAATTCTTTTAGGTTCAGGCGTATAGAAAAATTAAAACATTTCTTCAGCTAATTTTAATTTTATCATGAGATTTTGGTTTGGGACAAAACTGTAGTCATTTACCTAGAAGCATGTAGTCACTATCAGTTAGTTTTCTAAATGAGAGATTTAACACTGTCTCTTTACTACTCTGAATTTGTTTTCTCTGTTTGTTTGTTTGATTGTTTGTTTTTTGTTGGGTTTTTTCGTCGTCTCCTACAATTGAATCTCTTGAATCTTCTACTCTTTTGTCTTGTGAAGTGTTTTCTATTAGTTGTTGCATAATTTTGACCAGGCTTGTCAATGTTTTGCCATGATCATTGACTCAGATTCCCCCATCATTACGGCGTCTGAGTGGGTTTTCTTTGTTGTGCCATGGGGAGCCCACTTTTTCGCTGCTCTTGCTGATCTTTACCGTTCTTGGGTGAATTCAAAAAATTCCTTTCTAACTCGACCATTTCCCACGTTGCAGTTTGCTTCAGTTTTAAACATTTTTTCACGCTTCTTTTCTCTGCTGTTGTGATGCTTTGTTGTATATATATATATATATATATATATATATCTATATAGATATATATATATATATATATATATATATATATATATATATATAGTTTGAGTGTGGTGTATGGATACAGAAGAAGAAAGTAAGTCAGCGGAAAGGGTGCAGATTTTGACTTTGAAGAAACTTTTAAACGTTTTGTAACTGATATTCATGCCATAAAATGCAAGTCATTAAAACATTGCAGCTGCCTTCATTCACCCCTTTCCGCCCTAGTTAGTGACCTGTATGAGGGAAAGTGTTGTCTATTATTTGATTCCCACGAGAAGTATATTAGCAAGGGTTGAACCTCACCTTGCATCGCGTTAAACGTGTAGTTTCAGAATTTGTCGTAATTAAAAATCCCCCAATGCTAGGCAAGCAGAGACTACGCAGGTATTACTATCATTTGTGTAATTCACCCTCTGACTCCGAAAGTGTGCAAATGAAAAGAAAAATTGCCAGAGGAATACACAAACAAAAGAATCACTTATACCTCCGTTACTTTTCATTCGTGCAAAATAAACTTTCTTTTTAAAACCGCAAATAAGGTAACATTCAATAATATTAATATTATATGCATTCTCTGAAAATTTCATCTGTTGTGCACAATTACGCAAGGAAATGACACCTCAACGATATTCTCCAGCTCTCTGACGTCTTCAGATTGTAAATTGAAATAAATTCAAAGGAATCAATGGTATGTGGGTTGGTGGAATTAAAAAGGAACATTATGGGACGATTGTAAAATCAACACGCTCGTGGCAGTATATATAAAATAAAAAAAGTTAGATACAAGGCATACGTTTGTACCACATAATTCTAGACACAAGGCAAGGAAAAAAGATTGTATCCATTAATCAGATTTGAACAACAGAAGATTAAACTAAATACGCCTATTATGACACATTTGCTGTTAATTGTTTTCCTTGGCCTTGCTGTTGCAAACAATCTCTGTAAAGACAGCTTCTTCTTGGAATGGAAAAGAGATCCTACAGACTGTTTCGTGTTTTACCTGTGTGTTGGAGACACTGCAGTGAAGTATACATGTCCAGATCGAAAAGTGGCTGATGTTAATGGAAAGGTGTGTGTTTCCAAGGGGTTCCTTCCTAACATATGTACGTTATCAATTATTCCAATGGGACCTAATTTTCTTAGAAGGAAAAGGCTGTCTGTGTGGGTACCGTGTGTAAAAATCAACCCATGTAAATTGATCTTTCTTGCCATAAGTTTTGTTTGTTTGTTTTTGTGTTTTAACGCCATTTTTCAAAACATTGTAGGCTATACATGGCAGCCAGTATATTTGGTGGAGGAAGAACCCTGATTAAGAAAACAGGTAAGAACCACCGACCCACGGGACGATACTAACAAGCTTTCTCACATACCCTCGTTGGCTGAGCCCGGTACTCAAACCCACGCGGACAAATGTGAGACGTCAGTGATCTGTAAAGGCGAGCGCCTTAGACCACTCGGCCACCGCCCCCCCCCCCCTTGCCATAAGTAATCAATTATTAGGACTAAAGTTTTACATATTTTTTCTTGCTTGACTGGTCATCCTGCACAAATAAGTCTCAAACGAATATAAGCCCTTCTCTGCGAAAACATCTCCCGTGTTTGTCATTCATTCGCTCAATATTTCATTATAGAAAAAAGTTTTCCGCAGCACACCGCTTCTCACCTGCGTTCGTTTCTTCATGTATCCTCCCACCGCCGTAACTGATTCGCAAAAACTTGAAATCTTAACTTCAATGAAAACTCTTTAACTTTCGCCACAAGACATGTGACACCTATGCCTCACAATGTTAAAACAAGTGAGACAATAATCACTGGATCTGTCGTTATGACTCTGTAATTCACACTTATAAATATAGTAACATTATATTTGCTTAGGATTCAATGGATGTGCGCGAAAAATAACAAAACTAGATATACATAAAAACTAAACCTGGGTCCGCAACATTACGAAACATACACAAACACACAGACACACTAATTCAGACCAAATAAGCACATATAAATCTCCGCAATTGTTTCTTTTTTTTTTTTTTTTTTTTCGTTTTCTTTTCTTTTGTTATAAGATATATAAGTTAAGTGGGACATATGTAAGTAAACCCATTTTCATTAGTATCTTCAGGACAAATATTTGCAATACATGTTGCAAATTAGTTTTTATTTCATTAACTGTTCGAGCAGTATTTAAACCTTTCGTCGTTACGTTTAAAGTGTCAAGATCATAGCTGTTATTGCAATATTTTTTACACGCAAGCAACCTTTTGTTTCAAGAAGACCATCTTTCTTTGCATACAGTCTTTATTTTTCTGCTGCATATACACACAGCAGGTTCTCTCTTCCATTAAATGTCTGATACTTCTCATCCATTTCATGTTTTTGTTCCAGATTGCCTCCACACAACTTATATTTTTAAATCGCGTGTTTCCTCCATAACATGGTAACACTGCTTCAAAGTTTAATATGAATTTTTACGTGGAATATTATTCATTCAGAGAATTAATGCTCATCCTGTTATTATCGCCAATGGTTTATGTCTCTTTGTGTTATAATCATATAACCATAAAAACGATTTATTCATAATATGTAACTCAATTCGTGGACATGGAAAATTAAGTAAATGTTGACTTGCAGAATTACTGTTCAGAATACTACAATAATAATAATAATAATAATAATAATAATAATAATAATAACAAATAAAAAGATAAACATCAATATTTATCCACCGCTCATGTTTCCATTCCTATTTAATTTCTGACGCTTCGCATCAAAAATTATTGGAAGTAATTCATTTGGTACTACAAAAATATATGCTCCCAAAAGAAGACAAGAGTCGGAGACTAAAATATTTCAGTATATATAATATAATGACCCTAGGTTCAGAATAACTTTGCACACATAAATCATGCGCTTTTTTATAAACAATACTTTTTCTTGTTAACAGGTACAGAGTTTGGCATTGAGCGGAAGGAAAGTGTTCAAATGTTAGAATTAATCCCATCATGTAAAATTGGCGACTCTGGAAGTCACAGTGGAAGCTGTGCTAAATTCCTGGAGTGTACAAAAGCAGAAAATGGATCCCTTGTCATGCAAGAGCCCCAGTGTCCATATCCGCTTTTGTATGACGTTACATCCGGAAAGTGCGTTGACTATCAACATGTTAAGTGTGAAAACCGTCCTGAGCCCAGAGATCCTTGTAAGTATTTATTAAAAACAATAGAGACTTCTGATCATAATTTTTAAAAGTATACAAACTCAAGTATAGAATTGCATGATTCCATTGATTCAACAAACCATGACACCCTTCTGAAATTTTCAACATTTTTAGACATCTCTTATAATCCACTTCAAAGATAGTGGTCGGGTTTTTCAGGTGGGTGGCGATTAAATTGAAGTAGGGTTTTATTTTTCTCATGCATAAAGGGAAAGGTATTTTGTCTATTGCTAAAGGTAGCGGATGGGTAAAAGTTACGTACATTGTGGATTGCAATTATAAACACCACCAATCCAGTTTCCACTCTTCCCAAATTGAATGTGTGCTATCAATTATGCTTTAACTCAAAAGTGTATACGTCACAAAATTTGCATGTTTAATGATATTGTAGATAATGTTAGTATGAATACCCAAAGGGTTTCTTGTATCTTTATTAAACTCTTATCAATCTTTAACACTCTCCAATGATCTTTAAAGATAAGATTCTAAATTACATATACAAAACAGATATACCTTTAATTTATAGGTGAATATGAGACTAACCAGTGCAAAAGTGCCATGTGCGTTCCATGTCATGTGCGCTATCCCAGTTGTACTGAACTGCCTGATGGGAAGAATTCCTGATTGGAAAAGAATGGTCCCCATTTTACGTCATATGCCATCAGGGCCGTGTAACCTTGCAATCACAATGTCCTCATAGCGATACCGGCTACCAGACTTTCAACCCATACAGTAGAGAATGTGAAATTAATTACTGTGATTATTGTATGGTTTACACTTAATATTTACTCACCACATCTCATTTCAGCATGAGATTCCACGCAATATCTTTCGTCAAATTATTTTCACTATCTTCTGTTGATATTTATTGTATAGTTTGAAATAAGCATTCCTTTAATATTTATCTGCCTTCTTCTCCATGAAATGTATTATACAATAAAATGTTTTGACACTTATCAATGTTGTTTTGTCTCATTATTGGCTTTAACATTTTAAATAAAAACCGAATGAATTTTCTAACACAAGAAAAGTCCAGTTGCTCTTGTTTTACTTGGTTACTTTTTGTTAAGTATTCCCATGGAACCCTATAGGAACCATATCAATACATCTACTTAATTATATATACATATACGCAGATACATCTACTAAATTATGTTCTAAACATATATCTAAGCCAGCTTATTTTCATTTTGGGTTATTTACATTACTATAATTGAAAGCTACCTATATTTGGATCCATTACACGATTGCAATCTCTTTGGTACACCTACAAAATGGATAGAGGCAAGGCCAAAATATAATATGGCACAATATACGCTAACTTCTTAAGGACAGTTCATTCACACTTAAGTACGTACATAAATCGGGGAGATATCGAATATTTGGAGATTTGGTCAAGCAGACTGAGTTTTGACTCAATTGTTTAAGCATTCGCAAGTCTTTTGTTTAATGCATTGAAAGCATAATTCTGCGCAGATCCCCGTGTATATGAAGCCTTTATTCTTGCAAGTCTTCATAAAGGTAATGATAGGGTCACTAAATCAGACATAAAGCATGCATTCAAATTAATCAATCCCTGCAAACAATTGCTTCCAAAGTACCTACACGGCAAGAGCCGCTAAAACAAATTTCACATTTTATACTGCTAGCCCAGTACCTCTTGGTGGGAGAATAAAACTCATAAACGTGTGCTTGGACATGTTCAGCATACAATTATCTTATTATTACAAGGTCACACCTCTCTCTCTCTCTCTCTCTCTCTCTCTCTCTCTCTCTCTCTCTCTCTCTCTCTCTCTCTCTCTCTTTCTGTCTGTCTCTCTCTCTCTGTCTCTATCTCTGTCTCTCTCTCTTTCTTTCTTTCTCTCTCTCTCTCTCTCTCTCTCTCTCTCTCTCTCTCTCTCTCTCTCTCTCTCTCTCTAATTTTGTAAATCGTTTAAAATTCTTCTCATCAGATTCTTCCTGACTTGATTCGTGAAGAATTATCATCAGAAAGATTGCAAGCCCCTTCATACAGTCCTGCTGTACCAGTTGAAGAATTTTGCTGATACTCTCCGTTTCTAAAGTGATGCCATACATCTAATGCTTGTAATCATACAGACTCTTGTGCATTACAAATATTTTAAATAGTCTTCATTTTAAGGTACCTGTTGATTTTCCCACTTGAAATCTAGCTTGCAAAAGACACTGGTGTTCTTTCATTTCCATTGCGTCTCATCCATAGACGGGATAGGGTGCATTTCCCCACCTAATCCTCTATTGTTCTGACAAGCAAATATCTCCATTTGATTTATTTACCACTTCTACAGGGCTGACCCATTGCGTAGGTCTATTCACTTTCTCTATTATATATATATATAGATGGAGTTCGTAGTCAGTCACTTTTCCTTCACCTGCAAAAGCAATAGTTGTAAGTTACACACATTTTTCCTTCACAAGGTTCATGTCATATCGTAACTTCAGAATACTAATTTGATTGCTGTCTCCATCTCTACTCTGGGTTAGCCTGTGCCCTCAATTACAATGTACTTTGCAGTTGTGCTTACTCCTGGTTTAACATGGACTTCTGCAGTGAATCTTTCTTTCACTTTCACGTTGTATGAGACTCAGTCTGTTCACATCTTTTTGTCACTTTTCCTAGATGTGCATTTTATATATTATGCTTTCAACTTTTCCCATAGATGACAATATACAATGTTGCTACTGGCTCAATAATCTATCATCATCTTGATAGGAACTCCATTTACGTTCACCGTAATTATTTCACACTGACGGTCGTTAATAGTGCATTGCTCTCAACTTCTACAGCATCTGTGTATGGTACTCTACCATTCTTGTCATTCCTTCCAGTTCTGTTATTTGGTTCTTTCCTTACAGAATCTTTGGTTACTTTTGTTTGGCAACATTCCCGTAAATGTCCAATGTTATGACATTATTGCAATTGTTGTTCATTGCTGGGCATCTTTTATCTTGTTAAAAATGTTTTTCATTGCCACATCTGTAATATATTTCAGGCTTTGGTTTCTCAGCTGATTTCGCTTTACCCATGCCGACAGCATCAACGCTGTTTACTACAGATTTCCTGCTTCCACTTATATTGTCCTATTAGATGTTTGCGTTCTTTCTCCTTTGATATTTCATGTAGTTTTTCTAACATCACTCTTATAGACTTGCTCTAATACAATTATCTGATTTTATACCTGTGCATCAGTCCTATTCCCATATTTTGCAACAAACAGACTTTTAACGTAATCTTGTCTCACAATGATCAATAGCTTCGCTGTCATTTTCTGTCATTCTTTAAATTGTGCCTATAAAACAGAACGTTAGCGTCAGGCTTAAAACAAATTGCTCAAAGTCCAACATATTTTAACACTACTCCCCATTGTTGCCTTGGTTGGCTCGGGTTTCAAATATGGGTTGAACTTATATTCCCCTTGAATGAACGAGAACCACTATCTTTGTTTAGCATCCGTGACTCCTTTTCCATCTGCATAAAATTAAAAGAAACAAAGCAACCGTTCCCATAGGTGTTCGCACTTGTTTAATACCCTTTACAATCGAACTTAGAATTGACTCCCTTGTTCTTAAAGTTTTACAAAAAGAATCTGTCAAGAGTCTTTCCACGTTACCAATTGCAGGTACTTTATTAATTTTCTAAGAAGATGACCGGATTTAACAACAAACGGATTGTACCAACATCACCTATTTACAGTACTATTTTAATTAGCGATCAATACCCAAGAATTCCGAATGTTACATATGGGAGGTTATCCTTAAGATATACTAGTCTTAGACAGGTATCATGTCACTACTTTAGCTTAGACAAGATGGCGGTGAGAACATACCATTGGTAATGTTGGGACAGGGCCGATTATTTGCATTGTCAGTTTGATCACGTAGGTATAAATGCAATCTGTATGAAATCACAATGACGCGTCACAGAAAATCGGGTGACGTCATTGTAAATAAGACAACAGACAATGTCAATGTCAACTACATTATATGTATAGACGAATGTCATTGATCAATTATATTGTTTCAGTAAAAACTCCTCACCTGTCTCTAATTATCCTTGAGACAGCGTATTCGGAACATCTTCGTCTCTTTCCGATGCTAGTCGAATAACTTCGACTCTCTGAAAGAGATTTGGAGGTAATCGTAGTGATTCTTACCAGACTGGTCAGTTTGAGCGAACGAACATCCTGCTAAATTTGAGAATAACATATTCTTATAAAATGATAGGTGTTGAAAATAACACGTAACAGGGTTTCACCAATCAGTTAAATACCAGCACTTTCATGTTTAATGTTATTCCTGACGAAATCACAGCCATGAATTGTAGGGCAGTTTAAAATGACCATTATATACATACAAGGTTTAATCTACCATTCGATGGAAAAGGACGAGGACGTTTTGATTGTGAGACAGGGATCAGTGCAATCGGATCGTCGTCGCCTCTTTCCCGTGCGAAGCGAATAACTTGGACTCTCTGAAACAGACTAGGAAGTAATCGTAGTGATTCTTCCCAAACTGGTACGTTTTTGGCGGAGGAAAATTTTGCTAGATGCGAATGAAAGATAGACCTGAAAATAACATTTCATTATGTTTCAACCACGAATTGAATACCAGTTATTCTTGGAAGATTTGAATAGAAACAAAAGAGAAAATAAAAGGATAAATTATTCACTTTCCATAGCCTCAAATCACTGTTTACGATACTATTGTGACACATGATTGGATCTTTCTCCTCTGAATGAGGTTATCATGACGTAATAACAACAACTTTCATGAAGGCAGTTCAAAATGGCCACTATTTACAGCAGAATTTTTCCTTTTCTAGCATTTCTGAATGAGGTTATCATGACGTAATAACAACAACTTTCATGAAGGCAGTTCAAAATGGCCACTATTTACAGCAGAATTTTTCCTTTTCTAGCATTAGCAGAAAAGGCAGAGATAGTTCAGAGTGGGATCAGTCAATACTAGAATCTCTCGGAAGTTATCTCCCATGAACCATTCCTTTACTACACCATCTGTACACACAACCAATTGTGATACAAGCGTATAGACAAAATGGTAGCAAAGAATAACATTTTAACTAAAAATTGTAACGCTTTTCAAAATGAACATACCATAGTTTTTAATTCTATTTCAAAAGGATATACAATTTTGAGACTTACTCTGTAACTTGTATGCGTGTTTCATTTTATGACTAGACGAGTTACCACCAAACAAGCTATATACCTGATAATTCTTAGCGAGAGTTAGTAATATTACATATTTTAAAAAAACTGTGACTTTCATTGGGGATTTCTGATTTTTTAGGTAAACTCACAAATAACCAAATTACAGGAAATATTTGAAAAACAAATTGAAGAAAACAGGAATACGTTTTCTAAAATAATAACCTTCCATATATCAACATTAGCTGAGTAGTCAATATAACAGTAGTCTTGTCACAAAAGACAATAGATTCCATATGTATACAAATACCTTTTGCATATATGAACCACATGAGTCAGTACGCATAGGTTTGGGAGATATTGCTCAAAGACATCGACTCTTATCTATCTGCTATTTTTTCTTTATTTTTGACAGGATGACATAAGTGCACGAAGTTAAATATTATAACAAGGGCAAATCCGAGGAGATTGAGAGGCTGCGCATACCCTCAGCCCCCCCCCCCCCACACACACACCAAAAAAAATAACAAAATTAGCGCGAAACAACCGAAGCGTTTCCTAGTGTAAGTTCTCTTTACAGTTAGATGGTTAAATGTATACATTGGAAACGCGTCTAAAGCAAGAGATTACGGGAATATCGCCCCCTAGTTACGCCCTTGGAGTACCATCCCACAGATACCTGGCTTTATTATTTACGTCCCGATAAACGAAACTAAACAATATTTCTGGATCTGGTCGTGTATTAGGGAATCCATATTTCCACGATTGTATTATACTAGGACCAAACAAGAGTAACTTAAAAGATAGCTTCATTCAGCACTATACTTTGGCGCCAGGCTTCTTTCGGATAACAGAAAGAAAAAAAAACTCAAAAAGCTATTAAGATGGCGGACGTGTTTTCAAGCTGTGCAACGTTGGAACTTTTCTTTTGGACAAATTCATAATTTGCAGGTAACTTATAAGCACCGTGTGATGCAAGTCTAATAACTGAACTCACCTAGACTGTGCGGTAACATAACGTATAGGAAATAATTTTGAAGTTCTTTCTTTTTTGTGGCGAAAATGTAGACTCACATTTTCCTAAAAACACGGATCTATTCATATGCAAATGAAATAACAAAAGCCATCTAACGACTCCATGTTTTATTTAATGTTTGTTCAATATATATATCCAGATACAACTGAGCGAAACATGTCAATGTACGTTTGTGCTAACCTTACATGATTAGCTGTTTGTCTGCCAGCTCACAAAGAGTGCAGTATGAATAGTCAGACGAGTACGTATCAACAACTCAGGGCAATCTCACCAAACAGCGTTCCTTGCCCGCAGCAAGAATGGATTAACCCTACTATGGACTGCAGTAGATATGAACCGTATCAAGCTCATGCACAAAGCCTGGAGGAAGACAGCTACAATCAATCCGATGAGTTTAATTTCAGTAGCTAGTACTCTCATCTCCCCAGCCAGGAGACAATATCTCGGTTTGACCATGAACTTAACGGTCTTGCAAAACAGTTATACATTGAGAAGCTCACTAATCTTTCAAATGGAAAGGAGGACTTAGTGTCCTGGTACAGATCTGTTTTAGCCGACAGGGCTAGGAACCTCTCATCCTATCCAAACAAAAGGCTTGTCGTAAGAAAATCTACAAAACAGGGTACAAGTGCAAAAAAATACGCCAAAGATTGCTATGCCTTATAGTTATTCTTGAATGGAGATGATTCTGAAATAGAAGACATTTTTTGTAGATCAACAACCGCAAGAACACCAGTCACTCCCAGGTGTAAAGATAGTAGTGATTCCACTTCGAGCGAACTTACATTAGCAGAATGTAAAGCGGACCTGCATAACATGAACGTAAGGGTTAATGACTTAAAGATCGAAATAAATGAAGCTACCAAACTTATTCAATTGAGACGAGAAAATTGATAAACTAGAAAAGCAAAACACTACCTTGCAATCTACTTTAGAGAAACTTGTGTCTGAAGTTGAGGCTAAATTCACGGTGCTTGAAGCTTTTAAAAAGTATGCATCGAGCAGAATTCACAATATTGGTGATTTTGACGAAGCCAGGTACACAGCACGACTTGATGCTATTGAAGCCAATGCTTCGAAATTGTCAAACAAAATGTTGCAAATATCAACTAAAATGAAAACGCATTTACCACATAGTGAGAAAGCAAGTGGTCACACTGATTCTCCCAAGAGTCCAATTATTGTAGTTAACAGCTCACCCATACCAAAAACCGCTCCACCATTACGCTTTCAAAATAACGAATCGAGCGGAAAGGTACATGTCGCCGTAACATATGCAGAAGCCACTGCTAGACACTTGAGTCCGCAACCCGTACCAGGCGGGTATAGAGACTCGAACATACAACACCAAACTGTGAGTACTATTACACCAACAAAACAATACGCACAAGAAAGAAAAGAGTCAGCTGGAGACCAATCAAAATTCACTCATACTGATGAAATACAACGAAAACATGACCAGCAACAACAATCGTACACAGATAGAAATTCCAAAACCAGTCAAGTAACATACAGTCCTAACCACACACAGTACAATTCCTCTATTACGAGCAACGGTGGACCAATTGATTCTGGAAGATATGATCATCGACAAGATAAAAAAAAGGCCCAGACTTCGATACAAACGAAGTAAGGACTGATGATACTGGCGAAGTCTTTATAGGAGTATCGCGCAGAAAAACGTACAGGTATTACCTAGGAAATATCGATAATCGAACTACAAGATCAGGGATAATTTCCTATTTGGAAGAAAGAGGACTACATCCGACGGTGATTCGTATTTTCCAAAGTAGGAATGGACGAAACTTAATAGTGAGGGTAAATATTCCTGCAGAAGAAGCAAACTTAATAGAAAGCAAAAACTTTGTTTGGCCGAATGGTGTAGCATGTAAGCGCTGGCTCACTAGAAACCAGTTGCGTGCAAAATACGACCAACAGAAAATACATAGAGGAAATCACGAAAGCGACGACAATGAATTCAGGGGAAATAATTTGGGATTTAACTTAAAACGTGATAGAAGGAACAAATATATGGAACATGATCGCGATGATAACTATGATGATCGTGACCAAGACTGCGACCATGATGATTATGATTACGATCATAGGCATGACAGCTTTGACGCCTATGACTCGAGAAGAAATCACAGAGAGTGGTAATCTGCTTTGATTATTGTACATGTATTGTTTACCGTATAGAAAATATGTTAGTTCAAATGTCACTAATGACTACTGCAATATTACTGATGTATATGTCTGCTTGCTTACTGATGTATAACAACAGTCTTAACATTCTTACTTGGAACGTAAGAGGAATTATGTTTTCTGCATTATGTGTCAGTAATTTACTTGACCTATTAGAATGGGATATCGCCGTGATATGTGAACACAAACTAACAAAACAAACCAGCACATTTATAGATACGCTTCATGGGGATTACATGTGTTATACAAAAATTGATAATACTGAAAACCGCTTAATCTCGAAAGGTCGAAGAGGTGGAGTATCAATTATGATTAAAAACAACTTGGCCTACTTAGTAAAAGAAATACATTGCAATAATGATCGAATTGTTGGCATTGAATTACGATCGATAAAAGATTTCACAGTTTTTATATTTGGTGTGTATCTACCCTTTGACGAAAATCTTAATTTATATCAAGAATGCATTGACTCAATTGAATCCCTCTATGAGTATTACTCGTGTTACGGTGAAGTAATAATTATGGGGGATTTTAATGCCAGATACAGAGAATCACCATCATCATGGTGTGCATGGTATCAATGTAACGTGTTCACGGCTTTTGTTGAAAACAATGATTTGATACCATTGAACAAGTCAAATTTAAATAAAGGACTGAATTATACGTTCGAGCCATGCAGATCAACTCTTGACTATATAATTGTTAACAGAAGAATGCTAGATAGGGTCGTTGATTGTGAGGTTTTTACAAATCACGATACATGCATAGCCTCAGACCATCATGTTGTGTGCAGCACCCTTAAGTTTGCAGCAGCAAGGTATTGTAACTCTCGTTTTCCTATATTTCCATCTCCATCTTGGTCTAAATGCGGAGATGAGAAACTAATAGCTTACCAACTGGAAGTAGATAGACTATTAAAGGCAGATTGTGAATCGACCCCCCCCCCCCCCCCCAATCACCCCAATCACCCCAAGAAATAGAAAACATTAATAGTAAATTAATTTCTGTAATGAGGGATGTAGCTTTTTAGGTCGTACCGTCGAAAAAGTTTAATCCTCACACAAAGCCTTATTGGTCGCCTGAAGTTAAGAAACCTCATAACAAAGCTCGTTACTTTCTGAAAAAGTGGATAGAAAATGGAAGGCCACGAGGGCTTGTCCATGAATCTTACAAGCAATATAAAACTGCTAAAAGGGAATTTAGAAATACTCAAGAATATGCGATACAGGCTCATGAAGAAGATATTTTTAAAGACTTAGATGAAGCAGCCGAATTAGACGTGAGGCTTTTTTGGAAGTTGTACAACAGACAACGTAACAAGAGCAAATATTCCAAATGTTGTTTTGAATTAAAATATGACGGTGAATTAGCGACTGCGCCGGATGAAATATCTCGACTGTTTGCTAAATATTTTACTAAATTGTACACTCAATCTAGAGACATATTTGTAAATCATGAACTAACGGACGAGTTCTGTATTGATGAACCTATCTTTAAAGTAAAATTTAGCTTTCAAGAAATAGCCTCTGTCATAAAACAGCTCAAGCTTAGGAAAGCCCCGGGCATTGATGGTATTCAAAATGAGCATTTACGCTACGGGGGAAGAAGACTGACAGAATTCATTACAATGCTTTTCAACGGGGTAATAGAAAAGAGTTACATACCGTGTGACTGGAAAGTAGGGTTAATTGTGCCCATATTTAAAGGAGGAGGGAAATCTAAAACGGACCCTGACAATTACAGAGCTATTTCCCTGCTGCCTGTATTATATAAACTATTTGAAAAGTGCTTTTTCAATAGATTAACTGCATGGTGTAATAGCACTATATATAATTTCCCTAATACTGAACAACAGGGGTTTCAAAAGGGACTGAGTAGTATAACAGCATCTTTCAATCTGCACGAAGCTGTTTTTTCCACTTTAGAACTAGGATCAAGAGTGTTTGCTGCTTTCTTAGATATTAAAAAGGCGTTTGACACTGTGAATCACGACGGACTTTTTCCAAAACTCAGAAATCTGGGCATTCAAGGAAAGATTTTACATGTATTAAAGGAATCATACACAAATATTTAAAGCATTGTCCTGATGAACGAGTCAAAATCCGAACCTTTTCCAATAGAACGGGGTATTCGACAGGGAGGTGTTTTATCAACATTTTTATATGTTGTTTATATTAATAACCTTTTACAAGAATTACATCAGTCAAAATTAGGGCTACTTGTTGGGTCCGCTCCGTCTGGAAATCCAGCATTAGCCGATGATATAACTCTGCTCGCAAACACACCAATCCATTTGCAAAAAATGCTTGATATATGTAACAGATACTCACTAACATGGAACTTCCCCTTCAACGTTAGTAAAAGCTGTGTATTAGTTTTTAATTAGAATATGCAAACAACATGTGAGAAGTTTAAATGGAAAATAGGCAATCATACTATACCTATTTTAAGTGAAACTGAGCATGTTGGAATTCCTGTGTGTTCCAATATGAAATGGTTGACTAAAGTAGACAGATCTTGTACTAAAGGCAGAAAATCATTTTATTCTCTTGTAGGGGTTGACACAAATGAAGCTAGATCCAATCCTCTTACCTACGTCAGCTTGTACCAAAAAATTGTGATACCATCAGCCCTTTATGGTTGTGAAGTTTGGTCGAATATCAGACTCAAAGACTTGAGAAAGCTCGATGTATTTCAGCATCATTGTACCAAAATTCTGCAAGGCTTTCCTCAAAACACGCGGTCAGGAATGAGCGAAAATTTACTGGGGATAAAGAGAATTATATCATAAATTGATAAAAGGAAACTGAACTTTCTTGGTAAATTATGCCATCTTCCAGAAAATGTAACAACTAAAAGAATATTTTTATTCAGACTATATCTATATCTTTCTAGAAAAGATGTTACAGAACAAAAAGGCTTTATTCCAGATATATGTAGCATTTTGCAGAAATATAATATTTATGAATTTATTGAAATTTTTGTCAGAGACAAAATATTTCCAGGAAAAATACAGTGGAAACAAATTATAAAACATGCTACTCACAAATATGAAAACGAGCGCTTTACAAACTTGTGCCATACTGACATTTCCTACAAAAGATTCAAAAAATGTTCATACTTCTATAAAACCCTCAATTATATGGCAAACTCCAAAAACAACAAGAGAGTTACAGTTAATTACATCCCTTGCAAATGTTCTGATAACTGTTCCAAATAATACTATGCAAGTTTGTAAACACTGCAGTTACTCTTATACAGATGTAATAATCCATGCATTTATTTCCTGTCAGAGCACTGTGCGACAACGAGACATATTTTGGACACATATAAATAACTTTGACATTCGTCTTGGCGTGTACCTTCATAATATATCAGATGAAGAATGTATTCAACATCTCCTTGGTAGAGAATTTCCCAACGGTATTGGCCTAGACGAGCCTGAAATACTGAGAAATTTTATAATGTCTGCCTCAGTATTCTCTGCAACTGTAATTCATGGATTCTTTTCATGGTAATAAGATCGATTTTCAGAATATCAAGATTTGGAATTATGTGATCGTTGAAATCTTGATAATCATGTCTTCATGCATGCTTATATATATATATATATATATATATATATATATATATATATATATATATATATATATATATTACATATACAATATTATTTTCTGTAAAATAATGATGATGTGTACAGTAATTAAGCATTGAAGGATTGCGCAAGAGTGCACCATACTTTTGATAAGTATAGTGTCCTCATATAAGAATCCTCATATGGAAAATTCACAGATTCCTCTCATGTATACCTCTGTTAATTGTATATAACTAATTCAATTCATTTCAATATTGTTTCATTGTTTTCTTTTTCATTTGTATGCACCCTTATCTCTGAAAAGAGGAAATAAAGATTGATGATGATGATGAGCATGTGCAATTATGGATTTAGCATTTGTGATAGTAATCTTTTGGTTTTATGCAAATACACTAAATAATAAGTGATACAAGACACAAATCTCTATCCTTTGATTTCGTTTATGATGCACAAGACTTCTATTTCTTCGTATCTTGTTAAATGTTTTTCAATCAAATCATCCTTTCTGACTTTATACATTAAACTGTCGATCCCAGTTAAGGAAACCAATTTGACCCCACGTTGTTTCACTGCCTTTCTAATTAGAGTTAGATAATGTCAAGGTACTAGTATATCCAACGGCGTCAATTTTGACAGTCAGTAATGCCGTCTTCAACAAATTAATTTCGATTATATAAAACACTGATCAATCTGTTGTTGTCTGGTCTTTTTTATCCATTATCTTCTCTACCTTCATGCATCAGATGGAAAGAGGTGCAATGCTTTGTCTACAGTCAATTTTGTTGACAAGCGCTTCTTTACACCCATTGAAGGCAATTAAATAGAATAGACTACTGCTAAAGGTCAAATAATCTTCTAGTCATGGTTGTCTTACTATGAATAATGGTCATAGCGGCAAACGGATGTAAAGCTTCAAAATATTGCCGGAAAATATTAAAAATCAAACTAAATTTTGATAATATCGAAATTAATTTGTCAAATAAGGTTATAAAGTAGAATCTGACACTAGATCGTATGATTCTACTTCAGTAGTGGTCTTAATGGTGATAATACTGGCAGTGAAAAAGTTGACAATCGAAGTTGAACTAGATATTCTTGATATCAATCTTTGATAACAAAAATAAAAAGCAAATTGAATCCATGAAACTACGGATAAGCATAAGACTATCCACGAGTTACCATTCCATTATAATTGACATTCAGCTAATAATAATCAGAGTGCGTTATTCGGATTTACTTGTTCATTCAATGAAGTGATTTTCTTAATTGGAATGTTTATAGGTCCTTGAATTTGATAGTAAACAAAAATTCATTTAACTCCCTAAGTTTGTTCTAGGAGTACTTCATCCAGGATGAACGAAAAAAAAAAAAGAATAAACCGAATTTGTTTGCCTATCGGAAACAGGGCTTAAATTATTCCGTACGATAAAATCATGAATATTGCGTCAAGAATAAATCTTGGGTCAGAGGTGTTACTAGAAAATTTATAATGTGATATACTTGTGATAGTTATCTCTCCTTGCTGCAGAATCTATTTAACAAGTCTAGCATGTTGTGTTCGAGACTAAAGCGTTTAAGTTCGCTTTAAGAATGAAACTTTGTAATTTGTATTTTCAATATCTGTCTATCTATCTTTCTATCTGTATACATGTATCAATTTTCTAAAGTTGTAATTTTGGAGAGAAAATAGAGGTCATGTAATATAGATAGTATATACCAAATATCATTTCTAACGTCTATTTGATATCCTTAATATAATTTCCAACGTCCATATTTCTAAATACACACTTAAGATAATTTCCGACGTCTGCGCTTGAAAAATGAGATAAACTCGGTACATTGTGTATTATTTACATTATACTGTCACTCGTATGTTGAGCTATGGAAAAAATATAGAGAACACGTAAAATTTGCAATTAATTAATTACTACGTGCTGAGATTTCAATTAAGAATCAAAATCATATCTTTAAGATGTATTTCAAGGTGGTGAAATCATTCCACTGTTTAATTGTATATATATATATATATATATATATATATATATATATATATATATATATATATATATATATATATATATAGTGTGTGTGTGTGTGTGTGTGTGTGTGTGTAAAGACGAAGAAAGAATGTCAGCGGAAAAGGTGTAGATCTTGACTTTGAAGAAGCCTTTAAACGTTTTTTTTATTGATAATTTCAAGGTGGTGAAATCATTCCACTGCTGCTATTATATATATATATATATGTATATATATATATATATATATATATATATATATATATATATATATATATATATATATATATATATATATATATATATATATATATATTGGGGGGGTTGATAAAGACGAAGAAAGTAAGTCAGCATATTTTGACTTTGAAAAGGCCTTTAAACGTTTTTATTCATTCCTCAAAATGCAAGTCATTAAAAAGTTGCACCTGCCATGATTCACTCCTTTCCGCCCTAGTTAGTGACCTGTAAGGGGAAAAACGTAGTGTATTATTTGGTTCCCAACAGATGTATATTTAGAGGGTTGAACCCAACCTTGCATCACATCAACCGTGTAGTTTCACAATTTGGCGTAGCCCAAAATCCCCAACTGCTAGGCATGCACGGACTACGTAGATATGACTATCATTTGTGTAATTCACCCTCTAACTCCAAAAGAGTGCAAATGGAAACAAAAATTGCCAGAAGAATAGACAAAAGAAATAAACACCTATACCTCCGTCACCTTTCATTCGTGCAAAATATAATTTCTTTTCAAAACCGCATCCAATGTAAAATTCAAAAATTCTAATATTATATGCATTCTCTAAAATTTCATCTGTTGTGCTTGATCATAATTTGCCAAGGAAATGATGTATCAACTATATTCTCCAGCACTCTGACGTCTGCAGGTTGTAAATTGTCAAAAACTCAAAGGAATCAGCGGTATGCGGGTGGATGAAATTAATCAGCAACAGGATTGGACGATGGTAAAATCAACACACGCCTGGCAGTATATAAGAAAAAGAAAAGACAGATACAATGCACAGGTTTTATACCACAGAATTCTAGACGTCAGGCAAGGAAAGAACATTCGTGTCCAATTATCAGTTTTGAACAACAGGAGAGCAAATTAAATAAGCCTATTATGAAACAGTTGCTGTTAATTGCTTTCCTTGGCCTTGCTGTTGCAGACAATCTCTGTAATAACAGCCTTTTCTTGGAATGGAAAAGAGATCCTACAGACTGTTCTGTGTTTTACCTGTGTGTTGGAGACACTGCTGTAAAGTATACATGTCCAGATGGAAAAATGGCTGATGTCAAGGGAAAGGCGTGTGTTTCCAAGGGATCCATTCCTAACATATGTAAGTTATCAATTAGTCCATAGGATCTAATTTTCTTCGAAGAAAAATGCAGTATGTGTGGGTACCGTATGCAAAAGTCAAACCATTGGGCTTGATCTTTCTTGCCATAAATAATCAATTATTAGAACTAGGATTTTACATATTTCTAATTACTTGACTGGTCATCCAGCACAATTAAATATCAAACCGCTACAAGCCCTTCTCTGCGAATCATCTCCTGTTTTCACATTCATTCGATCGATCTTTCATTATATCCGATCAAAAAAAGTTGTCCGCAGAACCAGTATCTCACCTACGTCCGTGTGGTGATGTGTCCGCCTGTCCCCGCCGTCATTGACTCGCAAAAACTTAAAATCTAAATTGCAATGCAAAAATCATCAACATTGCTGAAAATGCCGCTTTCGCCGCCAGAAATGCAACTCTTGTGTCTCACCATATTTTACGTAGGTGAGACAATAATCACTATATGTGTTGGTATAATACTGCAAATGAAACCTGATAATAATAACATTAAAGACATGTGTAAACAACAGCAAAACAAAATAGACATCACTCCAAACCTGGGTCCGTAAGAATACGAAAAATACACAAACACACAGGCACATTAATTCAGGCCAAATTAGCACAAATAAAAATCTACGCCAAAATAGTTTGGTACGATATTAAAATTATGTAGTACATATATAACTAAGCCCCTTTTCATTAGTATCTTAAGGACAAATATTTGCAATACATTTTGCAAATTATTGTTTCTTTACATAAGTCTTCGAGCATTATCAAAATCTTTCGTCATCACGTTTCAAGTGTCAACATCATAGCTGTTAATGCAATAGTTTTGTTTACCAGCAAGCAAATGTTGGTTCATTTCACGGCTGCATATACATGGAACACACAGGAGGCTTTCAGTTCCATTAAATGCCTCATATTTCTCCTCATATGATTTTTATGTTCCAGATTGCCTCGACACAACTTTGTTTTTTAAACCGCAATTTTCCACCAACAACTGTTAACGCTCCCTCAAAGGATAATGACCTTTTGCGTGGAATATTATACATTCAAAGAATTATTGACATCATATTATTATCGCTAATGCTTTATGTCGTATATTAAGAAAATCAAATGACAATTAAATAGTCCCATCCCTCTATTGATAATATGCAAATCAAATCGTGAAATTATAAAATTAAGTAAATGTTGAGCTCGAGAATTATTATTACTAATAATAACAATAATAATAATAATAGAATACAAACATCTATATTTTGCTTCAGTGCTTTCTTCCACTAATATTCAATTTCTAACGCTTTGGCATACAAACTTATTGGGTATAATTGATTTGGTATTACAAAAATATATGCCCCAAAGAAGACAAAGGTCGGAAACTAAAATAGTTTAATATGTGTATTATTGTTCCACTAGGTTCAGAATAGCTTTACACATATAAATCATGCACTTTTTATTCCTACAAACAATACTCTTTTCCTGTTGAACAGGTACAGAGTTTGGCATTGAGCGAAAGGAACGTGACGAAAATTTAGAATCAACACCTACATGTAAAATTGGCGACTCTGCTACTAACGGTGAAAGCTGTGCTAAATTCCTGGAGTGCACGAAAGCTGAAAATGGATCCCTTGTCATGCAAGAGCGCGAGTGTCCATATCCGCTTGTGTATGACGTTACATCCAGAAAATGTGATAGCTATCAACATGTTGAGTGTGGAAACCGTTCTGAGCCCAGAGATCCTTGTAAGTATTTTTTTTTCAAAACAAAAGAGACTTCTAATCACAAACTGAAAATCTGCAAACTCATGCAGAGAGAATACTAATTCTACTGAATCAAAAAACGATGACTTTTTTAAATCTTCAAAACGTTTCAAATCTTGAAAGAAACTTCAAATCCTTTGGATATCACTATCAGATATAATTGTAATAAAGGGGTACGTAATGATGGTATGAATACCCAAAGAGTTTCTTGTTTTTGTATTGAACTCCTATCAATCCATAACAATATTCCAGTGTTTTAAAAGATAAAATATTAAATCTAAAGAATTTATTGAGAATGTACCAAACCACCTCCACCACCACTATCCGCGCCCATCCCACTCCCCAAAAAAAGAAATACAAAATGTTTTCTAACTGGTAAGCCTTGTTCTCTTAACTAGACCTGGGACTAAAATTACTCGACAAGACGAAAGATCTACAGATATCCTCTTTTTTTATTTATCTTCTCGTGAAAACAATTTTTAGTAATATATCTATCTGTTTCTCCAAGACTGATCAGCCTTTAATTTACAGGTGAATATGAGTCTAACCAGTGCAAGAATGCCATGTGCATTCCATGTCATGTGCGTTATCACAGTTGTGCGGAACTGCCTGATGGGAAGAATCCCTGGATTGGAAAAGAATGGTCCCCATTTTACGTCATATGCCATCAGGGCCGTGTAACCTTGCAAGCACAATGTCCTCATAGTGATACTGGCTACCAGATTTTCAACCCATACAGTAGAGAATGTGTTGAATTCTATTTGAACAATCGTGCAAATTAATATGATACTGAAATTAAATACTGTGATTATTGTATGGTTTACAATTAATATTTACTCATCACATCTCATTTCAGCATGAGATTCCATTAATGTTCTTATTCGTTAAATTATTTTCATTATCTTCTGTTGATATTTATTGTATAGTTTTAAATAAGAATTCCTTTCATATTCATCTGCCTTCCTCTTTATGAAATGTATTATACAATAAAATGTTTTGACATGTATCAATGTTGTTTTGTCTCATTGTTGGTTGTAACATTTGAAATAAAAACCGGATGCATTTTCTAACACAAGATAAAGTCCAGTCACGCTTGTTATACTGGGTTACTTTCCCTCTGAGTATACCCATGGAACATTATAGGAACCCTATCTATACATCAACTAAATTATGTACACACATGCACAGATACATCTGCTAAATGATGTCCTATACATATATCTAGGTCAGCTTATTTTGATTTTGGGTTATTTACATTATTATAATTGAAAACATCTATCTATATTTGGATACAATTACAAGATTGCAAAATGGATAGAGGCAAGGCCAAACTATAATACTGCACAATATACGCTAACTTCTTATGGACAGATCATTCACACTTAAGTACGTACATAAATTTGGGTTGATTATCGAATATTAGGAAATGTGGTCAAGCAAACGGAGCATCGACTAACTTCTTTTAACATTCGCGAGTCTCTTGTTAAATGCGTTGAAAGCATATTTCTGGGCAGATCCCAGTGTATATGAAGCCTTTTTCTTGCAAGTCTTCATAAAGGTAATGATAGGGTCACTAAATCAGACATAAAGCATGCATTCAAATTAATCAATCCCTGCAAACAATTGCTTCTAAAGTACCTGCACGGCAAGAGCCGCTAAAACAGATTTCACATTTTACACTGCTAGCCCAGTACCTCTTGGTGGGAGAATAAAACTCATAAACGTGAGCTTGGACATGTTCAGCAGACAATTATCTTCATACAAGGTCATACCTCTCTCTCTCTCTTTCTCTATCTCTCTCTCTCTCTCTCTCTCTCATTTTGAAAATAACTCGCTTTAACTTCTTCTCATCAGATTCTTCCTGATTTGATTCGTGAAGAATTATATCATCAGAAAGACTGCAAGCCCCTTCACACATTCCTGTAGTTTCTGTTGAAGAATTTTGCTGATACTTCTCTGTTTCTAAAGTGATGCCATACATCTATGCTTGTAATCATACAGACTCTTGTGCATTATAAATATTGTGAATAGTCTTCGTGTTAAGGTACCTGGTAATTTCCCCACTTGAAATCTAGCTTGAAAAGACAGTGGTGTTCTTTCTTTTATGTAGCATCTCATCTATAAACGGATTAGGGAGCATTTCCCCAACTAATCCTCTATTGTTCTGTCGTATATTCACTCACATGCGAATATCTCCATTTGATTTTGTTACCACTTCAACAGGGCTGACCCATTGCGTAGGTCTATTCACTTTCTCTATTATATCCAACAGATCCAGCTCATCAAACAATTGCAGTGCTTTTTCTAACACACTAAATGGTAGGTCTATGTGGCTTTTACTATTTCATGAATACGTAGTTGGAGTTCGTTGTCAGTCACTTTTCCTACACCTTCAAAAGCAATAGTTGTAAGTTACACACATTTATTCTTCACAAGGTTCGTGTCATATCGCAACTTCACAATACTAATGTGATTGCTGTCTCCATCTCTAGACTGCGTTAGCCTGTGTTCTCAATTACAATGTACTTTGCAGTTGTGCTTACTCCTGGTTTAACATGGACTTCCGCAGTGAATCTATCTTTAACTTTCACTTTGTATGAGACTCAGTCTGTTCACATCTTTATCTCACTTTTCCTAGATGTGCATTTACTGTTTACTACAGATTTCCTGCTTCCACTAATATTGTCCGATTGGATGTTTGCGTCTTCTATCTCCTTTGCTATTTCATGTAGTTTTTCTAACATCACTCTTATAGACTTGCTCTAATACAATTATCTGACCCTTTTCCTGTGCATCAGTCCTATTCCCATATTTTGCAACAAACAGATTATTAACGTAATTTTGTCTCACAATGATAGATAGCTTCGCTGTCATTTTCTGTCATTCTTTAAATTGTGCCTATAAAACAGAACGTTAACGTTAGGCTTAAAACAATTGCTCAAAGTCCCACATACTTTATCGTCCTCCCCATCGTTGCCTTGGTCGGTTTGGGTTCAAATATGAGTTGTACTTATCTTCCCCTTGAATGAACTAGAACCACTATCTTTTGTCTAGCTTCCGTGACTCATTTTCCATCTGCATGAAATTAAAAGAAACAAAGCAACCGTTCCCATAGGTGTTCGCACTTGTTTCATACCCTTTACAATACAACTGAGAATTGACTTCCTTATTCTTGAAGTTTTACAACTTCTACCATGTTAGTACAAAAAGGAATCTGTCAAGAGTCTTTCCACGATACCAATTGCAGCATCTTTCCTAATTTTCTAAGAAGATGACCGGATTTAACAACAAACGGAATGTACCAACATCACCTATTTCCAGTACTATTTTAATTAGCGATCAAAACCCAAGAATTCCGAATGTTACATATGGGAGGTTATCCTTAAAATATACTAGTCTTAGACCGGTATTGTGTCACTACTTTAGCTTAGACAAGATTTCAGTGAGAACATGGCATTGGTAATGTTGATACAGGGCCGATTATTTGCATTGTCAGTTTGATCACGTAGGTATAAATACAATCTGTATGGCATCACAATGACGCGTCATAGAAAACCGGGTGACGTCACTGTATGTAAGACAACAGACAATGTCAATGTCACCTACGGTATATTTATAGACGAATGTCATGGATCAATTATATTGTTTCAGTAAAAACTCCTCACCTGTCTCTAATTATCCTTGAGACAGTGTATTCGGAACATCTTCGTCTCTTTCCGATGCGAGTCGAATAACTTCGACTCTCTGAAAGAGATTTGGAGGTAATCGTAGTGATTCTTACCAGACTGGTCAGTTTGAGCGAACGAACATCCTGCTAAATTTGAGAATAACATATTTTTATAAACTGATATGTGTTGAAAATAACACTTAAAAGCGTTTTATCAATCAGTTAAATACCAGTGCTTTCATTTTTAATGTTATTCCTGCAGGATCGTAATTTAAAAAATTCAACAAACAATTCGGTTTCAATAACCTGACACCTCTGCTAGTCATTGTAATGTCACGAAGTTAGTATGATGTAATCACAGTCATGAGTTTGAGGGCATTTTAAAATGACCATTAATATACATGCAAGGTTTAATCTACCATTCGATGGAAAAGGCCGAGGACGTATTGATTGTGAGATAGGGATCAGTGCAATCGGATCATCGTCTCCTCTTTCCCGTGCCTTGCGAATAATTTGGACACTCTTTGAAATATACTAACAAGTAATCGGTTTGATTCTTCCCAAACTGTTAAGTTTTTGGCGGAGGAAAATGTGGCTAGATGTGAATGAAAGATAGACTTGAAAATAACATTTCATTATGTTTCAACCACGAATTGAACACCAGTTATTCCTGGACAGTTTGAATAAAACAAAAGAGAAAATAAATATATATACATTATTCACTTTCCATAGCCTCAAATCACTGTTTACGATATTATTGTGACACATCATTGGATCTTTCTCCTCTGAATGAGGTTATCATGACGTAATAACAACAACTTTGATGAAGGTAGTTTAAAATGGCCACTATTTACAGCCGATTTGTTTCTTTTCTAGCATTTCTGAATGAGGTTATCATGACGTAATAACAACAACTTTCATGAAGGCAGTTCAAAATGGCCAATATTTACAGCAGAATTTTTCCTTTTCTAGCATTTCTGAATGAGGTTATCATGACGTAATAACAACAACTTTCATGAAGGCAGTTCAAAATGGCCACTATTTACAGCAGAATTTTTCCTTTTCTAGCATTTAGCAGAAAAGGCAGAGCTAGTTCAGAGTGGGATCTGTCAATACTACAGTCTCCCGGGAGTTATCTCCCATGAACCATTCCTTTACTACACCATCTGGACGCACAACCAATTGTGATACATGCTTATAAACATAATGGTAGCAAAGAATAACATTTTAACTAAGAATTTAATAGTTTTGAAATGAACATACCATTGATTTTAATTCTATTTCAAAAGGATATACAATTTTGAGACTTACTCTGTAACTTGTTTGCATGTTTCATTTTTTGACTAGACGAGTTGCAGCCAACAGGCTACATACCTGATAAATTCTTAGTGAGAGTTAGTAATATTACATATAAAAAAACCTGTGACTTTCATTGGGAATTTCTGAATTTTTAGGTAAACTCACAAAATACCAAATACAGGACATATTTGAAAAACAAATTGAAGAAAAAAGGAATATATTTTCTCGAATAATAACCTTACATACATCAACATTACCTGAGTAGTCAACACAGCAGTAGTCTTGTCACAAAAGACAATAGATTCCATATGTATACAAATATATTTTGCATATATGAACCACATGATTCAGTACCCATAGTTTTAGGAGATATTGCTCAAAGACATCGACTCTTATCTATCTGCTATTTTTTCTTTATTTTTGACAGGATGACATAAGTGCACGTAGTCAAATATTATAACAAGGGCACATCCGCCCATCAAAACAATAAAACAAAAACGAACACAAAACAACGGAAGCCTTTCCTAGTGTAAGTTCTCTTTACAGTTAGATGGTTAAATGTATGCATTGGAAACGCGTCTAAAGCAAGAGCTTACCCTAGTCACGCCCTTTGAGTACCATCCCACAGTCACCTCGCCTTATTGTTTACGTCCCCCTAGACGATACTAAACGATATTTCTGGATCTGTCCCGGTGTTATGGAATCCATATTTCAACGATTGTATTATATTAGGACCAAAGAAGTGTAACTTAAAAGATAGCTTCATTCAGCACTATACTTTGGGGCCAGGCTTCTTTCGGATAACAGAATAAAAAACACAATACTCAGCAACCAAACGTTTCTTCTAGCTTGAGCATGTGCAATTATGGATTTAGCATTTATGATAGGAATCTTTTGTCTTTATGCAAATACACTAAATAATAAGTGATACAAGACACAAATCTCTATCATTTTGATTTATGATGGACAAGATACGTATTTCTTCGCATTTTTTCAATGGTTTTATTCTAATTTTTTTTCTATTTTTTTTTTCAATCAACTCATCCTTTCTGACTTTATACATTAAACTGTCGATCCCATTTAAAGAAATCAATTTGACTTCACGTTGTTTCACTGCCATTCTAATTAGAGTTAGATAATGTCAAGGTACTAGTATATCCAGCGGTTTCAATTTTGACAGTCACTAATGCCCTCTTCAACAAATTAATTTCGATTATAAAAAGCACTGAATAATCTGTTGTTTTCTGTTCCTTTGTATCCATTATCTTCTCTACCTTCATGCATCACATGGACAAAGGTGCAATGTTTTGTCTACAGACAATTTTATTCACCAGCCCTTCTTTACTTCCATTCAGGCAAACTAAATAGAATAGACTATTACTAAAGGTGAATTAATCTTCCGTCGTTGTTGTTTTAGTATGCATAATGGTCATAGCGGTAAACTGATGTAAAGCTTCAAAATATTGCCGGAAAATATTAAAAATCAAACTAAATTTTGATAATATCGAAATTAATTTGTCAAGAAAAGTTATGAAGTGGAAACTGACACTAGATCGTATGATTCTACTTCAGTAGTGGTATTAACGGTGAAAATTGTGGCAGCGAAAAAGTTGACAATCGAAGTTGAACTAGATATTCTTGATATCAATCTTTGATAACAAAAATTAAAAGCCAATTCAATCCATGAAACTACGGATAAGCACAAGACTATCCACGAATTACCATTCAATTATAACTGACATTCAGCTAATAATAATCAGAGTGCGTTATTCAAATTTACTTGTTCATTCGATGATGTTATTTTCTTAATTGGAATGTTTATCCCTATAGGTCCATGACCTTGATAGTAAACAAAAATTCATTTAACGCGCCTAGTTTGTTCTAGGGGCACACAGTTATACTAAATGATACTTGCCGTTTATTTTGAATGGTTTCCAATGAGTACTTTTGATAAATTCTACGATACTCACACTTGAGTATTTTATGCAGGATGAACGACAAAAAGGAAAAACGAATAAACCGAATTTGTTTGCCTATCGGAAATAGGTCTTAAATTATTCCGTATGATAAAACCATGAATATTGCGTCGAGAATAAATCTTGGTTCATAAGTGTAATTAGAAAATTTCTAACGTGATATAATTGTGATAGTTATGTTTCCTTGCTTCGGAATCTATTTAACAAGTCTACATGTTGTGTTTGAGTCTAAAGCGTAAAAATTCGCTTTTAGAACGAGCCTAATTCATAGAAATTCTCTGCCATTATATTTCTTTTTGTAATTTGTATTTTCAATATCTGTCTATCGATCTTTATATATGTGTACATGTATCTTTTTTCTAAAGTTGTACCGATTTTACCTTCAAGTTATACCTTTAGTCAGACATCTGGATGAAATCGTATTGAATCGAGTAATTGTGTCATCGATATATTGTAATTCTGGAGAGAAAATAGAAGTCGTGTAATATAGATAGTATCATTTCTAAAGTATTTTTAATATCCTTAATATAATTTCCAACGTTCATATTTCCAAATACACACTTAATATAATTTCCGACGTCTGCGCTTGAAAAATGAGATAAACTCGGTACATTGGGTATTATTTACATTATACTGTCACTCGTATGTTGAGAAATGGAAAAAATATAGGTAACACGTAAAATTTGCAAATAATTAATTACTACGTGCTGAGATTTCAATTAAGAATCAAAATCATATCTTTAAGATGTATTTCAAGGTGGTGAAATCATTCCACTGCTGCGATGTTATATATATATATATATATATATATATATATATATATATATATATATATATATATATATATATATATATATATAAACAATGTGCTTTCTGATATTTAAATTCCTTTTACTGTTTATAATGTATATTATCTTCTTGTGTCTAAGTGATTTTTAAAGTCAACAGTTAGATCATCTGACCCTGGTGATTTCCCTCTCTTAAGTGGTATTATTGCTGTTTTTATTTCCTCTGCTGTTATGAAATTTTCTCACGTAACTCTAGCGTCTTCATTAATTTTTACAAAAGTGGCATTTTTACAATAGCTGTTTATTTCATATTGCGATATATTCTGTGTAGTGTAGAATTCTTTACAATATTCGTGGATGTCTTGCATTATCTCTGTCGATCAGTGAGGATTATGTTATTTTTTCCGTAAAGAATCCATAGTTCTTTCTTCCCATCTCCTTATCTCTTCTCTTCTGTAAATTCCTTGTGCTCTTATATACATATTATAAAATTTAACTGCCCTTACTTTGGTTCCTTCTATTATATCATTTTGCACCTTAATATGTTGAACCTTAGCTTTAGCTTTTTCCTCTTCACTCACTTCATTACTATTACATGTGTCTTTATATCTTTTTTCAATTCCTCTTATTTTATCTTGTTTTATGGTACTGTATTTTTTTTTACAACTTTTTAATCGTTTCTTTCCAGGATTTTAGAAAATAATATCCATCGTTCCTTCCAATAAGAAGTTGTGCAATATTTTTATTATTTTTTCTGTATAGTCATCTTCCACTAGAATTGAGTTTTTTAATTTCCAATACCCTTGGCCCCAGTTTTTCTTCCTTTTTCGTAGTTATAGTATGTATGACTGGCTTGTGATCGGATATCGTGATTCTTTTGATTTCACATGTTTTAACTATGTTCATCTCTCTTTTTGATACATAGAATTTGTCCAATTGACTTCCTTGTCCGTTTCCATATTCATATGTATATTCTATTTGATCCGGATTTAGAGTTCCCCATATATCCCCTATATTATTTGTATCGATACAATTTCTTATTTTCTCTTCCATCTTCTTATCTGTACCTGTCTGGTTCAAACCACCACTTCTATCTATATTTCCGGTCACCCAGTTAAAATCTGCCCATATTATAAAATTTTCCATGGAAACTTTTTGTACATATTCCGTGAGGTCTTGGATAAATTTTATCTTTTTCACATTAAGAGTAACGGCTACACATCTTGCAAATACTTGCACATGTTTACAATTGTCACCGCACAATGCATTGAATGTTTATCAAGAACGATATAAATATTAAAACACATTGTTCAGTATAATTCTGGATTATTCGTTGAGTCTGCGAACGCGACTTTTTCCAATTTGAAAATACTAGCCTGAGACCCTATATCTTTTGTTATCAGTAATGATATCAGTGCTTGGGGCAGTACACCAGGCTAGTTCCATGTGCGCGAAGACTGTTTTAACAATAATCATACTAATTTACTTGATGAGTGGATGAGTGGTTCAACACCTGTCCATTTGCGCCGCGAGCAAGTACTGTACCTCGTCAAGTGCAGGATGTTCGTAAGTACTCAGTGAAAACAATAATCAAATCAATTAACCATTAAAGGTAATGCCGACTCACGACCACTTCCACTGTTATGATAACGACCGGGGGTAAATTTTCACTGCTCCATCGGATTAGAGACAGCTAAAACAGTGATCCGTCGGCAAAGTCAGAAACCGCTGGATAGCTGGTTAGCGAGCCCTAGTTTCAAGATTCTAACTTGGCACGTAAAGTTTAAATTTGGTGTTTTTTTTTTTTTTTTTTCTTCTCTTCTTGAGATCATGTTTCCTGCTTTTTCATAATTTTCTCCTCTATAAAAACTTTCAGTGCTATTCTGTCAACAATCTTAATGATCTAATTAATTCTATCTGCAATTTCACCAGTCATCCTTTAAATTAATATGAATTAGGAATCCAGAAAGAAATGAATGAACAAACAGACATTGGAGCAGAGAGAGAAAGAATAAGAATGAATGAAGAAATAGGAGAATTTCGAAATATATAAACGCACAAACAAATGAAAATAAAGAAGAAGAAATGAAATACAGTTGTAAGGTGTAAATTACATGATTGACGAATCTTACTTTTGAATAAGAGTTTAGAGATTTCAATAGACGGAGCACTAAAGCAATTATATATATATATATATATATATATATATATATATATATATATATATATATATATATATATATATATATATATATGTGTGTGTGTGTGTGTGTGTGTGTGTGTGTGTGTGTGTAAAAACAAATCGCTTAGAATGACCATCATTTTGTTGTATGAATGAGTTTCATGTTAATTTAATGAACATGTTATAGATCAATATTTTTTTAAAAGAATGTTTAGAAAAAAAATTTTACATAAAAAATATTTAAAAAAACAGGAGCTAGAGGTAAGGACAAAATGAGTGCCCAAACTCTACTTACAACTGATGCCCTTTAAAGTAAGTTCATATTAGGAGACATTATTACCAGTTGAGATAAGCAGTGATAATTGCTTAAGAACAGTAACTCTTCTGGTCTTTACCGAAATACAGCTGCGGTTTCCATTATTTAAAATCGTAATTAAACTATTTTTTACATTTACTAAACCAAATGACCAACTAGATGTGTGTAATAAAATAATATTAATGGTATTTTCTAGCAAACTTTACTTCGTAACATTTGAGCAACTTGAACTTTAAGACAAGAAAGGAGGCATAACTCTAGAAAATCCAGCTGGGAGTGATGGTTTGACTGCCTAGGTTTTTTTTATGGCACATGAACACAAGTAAATTATTTAGTACAGACCCAACTGGAGTAAAGTGCCTTGTCCAAGGATGTACCATGGTAGCCGACCCAGGCTGATCCAATAGTAGGATTCGAACCCGCACCCTTTTGGCCACGTGTACGGCATGCTAGCACAATAACCACCCTGGCTCCTGCCTCCATTAGTTTCCTCTTACAACATGGAGGATAGCACATAGGGCCTATTCTACATCCCTAAGGCATGCAGGGGGTTTGAGCTTAATAAAAACACTACATGTGGATGTTGACTTTGTAACAATAGTATCTGCCAAGGTTTAGTGCCAACCATCAAAAGCTGTGGGACTAGTTGCACACACAAGAATTAACATGTAATTTCATGTTAGGAAGCCCAAAGGGACCGCAAAAACTATTTAATTATGTTTTAATTTCATTTTAGCATAGAAAAAACTGTTAAATACAACACGTAAAGGTACCTTGCGATCTGCTTCATAGTATCTGATATTTCGTTACATATGATTTCGCTGTAAATGGATTTTGCTGTATATGGTATCTACAGTTAACATCCAAAATAGGCATAACTCCAGAAAATTGCATACGAGTGTTATGAGAGAATAATATTCGCGTGTTAACCTCTTGTTAATATCTTCAAAGTTTCAAAACAGTACAAGGAAAGATGCAGGATTAATTGCACACATACAGAGATTTTGGGACATATATACGTACATGAAGGACATATATATAGGACAGATGGACAAGCCCAACACTATATGCCCGTGTTCATGCCATTCAATGCAAGGGCATAAAAAAAAATAACAAAAAAAAATGAGGCCCAAATGTGTCTAACATTGCACACCTGGCTTACATAAGTTTATTATTTTACTAACCAGAAAATCAACAAGTTGATGATATTAGATTAAGTAAAAAGTTTGATAAAAATCTGATTAGAAATTGAGACGCCAGGTTGTTGGCAAACGTAGCCAATCAGATGCAACATCACCTCATTAATTTGCCTGCATCTCAGTCATAATCGTACTCATCCTCGATTTTGATGACATAAGCCCATCAGTACTTTCCAAGTCTGACGAAAATCCATTAAAATACACTCTTTAGTGTGATTACAGTCGCAGCCAATCAGACGCAAGATCACCTCATTAGTAGGCATATATCTCATTGATAATAAAACTCATCCAACATATTGATCATATTGTCAGAAATATTGTCTCTTGAGTGGTAGTCAATCATGTGCAAGATCAATGCATTAATAAGCATGGATCTCGCTCATTATAAAACCCATCTGAGATGTTGATGATATAGGCCCAAATTCCAAGTTTTATCCAAATCGGATATGAAATATGGTTTCCATTGTGGTAACAAGCAATTGTTGACGGACATATGATGGACGGACACCTGGTGAACTAAAAACACACATAAATCTAGCCCACATTTCACTATGGCCATTACGAACAATAAACGAAGCTGAATGTGCTGCAGAATGAATAGTCTATTTCCTAGATTAATTTAGCTCACTTAGTAACGTTATCCAATTTCCAAATGAAAGTGGGTAACAGCGATATGAATGTAGGCATGCGGTCTGCTTTTGATGGGAAGAACACACCGGAACATTTAATTTAGTGGCTGTGAAACTTACATAGGGTGAGCTTGAGCTGACAAGACAATGATCATATATATATATATATATATATATATATATATATATATATATATATATATATATATATATATATATATATATATATGAGAGAGAGAGAGAGAGAGAGAGAGAGAGAGAGAGAGAGAGAGACTACCAGACAGATGTTATTATTCCTTTAAGATTTAAGATTCCAATAGGCAAATTTAGGCTTGATCCAAATCACCTTCAGTTCTTGTTTGTCATTGATCTACGAGGAAATTCACTTAATAACGAGTGGTTTTTTTAAAAAGAGAAACGGGAAATAAAAAATCTTCGATTGCAGATTTAAGTTACTCCGTCGTTTCTCTCATCTGTATGAATATGATAATGCTGTTCCTAAACTACACACGTGCAACCTACGACCCTCATCCCGGATCCGCTCTGCGAATTGGTTTAATCCGCTTATTTACATCATAGGGTGTGACTTTAAGAATCGCTTATCCGACCCGCGCCCTGGAGAAAGTTGCATATACCTGTCCTAAACCATTTATATAGATATATGCTAATCACAAGTATTACAATCACGACTTGGCCTAGTTAAATATTAAAGTATACACATTTCTTGTATCAAACTCGAATGAAGGAGAAATCATTTGTAGTAGTGAAATCAATATTGTTAGCTACAGCAAATCAGTTTTTAATTTGATTTATTTCCAGAACACAAAAAGAGAACACTGGTACATTGTCTTTATTTTTCTGCGCAAGGGAAAAATTGAAGATTCTAGCAATAAAATTTGCTAATTATTTAATAAACATTTTCCCAAAACAACATTTCAGATGATGTAATCTTCAGCCATATTTAAAAGTTATTTATAGATTTTACTATTGGTTATATGACCATGGAACTAACGTCATATAATGTAATGAAATATTATGAAAAATACATTAGCTGAAAGAACATAGAAAAAGGCTTTATATACCAGTATTTTATATGCCGATTTCTTTCTCAGTGCGAATTGTTGAAAACGGCGTCTTTTTAACGTATACAGGACATGTTTACAGCTTGGTCTCATTAAAGGTAAGCTTACGATCATTGAGGCTTACACGAAGGGTTGATAGCCCTTCCAAATAATCATAACCTCACCAGCATAAGTCATGGGTTATTTGGCAGCAGCTCTAAGTCATTGGTCTAATTTTCTAAAGAAATCAGACCCGCCCATACAAGAAACCAGACGAAATATATCGCTACTATTTCAGTGCACTTGGTGCGCTACACTATTTTTGAAAAAAGTTTGCTTACAGTGAATTAAAATGGCAAAAACTTATCGATTTTATTTAAATATCTACCTACCAAAAGTCCTTGATGAATGAAGTATATGTTTTATCGTTGTTTGGTGTGATCATTACCTCCTAATCAGGCTCTTGTCTAACTACCTCCTAATCAGGCTCTTGTCTAACTACCTCCTAACCTAATCAGACTCTTGTCTAACTACCTCCTAATCAGACTCTTGTCTAACTACCTCCTAATCAGGCTCTTGTCTAACTACCTCCTAATCAGGCTCTTGTATAACTACCTCCTAATCAGGCTCTTGTATAACTACCTACTAATCAGGCTCTTGTCTAACTACCTCCTAATCAGGCTCTTGTCTAATACCTCCTAATCAGACTCTTGTCTAACTACCTCCTAATCAGACTCTTGTCTACCTCCTAATCAGGCTCTTTTCTAATTACCCCCTAATCAGACTCTTGTCTAACTACCTCCTAATCAGGCTCTTGTCTAACTACCTTTTAATCAAGCTAACTTCTTGATAAAGAGGAGACTGTCGCAAAAGAGTAAGTTATCAATGAAAAAGTGGCATATATTTTGGATGCTTGAAAATTTGAGTTGCATTAGTTTTGTGCAGTACCTCCGTTCCTACAGGACAACCGATCGCGATCACAAACTGTATTACAAGTTGCCTTTTGAGGGAAGATATAGAAAACGTTTCTCTGAATGCCATAGGTTTTGCTTTTTACTTGGTCTCAGCTCATTATATATAAAAACTGAATATATATATGTGTGTGTGTGTGTGTGTGTGTGTGTGTGTGTGTGTGTGTGTGTGATAAAGTTATCGTGAGTGTATTTAATGTGCATTCAGAAACCAGATGGAATGTTTTTACATTTTTGTTTCCAAGATGTAGTATGATCCATGATATTGTTTTTATTCTCTGAACATTTATACACTATACTTTCAGAACCGCAGCAAATAACGAATGGAATGTTTAACTGATGTTGAACATGTTTGAATTTAAGAACATGCTCTTTTTAAGGCATAATGTATGTTTTGTTACCCACCTTATAGCATAATAGTTCGTTCTCAGTTAGTATACCTTGGGAATAGAACAAGTTTAGTCATGTTTAACATATACTTTTTCCCGTTACGATTGTTTGCCTGGCTTGATAACAAACTTGGAAGATCTTCTCTACCAATGACACTTTCTTATTTATTGTCTTTGGGACCGTCATCCTGAAATACAATTAACGTTACAACATTTTACTTCTTTCTCCTTTCTTTTTGCCCTCACCGACGGTATTATTTATCTTCCATTGACAGTTAAATGTTGAGGACATGCCAAATTCGTCTTCGAATTTATCGACATCTAATATTTTGTATCGGATATATTTTAAACCAACGACTGCACCTATCTGCATTGCATTTTGTTGGTCTTTAGTACTATGTCTGGACCTTATTTAAATTTTACGCAGTAGAGTTCCAACAGCAATTGTGTTTGTTACGTTGTCCGTTAACAAAAACATTTTTTGCATAACTAGGTAAATCGATAATGAACTACTTGATAGTAATTTATACTATTCATAGTAAAATAGTCCATTCTGTCGAATATCCGTGCAGTTCTATGAGTTATATTTGGTTAAATTGCCTATGAATATCATTGAACATGTATCGAGTATAAATTCCTTCTCAGTTTTGCTAACATAGTTTTATTCCGACTGTTAGTCTCAGTTGTACCAGTACCGAACCAAATCGTTTCAGCTTCCTTCGGATTATTTTCTTTAGGTGCGGTTCGACCAGACAACGGAATACATAAAGGTCATGATTATTTTCACCATAATATTTGCATTCGTTAACTACATTCCTAAAGGATGTTCTCCTTTCGATTTGAATCGGACTTTGTTGTCTTTGAAGTCTTTTACATTCGATTTTTTTTCCAGTCTTTGACGTTCTAGTCTATGAAACTTTGTTACGCTGTTGTAGACCTTCATCTATTATATGCCTTCGTAGCTGGACCCTACTTCGCAGTAAGGACGTTAATCTAAGACGGTATATTCTTTGACTTTAAGCTACACCCATAATATGCTATTTAACTATTTGGCGTTTGAACTTATCTAGTTTTTGTTTTAGTTCTCTTTTCGTCGACGTTGGAATTCTTCTCGCCTTCTCTGGCGTTGCTGTTGCACCCTGCTTTGCTATAAAAACGTATTCGCGTTAAAACTCGTCAACACGAAATAACTTTTTGAACTGATATCAGTAATATCCGCCGCTGTTAGATCCTGATTTATATAGTGAAAATATCTTAAATATTCACATGAAATAACGCTCAAAATTGTCAACAGTTGCATTCATCACTGGTAAAAACTATGATTTATATAGCGAAGGTTTTTCAGTATTGCAACGAAAGAATTCACGAGATAAATTTCAAGAAGGTATTACTTCATTTTAGGATCGTTATTAACTACCATAGGAATGTTATAAAAAGCCGCTAGAATTATGAAGTCCAACTCTATCACATAAAAAATATGCAGATTTTGATTTAGCGATTTATTTTCTCAGACATGAATATATTGTGAATTTTGCATCCAGTGATTTGTATTTGCCTTCCTTATTTATATTCAAGAATTCTTTTTCCTCCTGGTATTCTAACCAGTCTTTCCCATTCCTTTTGAGAATTTATATGAAACTCTTAGCGAGATTGATAAATGTAAGGCTATAAAAGCAGCATGTAAACTGTCATTTTTACAAACAGTATAAAGTGTAATGTCTGGGTAAAAAGCAACAGCTTGAACTAAAAAATAGTGTTCAAGAAAAATAACAACAGCTTGAACTAAAAAATAGTGTTCAAGAAAAATAACAACAGCTTGAACCAAAAAATAGTGTTCAAGAAAAAAAACAACAGCGGAACTAAAAAATAGTGTTCAAGAAAAATAACAACAGCGGAAGCCTTCAATCTGCTTTCAAACGATTTGAACATTTAGAGAGAAAAATTAAGAAGTTGGTTTAGCAAGCTATACAAAATAGAAGAAATTGAAACACATTCATTGTCTTACAAGAGATCAAGTAAATAAAAAAATAGGTGATGACGTTGAATCAATGGAGGATGAAGAAATGAAATACATGGAGAAGGAAGAGGTAAAACAGGAAAGGAACTTTTTTGTTGTAATTTGTTGGTTTTAAATGCAGTTTTAACACATTATATTGTTAATACAAAGATAGTATATCTCATCAATAAGCTTAATTTGAATGAAATCGCTATTAGATCAATAAAAACAACCTATTATATCTAGCCGTACTAGATATCACTGACAGGATTAAAGTCTTAAAATGTTCGCTAGTAAGCAAACAAGTTTTAGAGAATTTTAGCTAATTCAATGGCAACATACGGAAAGTATACAACTCTTCATTTACAAAAAAAAAAAAAAAAAAAAAAAAAATCGAAATAACCAACAACAAAAAAATTCACACGATGTAAAATATATTGACCCATCTCATTATTTTATTACGTACAATCCGAGCAGTATAAAACCTGTACAGTATTTACTTAGTATAGGACCTAATATATTGATTTTACCTAGAGTAGGACCTAATATATTGATTGTACTTAGAGTAGGACCTAATATATTGATTGTACTTAGAGTAGGACCTAATATATTGATTGTACTTAAAGTAGGACCTAATATATTGATTGTACTTAGAGTAGGACCTATTCTATTAATCGTACCTATAGTAGGACCTAATATATTGATTGTACTTAGAATAATACCTAATATATTGATTGTACTTAGAATAATACCTAATATATTGATTGTACTTAGAATAATACCTAATATATTGATTGTACTTAGAGTAGGACCTAATATATTGATTGTACTTAGAATAATACCTAATATATTGATTGTACTTAGAATAGGACCTAATATATTGATTGTACTTAGAATAATACCTAATATATTGATTGTACTTAGAGTAGGACTTAATATATTGATTGTACTTAGAGTAGGACCTAATATATTGATTGTACTTAGAATAATACCTAATATATTGATTGTACTTAGAATAGGACCTAATATATTGATTGTACTTAGAATAATACCTAATATATTGATTGTACTTAGAATATGACCTAATATATTGATTGTACTTAGAATATGGCCTAATATATTGATTGTACTTAGAATATGACCTAATATATTGATTGTACTTAGAGTAGGACCTAATATATTGATTGCACCTAGAGTAGGACCTAATATATTGATTGCACCTAGAGTAGAAACTAATATATTGATTGTACCTAGAGTAAGACCTAATATATTGATTGTACTTAGAGTAAGACCTAATATATTGATCGTATTTAGAGTAGGACCTAATATATTGATTGTACTTAGAGTAGGACCTAATATATTGATTGTACTTAGAGTAGGACCTAATATATTAATTTTATCTGGAGTAGGACCTAATATATTGCTTGTACCTAGAGTAGGACCTAATATATTGCTTGTACTTTGAGTAGGACCTAATATATTGATTGTACTTAGAGTAGGACCTAATATATTGATCGTATTTAGAGTAGGACCTAATATATTGATTTTATCTGGAGTAGGACCTAATATATTGATTGTACTTAGAGTAGGACCTAATATATTGATTGTACTTAGAGTAGGACCTAATGTATTGATTGTACTTAGAGTAGGACCTAATCTATTGATTTTATCTGGAGTAGGACCTGATATATTGACCATTCCTAGTAGTTTTATGTTTCAATCGATACGAAGGTCAAAGAAGATGGTAACAAATCAGTTGTAAGCAATAAAGGAAGAACCCTTGTTAGAGACATAACAATTTCTTACTTTAGTGTTGATATTTTGAAACTAAATGATTACAATATTTTCATGATATTTAATGGTTTTATGGTTACCAACATCTGTGAGAACAAATATAATAGAGCAGGGTATTATGAACGAAAAGCTAACAAAGATACGACAAGGAGGGTATAATGGGCAGAACAATGATACTGAAGCTCTTCAGTTTACCGTATACGGAAAGAATTTTTGAGAATACCACTCGGTTTTCAGGTTCAAGCAGATCATTGTCAATTGTATCCATTTGCTCTTTCTCAAGAATTAAGATATTCGATTACATTAGAAAAAGCAACTAAAGTGATAGATGGTGCTAGCCAGGATTATTAATTTCGGAATATTTGTCTTAAGTATGATACAGTTACTTCCGATATAATGGTTAACTCTATTAACGATATACATAGAACTAGATTTCCTTTCTCTTAAGACTACATCACAAGAGGGAGAATCATTGATATGGCTGCTAATACACATTAACTAATGTCATACTCAATTCACCGAGAGTGAGTTTGAAAAGAGTATTGATACAATTTAGAAAAAAGGCAGAGATTGATCCTGAAAAGAATTTAATTCAGCAATAGATAGAGCGGATATTTGCTTCAAATGAGTAAATAAGGATATATTTCATCGAGTGGGTGAAAAACTCAGTATTTTTACGAGTGGCGAATAATTGCGTGAGTGAAAAACTTAAGTATTTTCTGAGTTTTTCACCCACTCGATGAAATATATTCGTTATTCACTCGGAGCAAGCAAGTTTTCTTTTTATTGTATGTTCCAACGTATTGGCTAGCAATATGTATAACAGACTGAAGTAACAGATTTATTACTGTATCATGTCAACGGTTTACCATTTATGCTCTTCTGTGGTTTGTGTATATTCGTACCGAAAATAACAGTAGTAACATAATTCTCCTTCCCAGATTAAGGTAAAACACCACATACAAAATGAAGAAAAACAAAGTTATGCACATTGTTGGATTTGAACACTGTTCGTCTGCATGCGAAGCAGCCATACTTACCACTTGACCACGAAAGCGTCTTAAAATAGCTCAAAATTTCTTAGTCATAATGATATCAATGTCTATTGACGGGCAGTGAAAACTTATTTATCGTATTTCACTTCAGTGAATTATCAAGATTATTTCATTTGTAAAATCCAGTAATTCATGGACTAGCATAAAATAAAAAAATAATAATTACTGTAGAAGGATTGCCAACCATGATTTATTCACAAGGATATAAATAAAATCAGCAGTTTAATGAAGCAAAAAAATATTTTTCTGTGGAAGAACAAAAGCTCATGGAGATTACCAACATCACTATTCATAATTGTAATACAGATCACCACTGTTTAGCATACGTAAATTAACATACTTAAAATCAAAAGTGTTAAAGGAGAAAACTTTGATCAAAGCTCGTTTAAGTTGGTTGTAGATGTATTTAAACTATTCAGCAATTTTATACAGATAAAATATAATGCGAACAAGTTCTCTAACAAGTTAGAGTCTAGATCGATAAAATATTCGTTCGTTTTAGACAAAGTATGATCACTATATAATTTAAGATGAGAAAACGATCAATAATTATATCATCACCAATTGATATAATAATAATGTATTTTTAAATAATAATAAAACTAAGACTAACTTTGATTTATCAAGCAAAGATTATAGAGATATCTTTAACGAAACGATAAAACTTTTAAATGGTGTTTAAAATGCAAGGGAGCGAAGTGAACAAGTTCTGGCTATTGAGCAAGTTCTAGAACAATTGTATTTTAAAGATCCTTGCAATATCATAAAAAGCTGATTAACCAATTGTTCAAAAACAAAGTACACATTAGATTGAATAGAAACCGAATGCAAACGATTTTTGGACCTTATTATCATTATCAATTAAACATTTATTTACAACAAAACGTTTGATTGAAAATAAATAGAGAAAAACAATGATGTAATGCTAATTGTTCCTTGTGAACATTAAATAAATGGATGGAGTTATTAATCGGAGTTTATCAAGGAACAAATACTTTGTTTGTTATCGATGACTGGGCAAATGTAAATGTTGTACAAACGAATTCAAAAAACATAATTAAACCTAATTAAACTAGTTTTTAGCGATATACACTATGAAATATGTGTGTGTTTAGTAGTTCAAGAATACAATTCTGTAATTAAAGACTTCAGAGAAAATGTAAGACTTTTTTTACATTTTATTCAAAAGACAAAACGTCTGTTGAAATATTCATAAAGAAAATAATGTTTGCTTGAAGATATGAAAGATGAACTAGTTGTACAGCTTGAAGAAAATTAAAGAAATACACTTTTAATGAGGCATGAATTCCCCTTTAATTGCAAGGTGGAATACTAAAAATTATTTCATCTGTCTTCGAATTCATCAGCTAAAATATTGTTTATTTCTCTCTTTATATCTGGTGGCATTTTGTCACCTTTTAACATCTTTCTTTTTCTTTTTTGTATTCTGGATTTGTTATTTCTCTCCTTATTATCTTCATAATATCCTTATAATGTTCGTTTATACGATTATTAATCGATACCATATTAGTTTCGTATAATTCTTTTTGTTGTTGTATCAATCCTTCTCTTTTGTTTTCACAGTATTCTTTTTTGATCTTGCTTTATGCAGTCAGTGTTTTTCTGACGGTATACTGTATTATACAAGCTCTTACAATAATTTACATCCTTTTTGGTTTTTGTGAAACTTATCCATCTATGTATTTCAATACATTATATACCTATTTTAGCATCCATTTATTATGCTATTATTTGTAAAAAAAAAATATCGACTAAATAACGTTTATCAGCATAAGGTGAAAGTGCAACATTTATTCAACGTAGTATTAAATGTCTCGTGATGGTATAATCTTATAAAATTGATCTATTGGTGACATATACTGTGCTTAATCAAACATATTAAATGTACATACCAAATTGTCTTTTCTTTTTAACAACAGATTTCTTAATACACCGGCACAATTTTGTTTTCATCTATGTCAGTCCTAAAAGCGTATAGGTTACTTCTAACACCACAAAATTACTATATTGTAACACCATTCAACTCATATTTGAACAATCCAACAACTTTATTGTTAGCTAATGTCATTTCATATATTTGTTATCCTTTTTGTAATCGGTTGTGTAGTAAAATTGTATATCTTGCTTAATGTCATTATGGAAGTTATCCGTTTCGACACTTATTCACAGAGCATCTATATCGGTTAAATTTAGTTTTATTTTATCATCATACATAACTTTACGTTTATTGTAATAGAAGTTGTACATTAAGTATTAGTAACCTCTAATACAGTAAACCCACTATACATTGGTTTTGTTTACGTTATTTGTTATTTTTCATGCTAACGAGTCCCGTATCATTATATATTATGGTTCTTCTCTCTCTGAGAAAAATATATCTTTTTGTAGTTTAAAGTATTTTTCTTTATTCGTGCGTATTCTTACTTTAGTTCTCTTTCAAAAATGTTCCATTTGTTTTCCGAAAACGGGATTATTCAAACGTTTGAGGAAATCTTTTTCAAAGTCATTGGTTGCATTTTGCCTCAAAGATGAATTTAGTTCTATGTATAATTTGAACGTCTTTTTCTAGTTTTAATCCTAATATAACATACAGTTTTAAATTTATATAGCGGATAATATCTCTCTTTGTTTTTTAACGTGCACAATAATTTAGCTACTGAAGGTTTTGTATCTTTTCATCTTCTATTAATTTTAGTAATGGTGATAAATCAGACTCATTAGAAATTAGGTATTTTGGTGCTAAATGATAATTTTTTTAACTGAATGGCAAATGCCTTGGTACGACTAAGTCTTTTTCTAGAATTACACCATAACTTTCATCTTAATTCAAGATATTAAATCTCATTCCATTACTTTTATTTGGTGTTTGTTTGTTCCTGTAATGTTTTCAGCAATTATTGGCTCTGTCTCATACTTATTCCTACTCTACGTTTCAGACTATATCATTAAAATAATTTAATAATCTGTAAGAAATTTCAAATTATATCTTACTTTTTTTTAAACTAGCGTCATGGGCTATTTCAGTAGTCCACGAGTCAGACCAGAATTGACTACTAAATTGAGGGACTAAAAGCCATTGCAGTTTTAAGTTAACCTCGTGTCTGAACTGCTTGTAGTCATGTGATGGACATTCCAAATTCCAAGCTAAATGCGATTTTTTCAATATTATAAATGCAGTCCTAAACTTCTGACCTCGAAGAACAATTTTCAGCCCTGTTGACCTTTCCTTTTCTGGCTAGTGCACGCACAGTATCACACACAGTACACTCATCAGCTCTTAGTGTTGCAACCAGCTTTGTGACACCGACAAATTTGACACGAGTTTTAGTGCCCCATCCTACAAAGATTTTACTATTGATATCCGTGTTTGGGCGCAGGCATATGACGAAAACATCTGTATCATCTGCAATACAGATCATATATGGGGGGCTTTCTGCAGCATGCTTCGCATGCAGCAGCAGATGTGTATGAGCCTCTTCTTAGTCGGGATTGAAAACCTCAATCTCTTGGCAGTCGTTGTGTGTAACTTTGATGCAGTGGTCCCCACACGTGACGAGCATGATTTTGTCACCAAGTTTTTCTCTCCTCTATTCTTTCCAGCTCACTGCAAGAAACATTGTCAGCTTGTTCTTGCTCTCTCTGCATGTCAACAGCCTCCTTCATTTTTGTTTTAATTTTGTGACCAGGTCTTGTTTGATTGAATGTTATACCTTCTATTGAAGCATGGCTTACACGTTCCATTGACTTAATTGAATAGTCTTGGTATACATCAAATACCACACCGATTATGTCACTTCCTTGACTAGCATCTGCGCAAAACTGTGATCAGCGAGCTCGAATGTACGATTATCACCATGGAGTTTCTGAATGAGACCCATGGCATCAATACGTGAAGCACATGGACGAGGAATGTCCTTAGCAGGTGATACTCTTCTCTATATGGCTTTGTTCTTTTTTTTTTTTTTTTTTTTTTTTTTTTAATTGTGCCGTCAGCATTCACCAGCGCCCAATGTAAGAACCAAGAGGGTGACAAAGACCATCCCGCATCTCCATCGAACTGTTCTCAGATGTTTTCTTTGTTTGTTCCTTAACTGTTTTCTGAAAGTTTTCAATTTGAAATTCTTGATGCTGTCATAAAAACGTTTGCAGCCACTACTCCTGGAAATTCTGTTAAGTCTCTTCTCCCTTTTGTCGTGCTGTCAGTAGGTCAAACCACACCTCATATGGTGCAACTGTCCCAGTGGAGATGCTTACAAGATCTGAAGGATCTTGATAAAATGGATTTGTCCAGTTGTTTTCCAGCAGATCAACCGATGAGGCATCGTCAGATTCGCCTCTCTTAATTAATCGGGGCTTATCAAGGTCTGGATGACTGAGACCCGGACACTGGGGAGAGATATGTTCGCGCAGATGCCTCAGTGCTGCTGCTTGATTCTCAACTGTGAGATAATAGCGGGACGCAGTAACTGGTTTGATGATGAGTTCACGTGTTTTTACGCCAGTTAGGGTGTCTTTATTCACCGTTTCTTCAGTTTTTTGGTCCACGGCCATTCGACCCGAAGGATTTGCGTGCTTTAACTGAAGAGAGAATCCACTGCGTTGAAATTGTTCATGCACGTCTGTTCAGATCTACTTCATCTGTATCATCTGGATACAGCAAACTGGAAGATACTTCGCATAGATGATTTTGTCCATTGAGAAGCACCAATAGATCATTTCTTGAATGCAGGATAGGTGAAGGTACCAGTCACTCTCTCTGTCGGCACGAAGTAGTCCAAGCAGGATGTTGATCATTTCAATGTAAGCCATCCAAAACGCCGAGAGTCACTCTCGTGCCGCAAAACATTCAGGTAAGCCATGAACGAGTCCAAAATTTTCTTGCATGTTTCGTTATTAAATGCAAGACATGTGTTCTGGTGAAGATCATCCACTGCGTGAATTGTGTCCTTCAGCTTTGAAAGATCTTTAATGTGGTTGGGCTCAAGCCAATTTGCAAATCCTGTCCACTTCATTAACTCTTCATACGTCAGCTTGTAAAGACGAACATCCCGGTTGTACTGTTTTCCTTCAAAGACCTTGCTGATTGACACATCAGCAATGACTCCAGACTCGTCAGCTAGGTCACGAAACTCTGCATCCCCAAATATCTTGCCGATTGTTGACATACCGTTGCAAATAGTGTGAAAGTTACCCATCATTTGCACAATGCCTCCTAACTTGTCTGGGTGTGTCCATGCTATTTCTACTGCTTTCGCAAACAGAGTCTTATCCAAGACAACTGCAATATTATGAAGGCCTAGTGACGACTGAATGGCGATAGACGGACTTAAAATTGTCTGCACTGTTGACATTTCCGCTGCGGGAGCATTGACTTTTGGCAGGTAGCAATCAGTGTCTGCTCATACTTCAGTGTAATTTTTTGTCAGAATGTTAAAGCCTGTCCAAGAGCTGATTAGCACGTTAGCTGAATCATGCTCACGCACCATTGTCTAGAGTAGATTCCGCTGACGTGCACTCAAAGCTGCAGTTGCTAGACTTGTAGACAGGTCATCAGGTACGATTGGTGGCGGGCATTTCCTTTTCGCACTGGTGTGGACTTGAAGTTGTTGCTCAGATGGCTGGATTGTTCGCTTCTTGTCTTTCTTGCTAACAGTTGCTGTTGGTTTTGGTGGTGCACAAGATATCGATGTGGACTGAACAATTATGCCATTGACACGGTGTGAAGTTCTAGCTCAACTGAGTACCTTCTCTTGTCTATCAACATTGTCAAAAGCGAGCATAATAAGGATGGAAGGAAAGAGGGACGCTTTCAGTGTCGACGTTTTACAGTTTTTCAATGCACAGTGTAGTGTCGATCTCCTCCATCCTTGAGCCTTGAATTTGAACAAGAGCGCCCTAGTCGATTCATTGTTTTGATCAGTTTGACATTCCCTGTCAGAGTTTGGATAACCAACAGTCACATCTTTGATAATGTCATGGTGAAGGACCACGACAGTCTGCTGATGCCAGCTGAGGAATCCTGCTAACCACCAAGCAAGACATTCAAAAATCAATTGAGACAATAAGGTAAGGTAATATATGTCGAGTTGAGTTCTTGAAGGTTCGGGGGCCAATACTGTTCGTGAATTCCACTTTTTATTTGGTCATGCAAAACAAGAACTGCCTGAGTGATCATGGATTCGTATTGCTGTTGCTAGGCGTATGCCTCAAGTGTCTTGTTCAACGTACATAATCGTAACTACTGATTCAAGCGACAAGTTGTCTGGTCTGATATACACTCTGCTATCCACCGTGAAAAATGCAAACAATCTCCAAACTCCTCCTCAAGATCTCGACATACATCGTTTTTAATTGAGACTGTGACCTCATCTATTCCATTTGTGTTCATGAAGGACACGATTTGGAAGTAGCATATTGAGAACATCTATCTCCAGTTTTTGGTAGAGGTCTTCCACTTCGCCACAGTCAGAATGGGCTTTTTCTGGCTTTTGACGTATATAGTCTCTGCAACAGGGTATGTGATGGCACGCTTCTGCTGCGACAGTATCTCTTGAGGTTACATACACAATTCTTTCCTCTAAGCGTTGGGTTGCGATGTCAGGAACTGTTTTGTCAGCCCTTTGTTCCCTTGATATACTTTTTCGGTCGCTGACAAAAGAGGGATGTATTTTCATACACTTTTGACTGTGTATGAGCAGGCCCTTGTCTCCATGAGCGCCTATGGTCCTCTGCATAGTGTTCAGCTGGAAAACGTTGTCGTTGTTCCAGCCTGGCCAGTGAATTTTTATAAGTGAATTCTGCTCTGCAGTTTCTTTGATACTGCATCTTTGGAGCAGCATTCGGATTGTGTATTACAAAGTTGACAATTGACTCAATTGTCTCACTGCTGCAGCTTTACAAAGTGTTATACACGAACGATCATCTTCGGAGCTGGTCAACTCATTCAAAGGTGACTCCTTACTATTTATAATGCAGAGTCCACAGTCTATCTTTTTTGGCTTGGACTTCACTACACTGTCTGACATTTTGATGACACGGGCTCAGATAAGGAGGAACTGTAGAGTGTCACTCACTGTCGCCGCTTGCCTGAAACAAAATTGAAATTACCACCTAACTCATTAACATATATGTCACTAGTTATTAATGACTAATCACTAATATCAAGTCCACTCTACCATATATATAAACAGAAATGTATTTTATCTGTAGTCACTCTCCTGAGCGCTGCCAATTGATGATGTTGGGTATGAAAATTGCAAAGATGACAGTAATGGACTTTTTGGAACACATTTTCTACGCCATAACCATAACATATTGTAATTTATTATAAAATGCTTAACAATATTACATTTTATCAATACTAAGCATACCTCGGGGCTGCGGCTGCTAGGTATCTTGCTTTTCCAGATACAGCAGCCACAAAAATGCCATCTCAGCATTCATTCAAGCAGTTGCACATCATTTTGTTTTTTTCTAACTGTTAACATATATAGCCTCGATAGAATGGAATAGGTGCGTTTATTCTCAGTTTTATTCCATAGTGCATGTTCTAGCTGAACTTAAATACATATATTTGAGACTTTTTTTCTCTCAAAGTTTCTATACAAATTACACAATTTTGCAAACTGTAACAAAGAATAAGTTAAATTCATCATATAGCCCTATATTTTAGCTATACCATGCAACTTATTTGATGGTTATAGGTTAATTATAACTGGAGGTATTCCTATTTGCGCTAGGACCCTTTATAAAGTTGAGTCTCAAAAATGGTACAATAAATGAACTAAACATGATTTTAGACAGTTCAAGCATCAAGCTAACTGAAAACCATAGTGGCTTTTAGTCCCGCAATTAGGTAGTCAAATTCAAAATGTTGAGACCTGGCCCATGCACTGTCTTCGGTAGACGCTGTAGTGACATAAGTGCGGCCCCCACCCCCACCCCCATTCTTCCCCGGCCCAGCTCTTTAGAGACGCTCCATTGTTTTTCTTTGGTTTTGTTTTTCTTTCAATGATGCCCTTCCTATGAGGCCGGCTCAAACTGGGAAGTTTAGAATGCAGTCTTGCCACTCACTCACTTTAAAACGAAAAGAAACTGAGGAACGACCTCACTTAAATAGCCGCTTTAATAGCAGTGGTTTTTGTTTAAAAAATACGTATGTCTGGTTAATGAGTTATTGAATGGACTGAAATACCTTGGCGGTGTGTGTGGGGGGGGGGGGGGGAGGGGGGTACCTCGTAGTGATTAGCCTTTAGCTCTTTTTGGTCACTTTTTCGATCCTTTCAGTCACACGTCGGACAGACGCAAACAAAACTTTATCAGAGAAGTGGAAAGACTATACACTACTACATACACACGCAGAATTTTCTGAACTAGTAGGGTACGTGATCAAAATGTTTTCGGTTATTGCATCAGGCGTAGACATGATTAAAATGATTATTGCATCAGTTGGATGTTTACTCATCTATAAATGATAAGAATGTTTGCTCACCTGCGAATGATAGGAACGTTTATTCGCCTATAGCAGTAGTATGTATTAGTTTTAGACAAAAATAATATTTACTAACTTTTTACGTTCTACTGGTGTAATTTTGGATTCCGAAAAACTACTGGGCCATTGAATTTGACCATCCATAATTAAAACTATTTTTAAAACATATATGACCCTAATATTTTTAAATTTTGAAAAATCTGACGTGTCTTAAGCAGAGAGTATTTATTTTTATTTTACCACCCATGCCATTGTCGTGTTACCATACGCAGGCGGCGGTGTGTTTTTTGATGTTAGCATGTCTTTTCGACTTGAAGCATGTATTTGTTTTCTCGTCCGATTCAAAAGACAACACAGCTTATGACGAATTCCCAGTATGATTTCTCATGATCTCCTCGCGGGCTTGTACGCTTCAACGGGCTATTAATTTGTTTATTTCCAATTTGTCAATTATAACCGATGTACATGCATTGTGCTATGCAGCCCGTACTTCATTGTTCATGGTTGTATACTGATCGTATATAAGTCTGTTTTTCTGCAGGTGGGAAGAGTGATAGAGGGTACTACATACCCCGGAGAAAAGGTTATCGCTGACGGAGTTTGTTTCCAAATATCACGTTGTCGTTTTAGTATCAATCGCGCCCGAGACCCCCCGAGGGCAATACTTTTGACTGTTATTTGGACAGTGAAAGAGCAATTAATCCTAGCTGCTCGCAGGTTGGCTTAGGAATCTCTGGGTGACTCTAGTACTCGATCTGCATCTGCTTTGCATCCCCGTTCCGCCCCAATCTGAACCGGTTCGTGCCAACCCCAAGGACACGCAGATACTCTAGCACCTGTGATTTATATTTCTTGTTGATGTCACACACTTGTTGTGCGAGCTGCGCCAGAACTCCGTTGTTGATCTTTGGATTAGCAGGTGGCACCAATGATTCGAGTTCCTTGCCTAAATCAGGTCGCTTCCCCATGGCATTATGTTTTTGCTTTTAAGCTAAGTATAGCGCGAGTTCTAATTGCGAAAAGAAAAGAGGATTAGAGTTGCTGAAAATCCCGATGCTTGTGCATTGACGTTGAGACCCTCTGTATGTTGTCTCCAGCGGCAAACGTAGCCACAAGCTAGTTGTAAAGCTTTAGAGTGAGACGTTAGCGGGTACGACAGAGTGATTACTGCTGTCATTACGTGCCCGTAAAACTCCGCTTACACGGTTTCAAAGCGTTGCCCACTTTCCGTCACCACGATTTTCATGGAGGTTAATGAAGTAAAAACGAGCGCCCGGGACGGTGATGGTGTAGTTATTGTTCCTGAGGGTAAAACCACCAACGTTTTGAAAATTTTCTGTTTTGCATTGAATCCCGGCGACAGTAGCAACCAGACGCATTATTCCTGTAATTCCGCTGACCGATGACGGACATGATACTGTCAGCCGTTAAGTAAACGACCTTTAATGCAGCTTCAGTCCCTGTGCTTGCGATATCCGTGCTAGTACTGCCGGCCACGTGGCCGACAGTGTTAGCATCTGGGGCAACATGAAACGGGGGCGATGGCTCGAAGGAGCTTCCAGCGCAGCAAGTAAAGAAGCCAGAACAACGTGTACTCATAGTATGAATACGGTAGTTCTCATGGGTACTAGTGCGAAATTTTAATTTCAAGGGTGATATTGTACGCAGGCGATTATTTTTCATCTAAAATACATATCGAGAATTCTTGGATGCTGCCTTCACTTAGTCTGCGCCAATGTGGTTCTCCAAAGGAGACAGTACGTATCTTCCCATAGGACTCGCCACCCAAGTAGCAAGGTACTGTGTTTTTTTTTAACAATAATACTCCCAGTTGTGGTTATCTGATCGAGATGGACGTAAAGGTGCGGGACGTTGATAAACGCTGGGGCATTGGGTGCCATATGTGTGCCAGGTCTCTAAAACAGGAAGCTATCAAATCCAAAGATGGGGGAGAGTGCTTCGAAAAAGCGCTGATAGTCTCAGTCAGTGAGCATGATGCTGACCCTCCCGGTCGCTTCCTTCTAGCTTGCATTCATTCCAGGAATGGCAGCCTGTATTACTTTTACGAGCGTATCCACATTATAATACCCATTTGGAACGTCAACTGGTCTCGACCGGTCATTTTAGGTCTTTTTTTACAACAAATCTGTTGTTACCAATCGCAACCGAAACGTTGAACCATCCTGGTCTGAACGAAATACCTCCGGGCACTACACGGGTATTAAGAAAAGTGTGTAACACCTGTTCTAGAGCCACCGGTCCAACTAGAGAATAAGTCAATACGACATACATTTTCAGAACCAGCAATAGTGCGAGAGCTATGTTATTGTCACAAGTATTTCGCTTCAACAGCTACTCGAAACATATAGTCAACGGCGTCTTAACTATAACGATGCATTGAGAGCGCTTACCCACAAACTGTTGCTCAATCCCGACATGTATGTGCGGGATGGCGTTTAGATCCGAACCAGATTTATTAACATAACCGATAAGTACGGGCTACCTCTCTTTACGTCCTATATTATTGTGAATAATTGGAATTTTTAAACGACAGACGTCGCGATGAAATTGTAGCAAAATCAACCAAAATTTGTCTTCTGGTGCGCGACCACCGGTTGTGGCGTTAGCGTCTGTGACTACCTTTTGTCGCTGACGGGGACAGGGCTGCTTCGATTCGGTGCCAAACTTTTCATGTTTACTACCGGGGAAAACAGGGTGGACCACTTTTGAAAACAACATCAACATGCATACCTACGAGCATGTTTGTAAAGAGGTTAATGTGGATACAAATATGGACTGGCGACAGAAGTAAGGCTAAAAATACAGCCTGGACACGATGTATAATTATGCCAGCAATAAGGGATTATATAAGCTTACTCCCGTTAAACTATTCATTATACGTTTACAGGACCAACAACTGAAGAAGCATGGCACGTTGAACGTATTGTACAGGACGATGGGGTTAAAGACGGCTTTGTGTATTTCATGCTGGACACGTCGCAAGGCTTTACCCAAGCTGGGGTATAGTGTGTAATCGATAGCGTTCGGACGTAAATTTGGGCAATCCTGGGTACGCAAACTCAAATGCTTAACACGATAGTGGGATCAGGAACAATAGTTTCATGCAAACGAAGAAGAATGCTAGATTACGTTTTTGGAGGATGGCTCTATACAATACCAAGAGACATAAAGCTTAAAATCGGAGCCTACGGGTGGTATAACAAAACAAACTTCTTATTATGATCGACATCATGGCGATAGGCACCAACGTTGATGTTAATTCATTAGGTTGCCCGCACAAGTGGAAAGCACACCACACATCCGCAGCCAAATAAGATTGAAGAGACTGGCTTTCACCAGCATTGCGAAATACGTGTCTGTCGGAACAATGGTACAAGTGCAGACCCGCACCATGCACGCAAAGAAGCGAAAGGCAACGATGCTAACAAAACAGCACTAGTCGTAGTTGGCATTGAGTCGGGGCCTGCGGCCATCTGGTTTCTCTGCTCTGGAACGACAAACACCCTGTCCTCTGCAGCCTGTGGGTGCTAATGTGATAGAAAAGAACGGAAAGGTCGTTACCAGGAGGCCGAGCCCCTGGTCATAAAGGAGGATTCCAAGGTCGCCGACTCTCTGGCACACATCTACAAATGTGGACAGCTAAAGTGTCCAAAACAGCTACTAGGATGACCCTGGATGTGAGTTTGTGGGCGCAACATCGAAACTCTTGGCGAAGCACAGCATGCAGGTTAAGCGGCGTGAGGCCAGCAACCACAGTGCGGAGAACATTGTTGAGAGGTTCATCCTTACTCAGGCCGAGCGGATTTGTGCCCACTTGTAAGCTACGCAGATGCTGCTTTCCGCCATCAAGACGAGTACAATGGCGAGTAGCACTGATTGGGTTCCTCTGCTACCAGCCGTTGTGGCGGCTCTAAACGGCGAGGTAACGCGATTTACAGGCAAGAGACTTATTGATGTCATTCGTGAAACGGCGGTGCGTGCTACGCCTGCAGCATCAGTCACGCGGCCGGTCGGTGTGAAAGAAAAGCGCCTGCCCTCAAATACTTTGGTGTTGTACCTATATGCACCGGGAAAACTGGAGGGTAGACAACACCAAACCACCGACCCTGTGTGATCCGTAAAGGTCTACAGGCTATAGCGTCCGGTTGCTAAGACCAGCATGCTCGTACTATTTTGTCTGCTTAACATCAACGGTGCATGGCCTAATCTCGTGTTTGTGCACATGCAGAGATATTTGCAACGATGCAGAAACTACATATTCTCTATTTGCAAACCGAAGATAACATACAACTTCAAAAACTTTGCCTACTTAATAAATCATCGATAGCACTACATTACCTCAGTCTATACCACTATTTCATTGTTTTTTTTCATCCTGTATCGACCAACACATCTTAACTCAAGAAAGTCATGACTGGAAGTCGGAAGTCCAGTCTTATTCCTCAACGTTGTCAACCTTGTAAATACGTTGAACTTCATGTTTAGCAATTTTTGGTATTTGTCATTTTGAAAATAGGCTGTACAGGAACAGGGGGGACTGTCCTAATCCTCACTCTTCATTTTTTTTTTTTTTTGTTCATGATTGAATTAGCGAGGCTTATTAAAACACAAACATTGATTTTGTACTATGGTGTTCGTTGGTTTGTGATTTGTTGTTTGAAATAAAAATTCTTTTTACATGCTTTTGCGTGTCTCTCTTCGCAAATTAGAACGCTACGAAGGCTTTAATCAAAAGGTTGTATAATCATTTAAATTATTAGTTTGAAATGATGAACGCATGGCGCGTTCATAATTTCAAACTAATACTTTAAATACTTATACAACCTTTTGATTTTAAGGTTGCATCTTTGCAATATTAAAGGCGAGACAGGATAGGTTAAGAATATCAATATATTGTAGACACAAAATGGTTAAGCGAAATACCTTCTATAAGCTCGTCAAAATATATTTTTAAAATTATGTTTAATTATTTCAATTAAGTATTGCAATGGCAAAAAGTCACAACTATTACAACAAATGCTCTTACACGTATCATGTAATTTTCTTTTCTTAACAAGCACAGACTCTCATTGTACGATATGAATTGTATGTGTTCGTTATTGTTGTTATCATTGGCGCTTTGGTCATATTTGTGATATCGTTCGATTCTTTGCTTCTTACAAGGTTGTCCCTAGCTGTAAATCCAAATATTCAAAAGAGCAGTTTACATATACCAGCGTCACTAATTTGTATGTTTAATGAAAATTCTATTCAGTAGAACTTTGGCCTTTTTCTCTTTCCGTCCATTATTTCTATCTATCCAATGTAGAATCCACTAGTAGGTTCTAACAGGATACAATAAACAGGTTCTGAATTTATGGCTATACAAAAATGTTAAGCGAAATGCTTACAAGAATCATTGGCAAAGGTCTTGTGAACATTCTGCCTTTAAGAAAAGTTTCCCGCTTAAAATCCTTGAATTTGACAGTGTAAGTGTGTGCTATCGTTCGAAATTTTCTCGAAGTTAACTTGTTCGCAGGTGAGATATGAAAGAAATCCCAGGATGCTGCAGTGTGAATTTTTACTAATCATTCTCTCTCTCTCTCTCTCTCTCTCTCTCTCTCTCTCTCTCTCTCTCTCTCAATCTCTCTCTCTCTCTCCTATCATTAGTTATAAAGTGCTACAGAATGTATGTATATATGCATGCATGAATGTATGTATGTATGTATGTAAGTATGTATGTATGTATGTATGTATGTATGTATGTATGTATGTATGTATGTATGTATGTATGTATGTATGTATGCGTGTACGTATGAAGTCATAGTTTTGCTTTATTTGATGTTAAAAAGTTGTTGATAATCATTTGCTTCACAAGATAAACAGATATAAACTTTCTTCTCTAAAAAAATACTCTGGAAAAAAGTATGAAATAATTTAGCCCTATCGCCCTTAGTTTGTCGTCACTGCGAATCCTTCTGATATTCTTCAAAATTGTTTCCTTATTTAACCATTGTATTGAAATCAGATGTTTATTGAAGTGTGGTTTAGTTTCTATTTTACCACTTACTTTACATCGTACCCTTTGTGTCAGTTAGTGTAGGTGCTGGTCAACAGGTATGGGTGCTGGTCAGTACATGGTGGTGCTGGTCAGTAAATGTGCCATGTTGGTCAGTAGATGTGGGTGCTGGTTAGTATTTGTGGGGTGTGGGTCAGTAAAATGGTCGATATTTTTCGCGGTACATTTTCCATTGAGCCAATAGGGCCATTTTGGAAACCATTTAGTCGCCTCAGTGGATAATTCACCCTTAGGCTATAGGGCCATTTTTTGAACAAGAAATTATAGCCTCAATGTTAAATTCCCCATTAGGCTATAGTGACCTAATTAATGTTAACCCTAGGGACTTTTTAACATTGAGTTCCCGTTAGAGGCCATAAAGCCACATTTCAACATGGCGGCCTTAATGTTAATTTCCACTGAGGCCATAGAATCAGTTTGGAAGCCATATCGCCACACTATACTACTCATAGCCCCTTATTTATCTTTCCTCTCGTTTATTGAATAAACTTTTCACATTAGGTGGAAGCTATCTACTTTTAATTCTTCTGTGTTATTTGTTAATTATCTCTCAGCTTATCTTACCTGTTTCTCAAACGGCTTGTTTGTATTAATTATTTTCATCTCTATCTCCTAGGAAACTTTCATAAGTTTCTTTTGTACAACAGTAGGTTCTATAGTGTATTTAGATTGTATACCAGGTTTTGCTAATTTGTACTAATTTGATGTTTGTGTGGTCTAACCTAAATGTACCAACAATCCCTATCCAGTCTGCCTTAATATATTGCTGGATTCAAGCACCGATTTGGTGTTGTTTTTCATCGAAATATTTAAATGCCTTGCCATAAGGCTTTTATAATAGGTTTGTTTGTAGTTTAAAGTTATTTGGCATTTTACTTAATCCATGTTAAGTCCTTTTCTTTACTTCCTCCTTGATTAGGTCATTAACTTCTGGTGAAACTGCAGAATCTCCAGTTGGTGTAACATCTCCAATTGGTGTGACATCTCCGATTGGTGTGACATCTCCAAAAATCATTACTAAGATTACAGTGTTATTAATTGCATGTTCAGTATCTACAATACTCATCCTTTTCGTTAAGTGCAGGAGTTTCATTTGAATATTCAAAATCATCACCGTCATCAGCCATATTTACGCAATATAATACTCAAGATTGCGCTGTTCGGAGTACAAGTGCCTGTAGCACATCCTTCGTCACAAATGCAAGGCATGACCAAGGCTATGAGGCCGTGGGTCGTTACATATCGTTGTTGCATGCTGCATAATGCATGTTCGCTATTAAACAAATGCGGACATATAGTTCGACGGCAACGCAGGATAAACACGGGAAATATTTTGACATGAGCGGTTATTTTCAATTTAAGTTTGTCGACGTCGACATGCACCCATTACAGGACATTTTAAGCTACAACCAAATCGGAATTTTTCTTTCATTGTTCATCTCAGCAATTATCCTTTTCGATTATATTAAATCTGTTAAGTTTATCTCAAACCTTTCAAATCTTTCATTTTCATTATTGTATCTTTCCACAAATTTGCTATATGAATGCCTTTTCGCCATTTAATATAGAACATTGAAATAAAGCCCGTTACTTAATTTTCTTTGAAATCTAGGTTCTAAGTATTAATCATTCATATATATTTCTGCCCATTATTTATATAAAAATTACCGTCAATGATAAATTTTAAAGCAATGATCTGTAGGTCACCCAGTCATCGGTCTCTGTAAGCAATGTCTTCAAGGCTAAATGCTACCCGACACACTATTAAAGTGTGTATACAAGTACATACATACATACATACATACATACATACATACATACATACATACATACATACATACATACATACATACATACATACATACATACATACATACATACATACATTTATTCACAAATGCATCAATGCTGTCATTGCAGGCATGGGGATCATAGAACGATGGGTTTTGGATAGAGACTAAGTTTTTACTATCCGCCAAACAAACATGATTGTTCAATAGTAACGTAGTTTTGATTGGCTTGTGCAAAATCTAGAAACTGAAGCTCCCATGATCTTTAGGCCAGATGGATATACCCTGAATCTTTCTTTCTGAGGTTACCTACCACATAGAGTTAAAATACAACGTTAGGAAGAAGAATAGCTAAGTGTATTACATCGTCTCATAAAGATGCAAGAAATAAAAAGATGATAAACAAACTTTTTAATTGTTTATAGGTTCATTTTCGGTGTTTGTTGAAGAAAATGGTTACTAAGATACCGCTGATCTAAAGAAACAATTTATTTTTATAGTCATAAATGTATGACAATGTGCAATTGGTGACTATCTGCAAAGACTTTATGAATCTTTCTCTAACTTACGACCAGTATTATTATTATTATTATTATTATATATATATATATATATATATATATATATATATATATATATATATATATATATATATATATATATATATATATATATATAATGCACTAGTAAAGCATTTTTAAGATATTTCAAGTTTTGGTGTCCTAATACAGAAAAATCATAGGACCTTACAAATGTTGTAACGATAGTAATTGTGTTTACAGATGCTCAACTGAACAAACTTGTACAGTTGCAAACATTCTTACTGACGGCTGATACAATTTGGTGAATACGGAATTGCGGTTTGTGAAATAATCAGCATATGCATTAGACCTTGCCCACACTTCAAGTACGTACAAGGATGTGCATGCTCAATACATTTTGGGTTATAATGAATTATACAACCATGTTAAGCTTGCAAGTCGAGAACAAAGCAATTGAATCTAATTAATATTCAAATAAAAGTTAAAGGTCATTAGGATAGAGTCATATATAAAGACGGTTGTCATTGTACGAATCAGAACAGAATCCAGATTATTTCGGCATAACAACCTACAAGCGAAGTATACTGTGGAAACTAAAGGGTTGAAAATTCAAGGTAAATAGTCATTTTCTGTTTTTATACCATCATCGTCATTAATTTAATACATTGTAACAATGTTGTAACTTAGAAATCTCGAACCGAATTTTGTGTCAATGTGATTTGTTTTCGTATACATTTTGCGTGTCGATATTTTAAAAATGTAAACAGCTTTAAATAGCTTTTCAACAACCAAAACAAAAATAAAAGCAACAATTTTCAGCCGGGTCGAAGATGTTATTCCTTTTAGCTCGTATCAAAATGACGCATTCTCTAGGCATTAAAAGACAGAATGATTGAGATCTCAAAGTAGAGCTCTCAAGTACTATGCGTAGCTGCTTTTAACTGATTTGTAATACAATTTAGATATTTGGAACAATTTCGCGATCTATTTATGGATTGTTGAGAAAAAAAAGAATACTTTTGGGGGCGGGGCGGATGGGGGGGGGGGAATCATCTCTAGCATTTTCTTTCGTTCGCTTCTAAATTATGACGATTTAGCGATAAGAGCATCCTTAAATCGGAAATTAATTAACCTGTTAATAACACAAATTATTTATACCCCTTTTTTTCGAAAATTCGGAATTTTCCAGCCTTTTGACCGGACAAAATTAACCAAGGTTTGTCATGGGTTGTCCAAACATGAGAGCTAGAAGATGAATGCCATTACTCACGGTGCTGGTCCGATTCCTGCTTGGGGCGAATCATAACTCTCTAACCTGTTTGATTTTATTGGTGTCATTCTAAATCAATTTCTTTTATATAACCTCGTATCCACACATACAATATGTGATCCAGGGATAAGGGCTTTCGTCTCTGTTTGGTATATAGGTGTCAACTTGTGTTTATAATTACATGTATATAACTTGCTTTTCTAAATATAAATCCAGTGGGTGGGTGCTGAGTGTTTATCTCCGCTTGCCTTGCGAGATGATTCCCGTGCACCTCGAGTCCATTCCCTCCAAATTTCACCATCCTTCCTTTTTTGTGGATGAGCGCATGTCTGAGTGGTTTAGAGCGCTGATGCAAACGAGAACTAGACGATGGGTGCCATTACTCGCGGCGTGGGTTAGTTCCTGCTTGAGACAATATATAACTCTAACCTGTTTGATTATATTGCTGTCATTCAATACATACAGAGAGAGAGAGAGAGAGAGAGAGAGAGAGAGAGAGAGAGAGAGAGAGAGAGAGAGAATAAGCGTTATAGAACGCACACGTAAGGAACGATACTGGATACTACAATAGAAAACTCGTGGTGAGTTCGGCCTAGATGAAAAAGTCTAACGTTCCCAATTTAATTGTATAAAACTACAGCCAGGCACAAGTTTATCAGACGTACGCAATTTTTGCGATAATATTTACCCAAGGGAATATTACGTAAATCTTTTTATGTATTATTATTATTATTATTATTATTATTTTAACTCTTGTCCATTATCCCGCTTCACCAAGCTCTTGAATTGCTTCCTTAGTAACTCAATGTATAACTTTACCGGAATATAATTTTCATTGTACATTTTTTAGATGGCGTTGATTTTTCGCCACGCATGGTGTCCGTCCTTTGTTCCCAACCTGAAATGAGGACAAAACACTTTGGTTCTCTTCGTGATAGGCATGATAATACCTTCTTTCATTTTTGTTTACAGCTTTGTTGGGCTGATGGCAGCATAAAAAAGATATGTAGTTTACCCCCGTTTTAAGACCGTTTATTTATTTTGTCTTCTTTCTCTCTTCTATTTTTTATCCTTTGTTTGTACATTTCCCCGTCATTCAAACATGTAGGAGTCAAGAATTTCTCTTGGCTTCTGTGTTTAGTGTTTGATTTGTGGATGTAAATTGTTTATTCCCCTGACGAAGAGTTTGTTTAGCTCGAAACGTTGGGAAAGTATTTGGTTTTTGCGCGTTTGTAAATTTTTGTGTCAATATATATATATATATATATATATATATATATATATATATATATATATATATATATATATATATATATATATATATAGTGGGGGGGATTAATAAAGACGAAGAAAGTAAGTCAACAGAATAGGTGCAGATTTTGACTTTGAAAAGGCCTTTAAACGTTTTTTGATTGATATTCATTGCACAAAATGCAAGTCATTAAAAACTTGAACCTGCCATGATTCACCCCTTTCCGCCCTAGTTAGTGATCTGTAAGAGGAAAAACGCAGTGTATTATTTGGTTCCCAACAGAAGTATATTTAGAGGGTTGAACCCAACCTTGCATCACATCAACCGTGTAGTTTCACAATTTGGCGTAGCCCAAAATCCCCAACTGCTAGGCATGCACGGACTACGTAGGTATGACTATCATTTGTGTAATTCACCCTCTGACTCGAAAAGTGTGCAAATAGAAACAAAAATTGCCAGAAGAATAGACAAAAGAAAAAAACACCTATACCTCCGTCACCTTTCATTCGTGCAAAATATAATTTCTTTTCAAAACCGCAAACAATGTAACATTCAATAATACTAATATTATATGGATTCTCTAAAATTTCATCTGTTGTGCTTGATCATAATTTTCAAAGGAAATGGCGTCTCAACAATAATCTCCAGCACTCTGACGTCGCAGGTTGTAAATTTTAATAAACTCAAAGGAATCAGCGATATGCGGGTGGATGAAATTAATCAACAACAGGATTGGACGATTGCAAAATCAACACGCTCCTGGCAGTATATAAAATAAGAAAAGCCAGATACAAGGCATAGGTTTTGTACCACAGAATTCTAGACGTCAGGCAAGGAAAGAAAATTTGTGTCCAATTATCAGTTTTGAACAACAGGAGAGTATATTAAATAAGCCTATTATGAAACAGTTGCTGTTAATTGCTTTCCTTGGCCTTGCTGTTGCAGACAATCTCTGTAAGAACAGCCTTTTCTTGGAATGGAAAAGAGATCCTACAGACTGTTCTGTCTTTTACCTGTCTGTTGGAGACACTGTTGTATACATGTCCAGATGGAAAAGTGGCTGATGTCAAGGGAAAGGCGTGTGTTTCCAAGGGATCCATTCCTAACATATGTAAGTCGTCAATTATTCCATAGGATCGAATTTTCTTAGAAGGAAAATGCGGTATGTATGGGTACCGTACGCAAAACTCAACCCACTGATCTTGATCTTTCTTGCCATAAATAATCAATTATTAGAACTAGGATTTTACATATTTCTTGTTACTTGACTAGTCATCCAGCAAAATTAAATCTCCAACGACTCTAAACCCTTCTTTGCGAATCATTTTCTCATTCATTCGATCGATATTTTAGTATAACCAAACAACAAAAAGTTTTCCGCAGAAACCGGTTTCTCACCTACCTCCGTGTGATGATGTGTCCGTCTGTCCCCGGCGTAATTGACTCGCAAAAACTTAAAATCTAAATTTTAATGCAAAAATCATTAACATTGTTGAAAATGCCGCTTTCGCCGCCAGAAATGCGACTCCTATGTCTCGCCATGTTTAAACAGGTGAGACAATAATCACTGGATCTGTTGTTTGAATCCTGCAATTGAAACCTGTTAATAGTAACATTAAAGAAACGTGCGGGAGAAACAGCAAAACAAAATAAACATCACTACAAACCTGGGTCCGCAAGAATACGAAAAATACACAAACAAACAGACACACTAATTCAGGCCAAATTAGCACAAATAAAAAATCTGCGCAAACATAGTTTGGTACGATATTAAAATTATGTAGGACATATATAACTAAGCCCCTTTTCATTAGTATCTTCAGGACAAATATTTGCAATACATGTTGCAAATTATTGCTTCCTTACATAAGTCTTCGAGCAGTATTTAAATCTTTCGTCGTGACGTTTCAAGTGTCCGGATCATAGCTGTTATAGCAAAATTTTTTTAAAACAAACAACAGTTGGTTCATTATACGGCTGCATATACATGAAACACACATGATGTTCGCAGTTCCATTAAATGCCTCATATTTCTCCTCATTTGATATTTATGTTCCAGATTGCCTCGACACAACTTTGTTTTTTAGGTCGCGATTTTCCACCAAAATCTTGTATCGCTTCCTCAAAGAATAATGACTTTTTCCGTGGAATATTATTCATTCAGAGAATTATTCACATCCTATTATTATCGCTAATGCTTTATGTCGTATATGAAGAAAATCAAATGACAATTAAATAGTCCCATCCCTCTATTGATAATATGCAACTCACTTTGCGAAAATAGAAAATTAAGTAAATGTTGACCTGGAGAATTATTGTTCAGAATAATAATAATAATAAATAGTAGAATACAAACATCTGTATTCTGTTTCACTTCTTTCGTCCACTGATATTTAATTTCTAACGCTTTTGCATCAAAACTTACTAGGTATAATGATTTGGTATAAGAAAAAATATATGCCCCAATGAAGACAAGGGTCGGAGACTAAAATAGTTATATATGTGTATTATCGTTCCACAAGGTTCAGAATAGCTTTACACACATAAATCATGCACTTTTTATTCCTACAAACAATACTTTTTCCTGTTGAATAGGTACAGAGTTTGGCATTGAGCGGAAGGAACGTGACGAAAATTTAGAATCAACACCTACATGTAAAATTGGCGACTCTGCTACTAACGGTGAAAGCTGTGCTAAATTCCTGGAGTGCACGAAAGCATAAAATGGATCACTTGTCATGCAAGAGCGCGAGTGTCCATATCCGCTTTTGTATGACATTACATCCAGAAAATGTGATAGCTACCAACATGTTGAGTGTGGAAACCGTCCTGAGCCCAGAGATCCTTGTAAGTATTTTTTTCTTCAAAACAAATGAGACTTGTAATCACAATTTGAAACTCTGCAAACTTATGCAAAGAGAATACTAATTCCACTGAATCAAAAAACGATGACTTTTTTATATCTTCAAAAAGTTTCAGACAAATCTTGAAAGAAACTTCAAATCCTTTGGATATGACTATCAGATATAATTATAATAAAGTTAGTGGTTCATTCTTCCGGGTAGGTAGGGATTTAAATTAAAGCAGGGTTTGATTATTTGCATGCATATAGGGAAGGGTATATGTGTTTTGCAAACGGTAAAGGATAGATAGAATGTATGTACGTTATATTTTGCAATTATCACCACCACTACCCCAGTTTCCACTACTCCCAAATTAAATGTGAAATGTCGTTTATGCTTTAAATCAAGAGTGTGCATATCACAAAAGGTTCATGTTCAAAAAAAATATTATGTTATGAGGGTATAAATACCCAAAGAGTTTCTGGTTTCTGTATTCTACTCCTATCAATCCATAACAATAAACCAGTGTTTTACAGATTAAATATTAAATCTAAAGAATTTATTAAGAATTTACAATCCCCCACCCCCACCATCACCCAACCCCCACTCCCACCAAAAAAAAAAGAAATACAAAAGTTTGATTAATGGTAAGCCTTGTTCTCATAACTAGATTTTTGACTAAAATACTCGACAAAACGAGACATGTACAGATATCCTCTTTCTTTTTTATCTTCTCGTGAAAACAATTTTTAGTAATATATCTATCAGTTTCTCCAAAACAGATCTGCTTTTAATTTACAGGTGAATATGAGTCTAACCAGTGCAAGAATGCCATGTGCATTCCATGTCATGTGCGCTATCCCAGTTGTACTGAACTGCCTGATGGGAAGAATCCCTGGATTGGAAAAGAGTGGTCCCCATTTTACGTCATATGCCATCAGGGCCGTGTAACCTTGCAAGCACAATGTCCTCATAGTGATACCGGCTACCAGATTTTCAACCCATACAGTCGAGAATGTGTTGAATTTTATTTGAACAATCGTGCAAATTAATATGATATTGAAATTAAATAAATGATTATGGTATGGATTACACTTAATATTTACTCACCACATCTCATTTCAGCATGAGATTCCATTAGTTTTCTTTTTCGTCAAATTATTTTCACTATCTTCTGTTGATATTTATTGTATATTTTTAAATAAGCATTCCTTTTATATGTATCTGCCTTCTTCTTTATGAAATGTATTATACAATAAAATGTTTTGACACATATTAATGTTGTTTTATCTCAATGTTGGTTTTAACATTTTAAATAAAAATGTGTGTTTTGCACAAAGTATTCAAAACACTTTGCTTCATTTTAGCAGTCTAGAGGCTATTTGATACATGTATACAGCTAGTCATTAATCTGAATATGGATGTAAGATGACTTTTGCATTATTTTCAACTACAACTGAGCTGATAGAAAGCACTTTTTGAAAATGATAATTTTTAATTCATAAATTTTCAGTACAATTACAATTTTAGCACAAATGTGGACAGTAGTGTTGCAATGATGCATTTATTTCCACATTTATAATGGGACAGTTTATCATAGAAGACAGTCAATTTATTAATATGCAAAACATTATGGATAATCAATCTGCCAATTAATTAAATTAGTACACATCAAATTCTTAATGGATTGCATTTCCTATATTAACTATATAGCTGTTGCACTCAAATGAAATGACTGGAATCTTTAGTGCAAATGACCTTTCCGGAACCGGCCAAAACAGACCGGTTTATTTAACATCCTACGCAAAAGACAAGTGGATCAATTCAATAAACATTTTACTTTCTCTTTAGGATTTAATGTTGGTTTCTACTGAATGCAAGTAACTATCTTCACTGGTTAGCTAGTCCCCAGGAAAATTCAGAGAACAAATAATTATTTTCTTATGGACTATAATAGGATACAATTAGCTTAGTGATACCTCAAGACAAAGCAGCACAAAATATTTAAATGAATGTTGCATAAATGTTTAATTCAAAACATTACTTTGTTGTGGGTTGAATGTCACTGATTCTACGTCATTTTTAATTGGTTTTACAATATTAGTTAAAATATGAACTGATCTATTTTATTTTCTTCATATAAACAAAATTCGGATAACAAGAAGAAAAACGAGTTTTGCTCCAATTATACATACATTGTGCCATATGCTTGTGGTGCAAATAACTTTGAGCTAAAAGTGATGGATGCATCACTCAATACAAATTGTCGTGCAGGGACTTAAACAGAGGATATCAAGGTTAGGGCAAGAGGGGTATTCCGGGACCATAACTCCTCTAAATGATAATGTGGAATGCTGGAAATTCTCTCCGTTCATGGTCTCGTCAGCATAAACCTGCATAATAAATATGGTTGAAATCCAAAATTACTTACTAAAGTTATGCTGCGGAAACGAAAGTTAGGAGGAAGATATTCAGGGACCATAACTATCCTAAATGATATTTTTGAAACTCATTTAATGTCTCCTTAATATAAAAAATGCAATATTTGGTTGAAATCCACAATCCTTAGTCAAGTTATATTGCAGAATCCAAAGTCAGAAGGATGGACTATTGGTGGCCATAATACCTGTAAATGATGTTGCAGAAAACAATATGTGTCTTTCAAGGCCTTTTCAAAGTAATGGTTCATGCTAACTTTTGTTAAAATCCAAGAATCCTTAGTACAATTTTGCTGCAGAAACCCAAATTAGAAAGATCAGAAATAAGCTGCCATAAAATCTGTAAATGATGTACTGGAATGTTTAAAATCCAAATAATTCTGAGGATTGAACATTATTGGGACATAACTTCTGCAAATAATGTCGAGGACTGTAGGAATTCGAACCAATTTAGCATCTTTTTAAAAGCAACACTATACAGTTTCGAATGATTGAGCATTAGGTTCGTTACTTTGTTTTGTTTTTTTGTTGTTTTCTTTTGCGTGTAGGTGGCAGGGTAAGTTTTATTGATATGAAGAATATGACAAATACATGTAATACATTAAATATTGAAACAGTATGTCAGCTACTTTTCAATAAGACAAATAATATCGGCAAATCGAGACAATTATGTATATCATTGTACGACGAAAGATGAATGCTAAGAAAAGAAGGAAAGAGAGGAGAATACGAAAACAAAAAATATATATTGTTTATATATATATTTATCATGTGAGCTTACTAATATATATATATATATATATATATATATATATATATATATATATATATATATATATATATATGTATATATATATATGTATATATATATGTATATATATACATATATATATATATATATATATATATATATATATATATATATATATATATATATATATATATATATATATAGTAAATATCGGCATTTCAACAAAACAAATATATGAATATGCATATACACTCATTCACGAAAAAGACCACCAATGTATCTTTAACATTATGTATTACATTTCATCTTTTCTTAATGGAAATCTACATCGGAGAGCATACGTTTGCTTGCCAATATGAACATTCTGGAAACAGACGGTAAATTCAAAGGCCTGATATGGAGAATAAATAGATACTCTCTGACCCAATTACCTGTTTGTATGATAACCATCTTTTGTCAAACTTTTCCCATGTACAGTTTCTATAAGCACTATATTTTTCCACATTAAAATTCAAAGCTGCAATTTGTTTTTAGCTAAGAGACAAACATGACATGTTTCTATTATTATGTATATTATGTATATGCAAAACATATACTATTTTGCATATAGAATTATTAATTACTTCATCAGTCTGAGTTTTCTCTCTAATTCCAGAAGATAATATTCATTTTCCAAAGTATTCATGTGACTACACTTACTTTAAGAGAAAAATCTACCTAACAATCACAAAAGATATAAGATATTATCTCTGCATGCAACATACAAAAAGAAGAGACCTTCTTTAAATCAATTCTATTGTTCTGAGAAATACATTCCCAATCCGTCCTGAATTAACCTTTACATCAATTGACCGTCCTCTCAATTTACAGAATATATTCCTAAAAATAGGTTTGTCTAAACAAAGTAAATAATCTTCCATAAATATATATGGCTTTTATATCCTATATAATCTCAGTTTGTCCATGCTATTCACATCTGCATGCAAGTTTTGCGTAGGGGCAATGTTTTATGATACATTTACAAGTGAAATGGGTCTCTAGTTTGAAATATGCTTCTTAGGTTTATCACCTTTCGGTCCAATACTCTTAAAAACAAAATGTTTAAAATTATACGGTGAATCCATCATATCCCTGTGAGTTTTTCATTAGGCGTGTTTGGTAAAATATATGCAGCTTCCATATATGATATAGAATTGTTTAAGGAATTTACATCATTCAGTCTAGCAATGTCAGAATAATTAAGTAACGTTTCAAGATTGACAGGATCAACTTCACGCTTTTTATATAAATTTATATAAAATTACTTTCCTTTATCCAAAATTTCTTTCTGATTGTTTGCTAAAGAACCATTGCTTTTGACAGGAGGGGGCATTATTTTACTTATGTAATTTCTTTTTTTCTAAATTCCAGAAGTTTTTAGTCATTTTCTCTCCGTCTTGAATACATATAGCTGTCGACCTAACCCTCACATCATCCGTCCTTCTATTTCTAATATCTTCTTTCTTTTTTCCTCCAGTTTTCGTAGTTCATTCACATCGCTTTTCTCTTCTAATATGCTTATGTCGCAATTTGTTGATTTCCCTGATGGAAGAATTTCAAAGAAATGTTGAAAGTTTCAAACATGTTTGAAATCAGATATAAGTATATTCTCAAAAGAATTAAATTCTACAACACATACATATTGATGCTTAACTTTTTAGATGCCTTCTTTAACTCTTCTCACATATTCAGGGTATTTTAATAATGAATTATGAAATTTCCATATTCTGTCTAATTTATCTCGAAAACTATCTTTGTTTTTACAAGAGAATGATTAGTCCTATATCCTGGTTCATTTCTTACCTCTGCAATAATTGTAAATACATTTTCTATCGCAAGAAAAAAAGTCCTGTCCTGCTTGTATAACTGGGTTACCTTTCCTTCAGGTATACCTATGGAACTCTAAATTATGTTCAATCGATACATCTACTAAGATATGTTTTATGCATATATCTAAGTCTGCTTCTCTTGCTCTTGGGTTATATAAATTATTATAATTGAAAGCATCTATATTTGGATGAACCACAAGATTTAAATCTTCCCCAGTTAAAACAAAATCATGTTTAAAATCAAATATATCTCTATTAATCTCAATACAAAAATCTGGATTGTCTCTTTTTGGTCCACAAATATTTAAAAGTGCAAATCTGCAGGTTTCAATGGTTATTTTCATGACAAGCTTATTAGCCGTGTTATCTTTCTTTTTTCTATCGAAGGTGAACTAAAAATTACTATTCAATAATATAGCCACACCTCTTGAAGTAGTAGAGTGTGAACTAAAAGCAAACATTCATATCCCCACGAAAACTATGTGAAATGATGACATTGTTTTCAGTAAAGTGGGTATCTTTAAGAAAATATATTGAATGCTTTTCATTTTAAGAAAATTGCATACATATCTTCTTTTCTTGAGATAGTCCAACCCCTGACAATTTAATGCGGAAATATTTATTGACATGGACATAAACTTTAAAAACGTTTATATTACACTTATTATTATTTGTGTGCAAAGACCATAAAGGAATTATGTAAGGCTGATTTTGAAAATCACAACAATGCACACTGATGAAGTTTAACAATAATGTTGCACTTTGTACAATATCAAGAATACTGTTAATAAGGTTGGTGGTGACCTGCTATACCGACAACATTGAGGTGTGTCCCAGCTGAGTAAGTTCAGAGCGATCAAAACGGAATTTGCCTTGATGTTTGAAGAAATAGTAAGTGTAAGAGAAATTATAGTGCATGAATGAAGAAAAGAGAAGAGAATACAATGTAACAAAACAAACATTTGGAAGCAACGTGTAGAAAAGGACCAATGATGACATTAAGAAACAGAAGGTGCAGATTTAACTAAAAAAGAAGAAACATGGACACATATTAAATAAATATATAAAAAAAACTGTCGGAGAATAACACCACCTTTGGTACACCCACAAAATGCATAGAAGAAAGGCCAAACTATAATACGGCACAATATACGTTAACTTCTTAAGGACAGGTCATTCACAGTTAAGTATGTACATAAATCAGGGTAGATATGAATATTTGGAGATGTGGTCAAGCAAACGAAACTTTGAGTAACTTGTTTCAGCATTCGCAAGTCTTTCGCTCTATGCATTGAAAGCATATTTCTGTGCAGGTCTCCATATACATGAAGCCTTTTCCTTACAAGTCTACGTAATGGTAATGATACAGTTACTAAATCAGACATAAAGAATGCACTCAAATTAACCAATCCCTGCAAACGTTTACTTGTAAAGGACCTACCCGCGACAACAGCAGTTAGAACAGCATTCACATTTTAAACTACCAATACCTCTTGGTGGGAGAATAAAACTCATAAACGTGAGCATGGACATGTTCAGCATACAATTATCTTCATACAAGGTCATACCTCTCTCTCTCTCTCTCTCTCTCTCTCTCTCTCTCTCTCTCTCTCTCTCTCTCTCTCTCTTCATTTTGTACATAACTTGCTTTAACTTCTCATCACGGGTTTCCTGATTTAATTCGTGAAGAATTATATCATCAAAAAGATTGCAGCCCCTTCGCAATAATGCTTGTAACCATACTGACTCTTGTGAATTAAAATATTGTGATAAGTCTTCATGTTAAGGTACCTGGTGATTTCCCCCAATTTAAATCCAGCTTGCAAAAGACAGTGAGTTGTGTGTTGTTCGTTTTCTGTAGCGTCTCATCTATAGACGAGATACTGTCTTTCTCTAACTAGTGCTTTATTGACCTGTCGTATATTCACGCACAAGTGAATATCTCCATTTGATTTTGTTACCACCTCTACAGGGTTGACCCATTGCGTAGATTTATTCCCTTTCTCTAGTATATCCAACTGTTTCGTCTCATCAAACTTTTGCCCCACTTTTTCTAGCAGACTGAATGGTAGTTGTATGTGGCTGTTACTATTTCATCAATGTATAGTTAGAGTTCATAGTCAGTCACTATTCCTACACCTTCAAAAGCAATAGTTGTAAGTTATATAGATATTTTTTTCCATAAGGTTCATGTCATATCGCAACTTCAGAATACTAATTTGATTGCTGTCTCCATTACTTGACTGGGTTAGCCTTTGTCCTCAATTACAATGTACTTTGCAGTTGTGCTTACTGCTGGTTTAACATGGACTTCTGCAGTGAATTTTTCTTTCACTTTGTATGTGATTCCGTGTGGGCACATCTATTATCACTATTCCTAGATGTGCATTTTATATGCTATGCTTTCAAATTTTCTCATAGATGACAATATACAATTTTGCTATTGGCTCAAAACTCTATCATCATCTTGATAGGAACTCCACTTATATTCACCGTAATTATTTCACACTGAGTGTCGTTAATAGTGAATGCATATTCGTCATTGCTCTCAATTTATACACCATTTGTGTATTGTACTGTATCTTTCTTGTCATTATTTCCAATTCTGTTCTTTCGTTCTTTCCTTACTGGGTCTTTGGTTACGTTTGTTCGGCAACATAACCGTAAATGCCCAACGTTATGACATTTATTGCAATTTTTGTTCATTGCTGGACATCTTTTATCTTGTTAAAAATATTTTTCATTTCCACATCTGTAATATGTTTCAGACTTTGGTTTCTCAGCTGATTTTCTTTTTCCCTTGCCGACAGCATCAAAACTGTTTACTACAGATTTCCTGCTTCCACTTTTATTGTTCAATAACATGTATGTTTCCTCTATCACCTTTGCTATTTCATGCAGATTTTCTAAAATCAATCTTATAGACTTGCTCCAATAGGTTATGTCTTGTAGAACGTTTGGCTTGCATCAATGAATTATTTGATCTCTTACCTGCTCATCAGTCTTATTCCCATATTTTGCAACTAACCGCCTTTTAATGTAATCTTGTCTCACACTGATCGATAGCTTCGCTGTCATTTTGTGTCTCTTCTTAAATTGTACCTATCAAACGGAACTTTAGCGTTAGGCTTAAAACTGCAGTATAAATGTACCGACTTTTATTTTTACATTCTCGTGTATCCGCATCGCAATCATACACCTTACGACGTATATTAGGCTGTCATTGTACTATAAATAGGATTTATTTAACATTACACTCGCCGTTAACAACTTTATTTTTGCAAATAAAAAATGTTTCCGCTGACTGAACAACGTTTGGTTCTAAATTTGTAAGGTATAAAGGAATTAAATAATCCTCAGCTAGATAGTAACTGGGCCAGGTAAATACTTTAGAAGACCGGAGGTGTTGTACGATTCATAAAGGAACGGGTCCCGACTATAGTTAGCATGAACCAATGATTTTCTTTTATTTGAAAGCTAACTGAAGCAAAATTTGCACACATGTAATGCTATTAAATAGAAGCATAAAACATGTTTCTTTATTAAAATATGTAAGACATTTATTTTTTTATGAATTTTGTTCTAACAACGTCAACATAATACTGTTTAACAATTACCTACTTTTGTGTCAAAAAGTTGTACCATACCCAGCATTTTTATTTGTAGAGACATCTGAACCAGATTTGGCACATTGATAAAGATAATTTAGCTGTTTATAAAATCCTAGATTTTTTAAATTTGGACACAAAATATATTTTCTATATTTTTTTAAATATATTACAATTATAGCAATTGTTTAACATTTTTGTGTTAGTTTTGAGCAGATGATCCAGAGACACGAAATTAATTATTATATGGAGAGATAATCAAATGAATTTTGCTTTGCACAGACTTTTACTGAAGGAAAATTTTAATTTACAGATGCCCGTAGTCAAACAATGTCATAAATAGTTGAATTTCCCCTGTTTCAAAAGTCGCAGTATTAGTACTTAACACTGCATGAAAAAAAAAGAAGGAAATAGTGTTCAAGCCATGGAAACCTTTTACAGTGTTTTTGTCTTTTACATTGTGTTTGCTCCCTCTTATCTGAAAAAAAGTTATCATTTCATACTGAGCATGTCATTGTAGAAGAAATGCAATATTCAACAAAACCTGTCTTCTTTTTTTTCATAGCGGTATACATAAAAACTATGGCATTTTTCACCCCAAAATCCTGTTCAGCATATGTGATAGCTACCAACCATGCTAAATCCTCTTTTAATTTAAATATAACCACATACCAAAGTCACAAGGAAGACATAGTTTCTTTTTACAACAGTATGGTTTCCCCTGTTAATGATACTCATGCTGCTGATACTGATAGCTGTTTGGAACTCCACTAGAGCAGAGCTTAAAATCAGTTGGAAAGTGAGTAATTATGAGCAGACACTTCTGAAAAGAATTTAGACTGTTTTACCTTTCCTTCCCTATCGATTATTCAACCAACCAAATGTTAATGTCAGTGTCCAATTCACTAAAGTTCTCATGACATGGGGGCCGCTAGCTTTAAATTATCAACTTCCGGTTTGCACATGGCCAACCCTTCCATAGATATCAAGGGTAGTTCAAACACTTCACGGCCATTACAGATAAAATCCTTGAAGGTATATATTGTTCATTTATTACGCTTCAACAATATCCTAATATTAAATCAGTGCAGATGCTATTAGCAAGGAACTAATCTTTCTGAAAATTTCAAAACGATCTTTTACCTACTTTCCAGAACGTATTGTGACTGCACTACGAGTTTAATGTATCAAGAGTTCCAATTGGCTATTAATTTTAAACAACAAATGAAAATAAATCTAAGAAATGGCGTAATCGAAAACCCCTGAAAAGCCAGTCAACGTGGACATGAAAGTGAGGCTCTTTTTTAGGGCAGTAAGAGTTCCGTCCCTTGTTGGTACATGTTATTATAGTATTCGCACACCCTCACGTTCGTTTAAATCCCCTACCACCACGACCCCACCACCATCACCACCACCACCCATTTTATAAACAAAAAGCATGAGGACAGTTCAAAATGGCCACTATTTACAGCCAGATTGTTTCTATCCTAGTATTTAACGGAAAAGCAGAGGCAGTTCAGAGAGGGATCAGTCAATACGAGAGTCTCTCGGAAGTTATCTCCCATTAACCATTCCTATACAACACCATCTTTACACAAAACCAATTGTAATACATGCTTATAAGCGTAATGGTAGCAAAGTCCAACCTTTTAACTAAAAATTAAAAAGTTTTAAAATGAACATACCATAGTTTTTAATTCTATTGAAAAAAGATATACAATTTTGATTGTTGATCTCTGAGTTTTGTAGGTAAACTCAGAAAATACCAAATTACAGGAAATATTTGAAAACCAATTGAAGAAAATAGGAATACGTTTTCTCCAATAATAACCACAAAGGAGATGATACGTGCACGAAGTTAAATATTATAACAGTGGCGAATCCTGGGAGGGCGATTTTAAACGATATTTCTTGATCCGCTCCTGTATTGTGGAATTCATGTTTCCATGATTGTATTATATTAGGACCAAAGAAGTGTAACTTAAAAGATAGCTTCATTCCGCGCTGTACTTTGGAGAGAGGCTTCTTTCAAATAAAATAAAAGATTTTTTAAAAACTCAATACTAAGTGGAAAGAAGTTTTTTCTAGCTGTGGATTTGACTTTTGTGATATCAAACTTTTGTCTCTATGCAAATAAATCAATAATAAGTGATACAAAACACAAATTCTATGCTTTTGATTTTGTTCATGATGGACTGGACCTTCTTCTTTTCTTTGCGTGTTTGTCAATGTTTTCATTCTATATTTTTTTTAAATCATATATTTCAACTGTCGATCCCAGTTAAGGAAATCAATTTGACCTCATCGTGTTTCACTGCCTTTCTGATTTGAGTTAGATAACGTCAAGATACTAGTATATCCAGCGGCGGCATTTTTGCCAAATAGTATTGTCTTCTTCAAAACATTTCATTTGGATTGCATCAAGCACTGTGTCCTCTTTTTTCTGCTTCTTTAATCAATTATCTTCTCTACCTTCATGCATGAGATGGAAAAAAAGTGCAATGTTTTGCCTGAAGTCAATTTTATTGACAAGCACTTCTTTATATCCATTAAAGGATACTAAATAGACTAGTTTATTACTAAAGGTAAATTAATGTCCCAGTCATTGTTAGGCTTGTCTTAGTGTGCATAATGGTCATAGTGGCAGAAGGATGTAAGCCTTCAAAATATTGCCGGAAACTATACAAGGTCAAACTGCATGTGGATAATATCGAAATGTATTTGTCAAGTAAAGTTATAAAGTGGAAACTGACACTAGGTCGCATGATTCAACTCCAGCAGTGGTCATAACGGTGAAAAGAGTAGCAAAAAAAATTGACAATCGAAGTTGAACTAGATATTCTTGATATGAATCTTTGATAACAAAAAGAAAAAAGAAAATTAAATCCATGAACCTACGCATAAGCGTAAGATTATCCACGAATTACCATTCCATTATAAATGTCACTCAGCTAATAATAATCAGAGTGCGATATTCGGATTTACTTCTTCATTCGATTTGGTGATTTTCTTAATTTGAATCTTTATCGTTATAGGTCTTTGAATATTATAGTAAACAAAAATCCATTTAACGCGGCTAGTTTGATCTAGGAGCACACATTCACAGTAAATTATCCTTACCATTTATTTTAAAGATTTCCAAAGACTAATTTTGATAAATTCTACAATTGTGCCACTTAAGTATTTTATGCAGGGTGAACGAAAAGAACCGAATAAACAGAATTTGTTCTCCTTTTTGGAAACAGGGCTTAAATTGTATTCACTATGATAAAATCATGAATTTTGCGTCGAATATAAAACTTGGGGCGGAGGTGTGACTAGAGAAATTTCTAACGTGATATAATTTGATAGTTATATTTCCTTGCTTCGGAATCTAATTAACAACTCTAGCATGCAGTGTTCGAGTCTAAAGCATACAAATTAGCTATAAGAAAGAATCAAATTTATAGAAATTCTCTACCAATATTATTCTCTTTGTAATTTGTATTTTCAAAATCTGTCTATCTAATGTATATATATATATATATATATATATATATATATATATATATATATATATATATATATATATATATGGCTTTAGTAAGGCCGCTGCTTAGAATCGTATTGAATAGGGTAATTGTGTCATCGATATATTGTAATTCTGAAGAGAAAAAAGATCATATGATATAGATAATATATACCGAATATAACTTCTAAAATTAATTTAATATACTTAATATCATTTCCTAGATCTATATTTCTAAACACACACTTAATATAATTTCCGACGTCTGTAGAGTGAAATAAATTCGAAACATGGGGTATTATTTACATTATACTGTCACCATTATGTTCAACTATGGAAAAAATACAGGTAACACCTACATTTCTCAATTAATTAATTATTACGCGTTGAGATTTCAATTTATAATCAAAATGATCGCCTTGTGATGTTTTTGGAGGTGTTGAAATTATTCCAAGAAATAAAAGATCCTGTTGCAATTATTTATATATATATATATATATATATATATATATATATATATATATATATATATATATATATATATATATATATATATATATAGTTTATGTGTGTGTGGATAAAGAGGAAATAAGTAACTCAGCGGAAAATTGCAGTTTTGGACTTTAAATAAGATTTTAAACGTTTCTTGACTGATCTTCATACCATAAAATGCAAATCATTAAAATGTTGCAGCTGGTTTGATTCACCCCTTTCCGCCCTAGTTAGTGACATGCAAGAGGGAAAGTGTTGTCTATTATTTGATTCCCAACAGAAGTATATTTAGAGGGTTGAACCCCACCTTCCGTGACGTTAACCGTGTAGTTTTACAATTTGGCGTAGTTCAAAATCCTCAAATGCTAGGCAAGCACAGACCACGTAGGTATGACTATCACTTGTGTAATTCACCCTCTGACTCCGACAGTGTGCAAACGGAAAGAAAACTTGCCAGAAGAATACACAAACGAAAGAATCACTTATACATCCGTCACCTTTCATTCGTGCAAAATATATTTTCTTTTCCAATCCGCAAACAATGTAACATTCAATAATACTAATATTATAGGCATTCTCTGAAAATTTCATCTCTTGTGCTTGATCATAATATACCAAGGAAATGATGTATCAACGATATTCTCCAGCACTCTGACGTCTGCAGGTTGTAAAATGTAGTAAATTCAAAGGAATCACCAGTATGCGGGTGGGTGAAATTAATCAGGAACGGGATGGGACGATTGCAAAATCAACACGCTCCTGACAGTATATAAAATAAGAAAAGCCAGATACAAGGCATAGGTTTTGTACCACAGAATTCTAGACGTCAGACAAGGAAAGAAAATTCGTGTCCAATTATCAGTTTTGAACAACAGGAAAGTAAACTAAATAAGCCTATTATGAAACAGTTGCTGTTAATTGCTTTCCTTGGCCTTGCTGTTGCAGACAATCTCTGTAAGAACAGCCTATTCTTGGAATGGAAAAGGGATCTTACAGACTGTTCTGTGTTTTACTTGTGCGTTGGAGACACTGCTGTGAAGTATACATGTCCAGATGGAAAAGTGGCTGATGTCAAGGGAAAGGCGTGTGTTCCCAAGGAGTCCATTCCTAACATATGTAAGTTATCAATTATTCCATAACATCTAATTTTCTTAGAATATAAATGCTGTACGTGTGGGTACCGTATGCAAAACTAGACCCACTGATCTTCATCGTTCTTGCCATAAATAATCAAATATTAGAACTAGAATTTTACATATTTCTTGTTACTTTACTGGTCATCCAGCAAAATTAAATCACAAACCACTATAAGCCCTTCTCTGTGAATCATATGTTTTGTCAATCATTCGGTCGATCTCTTAGTATAACCAAAAAACAAAAGTTTTCCGTTCAAACCCGGTTTTTACACCCACGTCCGTGTACTGATGTGTCCGCCACCCCCCGCCTTAAATGACTCGCAAAAACTTGAAATCTAAATTGTAATGCAAAAATCTTAAACATTGTTAAAAATGCCGCTTTCGCCGCCAGAAATGTGACTCCTATGTCTCACCATGTTGACACAGGTCTCCCGTTATAATTCTGCAATTCAAACTTGTGCATAGTAACATTGACGAGATGTGCGGGAAAAACAACAGAACAAAATACACATCACTCCAAACCTGGGTCCGCAAGAATACGAATGGTATACAAACACACAGATACACTAATTTAAGCCAGATTAGCACAAATAAAACATCTGCGCAAAAATAGTTTGGTACGATATTAAAATTATGCAGCTATGATCTAGACACTTGAAACGTCATGATGACAGATTTAGATACAGCTCGAAGACTTATGTAAAGAAACAATAATTTGCAACATCTAATGCAAATATTTGTCCTTAAAAAATCTATGAAAATGGGCTTACTCATATATGTTATTTTTTTGTTTTTGTTTTTTACAAGCAAGCAACTGTTGCTTCATTTTACGACTCCATATGCATGGAACATACAGGAGGTTCGCAGTTCCATTAAATGCCTGATATTTTTCCTCCTTTGATTTTTATGTTCCAGATTGCCTTGACACAACTTTTTTTTTTTTCATCGCGATTTTCCACCATACAATTGTAATGTTTCCTCACAGGGTAATGACTTTTACGTGGAATATTATTCGTTCAGAATTAATATACATCCTATTATTATCGCTAATAGTTTATGTCTGTATATGAAAAATATCAAATGACAATTAAATAATCCCTTCCCTCTATTGAAAATATGTAACTCAATTAGTGCAAATGGAAAATTAAGTAAATGTTGACCTGGAGAATTTTTGTTCAGAATATTAATAATAATAATAATAGCGTACAATCATCTATATTTTGCTTCACTTTTTTCTTCCACTGATATTTAATTTCTAACTCTTTGGCATCAACACTTATTGGGTATAATTGATTTGGTATTACAAAAATATATGCCCAAAAGATGACAAGGATCGAATATTAAAATCGTTCAATACGTGTATTATCGTTCCACTCGATTCAAAATAGCTTTACACACATAAATCATGCACCATTTTTACAAATATTACATTTTCCTGTTGAATAGGTATAGAGTTTGGCATTGAACGGAAGGAACGTGACGGAAATTTAGAATCAACATCTACATGTAAAATTGGCGACTCTGCAATACACAGTGGAAGCTGTGCTCAATTCCTGGAGTGCACGAAAACAGAAAATGGAGCCCTTGTCATGCAAGAGCGCGAGTGTCCATATCCGCTTTTGTATGACGTCACAACCGGAAAATGTGATAGCTATCAACATGTTGAGTGTGGAAACCGTCCTGAGCCCAGAGATCCTTGTAAGTATTTTTTTCTTCAAAACAAAAGAGACTTCCAATCACAAACTGAAACTCTACAAACTCTTGCAGAGAGAATTTTGATTCCACTGAATAAAAAAAAAACATGACTTTTTTTAAATGTTCAAAACGTTTCAGACAAATCTTGAAAGAAATTTCAAATCTTTTGGATATGACTATCAGATATAATTGTAATAAAGTTAGTGGTTAATTTTTCCGGGTAGGTGGGGGATTAAATTCAAGTAGGGTTCGATTTTGTGCATGCATCAGTGAAGGGTATTTGTGCATTGCTAAAAGTAGCGGATGGGTAGAATTTCTGTAGATTATATCTTGCAATTATCACCACTACCACCCCAGTTTCCACCACTCCCAAATTAAATGTGTGCTGTTATTTATGCATTAAATCAAGAGTGTGCACATCACACAAAGTTCATGTTCAATGAAATATTATGTTATGAGGGTATGAATTCCCAAAGAGTTTCTTGTTTCTGTATTGAACTCCTATCAATCCATAACGATAATTTCACTATTTTTAAAAATAAAATACTCGATCGAAAGAATTAATTAAAAATTTACCACCCCTACTCCATCACTACAACCCACACAAAAAAAGAAATACAAAAAGTTTGATAACTGGTAAGCCTTGTTCTCTTAACTAGACCTGGGACTAAAATTATTCGACAAGACGAAAGATCTACAGATATCCTCTTTCTTTTTTTATCTTCTAGTGAAAACAATTTGTAGTAATATATCTGTCAGTTTCTCCAAGACTAATCTGCCTTTAATTTACAGGTGAATATGAGTCTAACCAGTGCAAGAATGCCATGTGCATTCCATGTCATGTGCGCTATCCCAGTTGTACTGAACTGCCTGATGGGAAGAATCCCTGGATTGGAAAAGAGTGGTCCCCATTTTACGTCGTCTGCCATCAGGGCCGTGTAACCTTGCAAGCACAATGCCCTCATAGTGATACCAGCTACCAGATTTTCAACCCATACAGTAGAGAATGTGTAGAATTCTATTTGAACAATCGTGCAAATTAATATGATATTGAAATTAAATACTGTGATTATTTTATGGTTTACACTTAATATTTACTCACCACATCTCATTTCAGCATGAGATTCCATTGATTTTTATCGTCAAATTATTTTCACTATCTTCTGTTCATATTTATTGTATAGTTTTAAATAAGCATTCTTTTTATATTTATCTGCCTTTTTCTCCACGAAATATATTATACAATAAAATGCTTTGTGACGTATCAATGTTGTTTTATCTCATTGTTGTTTTTAACATTTTAAATAAAATCCGGATGGAAATTTGTATTTTGTGCAAGAGGATATTTGGTACATCTATCTAGCTATCTATCTGTTTACGTGATAGTCATTAATCTGAACATGGATGTAAAATAAACTTTGCTTCATTTTAGCAGTCTAGAGGCTATTTGATACATGTATACAGCTAGTCATTAATCTGAATATGGATGTAAGATGACTTTTGCATTATTTTCAACTACAACTGAGCTGATAGAAAGCACTTTTTGAAAATGATAATTTTTAATTCATAAATTTTCAGTACAATTACAATTTTAGCACAAATGTGGACAGTAGTGTTGCAATGATGCATTTATTTCCACATTTATAATGGGACAGTTTATCATAGAAGACAGTCAATTTATTAATATGCAAAACATTATGGATAATCAATCTGCCAATTAATTAAATTAGTACACATCAAATTCTTAATGGATTGCATTTCCTATATTAACTATATAGCTGTTGCACTCAAATGAAATGACTGGAATCTTTAGTGCAAATGACCTTTCCGGAACCGGCCAAAACAGACCGGTTTATTTAACATCCTACGCAAAAGACAAGTGGATCAATTCAATAAACATTTTACTTTCTCTTTAGGATTTAATGTTGGTTTCTACTGAATGCAAGTAACTATCTTCACTGGTTAGCTAATCTCCAGGAAAAATTAGAGAAAAAAATCCTTATTTTCTTGTGGACTATAATAGGATGCAATAACAGCTGATTGACTCAATTAGCTTAGTGATACTTTAACGCGGGTTCAAGACAAAGCAGCACATAATATTTAAATGAATGTTGCATACATTTTTAAATTGAAAAAAAAATAATTTGTTGTGAGTTGAATGTCTCTGACTGTCACAGGATGAAGCCGGGTTGGGACTGGATTAGTGAAGACACCGAAAGCAACTGCGTTAATAAGATGCTTATTTATAAACGCAATTTAAAGATGAACAAATCTGACACCATTATAACAAAAAGATAAGGAAAATTATAAAGTTCCTAACATGGAACTATCAACGACAAGTAACTCAACGAGAAAAATCAAAAAAAGAATTTAACGAATGGAATTTTAAACAAACGTGAATAGCATCCTATCACCAATCAACAAATAAGAGTATATGATCCACACCCTGATATAAACAAGGTCTTATTAAGTACCAAGGGTGACCAAAGCATGTGATTTATGCACTTATCAATATGATACTCATCAATTTATCAATTCATCAAGCGATATTGGAATATGTATGAATTTATGAATATATCGTTCATATAACGAAAATGAAATGGGAATGCATGAAATTATCAATCTATCACACATATAGCGATATTGAAATGGGAATGAATGTAATTTTGCACAGATAGCAATATTGAAAATAACAATAAAATGGAACTCGTAATATGTATAACTATCGTGGCGCCCGTTTGACGACCAAGATGTATCTCCGGTTCCACCCGCTCTAGTCAATGGTCAAGGAGCCACCACGCATGGTCCACCCCTCCCAGTCTGTTGAAAGATCCCTCGAGAGCCTTGACATTAACAAAGACCCGCTCGTCGAGAAGCCTTGGTCCCTCGCATCGAGAAAACCAGTAAACTCTTCCGAACCAACGTCACCAGACACAGCGTATACGTCACAAGAAACCACACAGTTCTGCGACTCCACAACACCAAACCATATATAAGGACAGCTAAAAGTATAACAACTAAACCGTGTAGTACATATGACACGGTTAGTACTTTTGTATTGATATATGTTGCGCATGCGCGCACATGAATTACGTCTCGTTACACATTACATTAATCATTCAATGCATGCCGCGTATAATTAAATAATACCCGTCTGTTCAGTTACAACAAATAGCTAACTTGAACCAGCCTATAGTATTTCTAATATCATGGCGCTGTATGACCTAGGTATTGACTCTCTGTAGAATTTAGAATAAATTCTAAAACATCTAATATATGAAACAATTATGTCATATAAAACGAATAGTGATAAAGAATACAATCTTAAATTTCACATACCTCTACAGCTGAAGTTTTGCTCCCTTAAAGAGGTAAGCTTTCTGACAAGACTCGTCGTAGTGTAATTTGTTTAGAGAGAATTCGCTCTATATGTACTCTAGCTGTGACAGATATGCGCAGCAGCTAGGTACGTAGGTTTTTACTGCAGGCAATTTGCACGTGCAGCATGGGGTGAATCGCGCTCAGTATTTCAAAAAAACTAGAGCCGAAAAAATAAACAACCCCCGAGTAACGCTCTAGTCGGAAACGAAACCCGAATACATTTTTGATCACATATACATATTGATATAAACGATACAATTCCGTGACACTGACTCTACATTATTTTTAATTGGTTCTACAATATTAGTTAACATATGAACTGATCTATTTTATTTTCTTCATATAAACAAACTTGGTAGAACAAGAAGAAAAACGAGTTCTCCTCCAATTATGCATACAGTGTGCAATATGCTTGTGGTGCAAATAACTTTGATCTAAAAGTGATGGATGCATCACGCAATTCAAATTGTCCTGCAGGGCCTTAAAGAGGGATTATCAAGGTTAGGGCAAGAGGGGTATTCACGAGCCATAACTCCTCTAAATGATAATGTGCAATGCTGAAAATTCGCTCTTTTTATTGTTTCGTCAGCATAAACCTGCATAATAAATATAGTTGAAATCCAAAATTCCTTTCTAAAGTTATGCTGCGGAAATCAAGGTTAGGAGGAAGATATTCAGGGGCCATAACTCTCCTAAATGATATTTTTGAAAACTGGAAACTATTCTTATTTAATGTCTCTTTAGCATAAAAAACGACATATTTGGTTGAAATACACAATTCTTGGCGAAGTTATATTGCAGAATCCAGAGTCAGGAGGATGGACATTTGGTGACCATAACACATGTAAATGATGCTGTGGAAAACTAAAAATAAATGTTTTTCAAGGTCTTATCAAGGTAATGGTTCATGCTCACTTTGGTTAAAATCCAAGAATGCTTTAGTAAAGTTATGCAGCAGAAACCAAAATTAGAAGGATTAGAAAAAAACTGCCATACAATCTGTAAATGATGCCATGGAATGTTTAAAATCCAAATATTTCAGAGGGTGGACAATTATGGGGACATAACTCCTGCAAATAATGTCGTGGAATGCTGGAATTCCAACCAATTTAATGTCTTTTGAAGGCAACACTATACAGTTTCGAATGATTGAGTATTACGTTTGCTTATTTTGTTATGTTTTTTGGTTGAAGGGGGGGGGGGGGTTGCGGGGTTAGGTTTATTGACATGAAGAATATGACAAATACATTAAATATTGAGACAGTATCTCAGCTACTTTCACTAAGACATATAATATCGCCAAATCTAGACAATTATTTTATGTCATTGTACGATGAATGATGAAAGATAATGAAAGAAAGAGAGATGAATTCGAAAACAAAAAAATATATTGTTTATATACATATTTTTAAGTAGGCATCCTAATATATATATATATATATATATATATATATATATATATATATATATATATATATACGGAAAATATCGGCAATTCAACAAAACAAATATATGAATATGCATATACACTCATTCACAAAAAAGACCACCAAAGTATCTTTAACATTATGTATCACATTCCATCTTTTCTGCATGGAAATCTACATTGAAAAGCATATGTTTGCTTGCCAATATGAACATTCTGGAAACAGACGGTAAATTCAAAGGCCTGAATAGAGAACAAATAGATACTCTCTAATCCTATTACCTGTTTGTACGATAACCATCTCTTGTCAATCTTTTCTCATGTACAGTTTCTACAAGCACTATATTTTTCCATATTACAATTCAAAGCTGCAATTTGTTTGAGCTAAGAGACAAATTTGGCATATTTCTATTAGAGCTACATTTATAGATATACTGTTTTGCATATAGAATTATTAATTACCTCATCAGTCTGAGTTTTCTCTCTAATTCCAAAAGATAATATTTATTATTTTGGAATTCCAAATATTTACGTGACTACAGTTACTTTAAGAAAAAAATCTATCTGACAATCACAAAAGATATCAGATATTTTCTCTGCATGCAACATACAATAAGACGAGACCTCCTTTGATCTAATTCTATTCTTTTGAGAAATACATTCTCAATCAGTCCTGAATTAACCTTAACATAAAGTAACCATCCTCTCAATTTACAGAATATATTCTTAACAATAACCTTGTCTAAACAAAGTAAATAATCTTCCACAAATATATATGGCTTTTACTTAGGTAATTTCTATATAAAAAAAAATTTTTTTTTTTTTTTTTTTTTTTTTTTTTTTTTTTTTTTTTTTCTAAATACCAGAAGTAGTTAGTCACTTTCTCTCCGTCTTTAATTCCTTGTAGCTGTCGACCTAACCCTCACTCACACGATCCGTCATTTTATTTCTAATATCTTATAACTCTTTTATTTTTTGCTCCAGTTTTGTTAATTCATTCACATCGCTTTTCTCTTCTAAATTGCTTATGTCGCAATTCGTTGATTTCCCTGATGCTTATAAACGTATTGCTCCTCTAATCCCTAATGGAAGCATTTCAAAGAAATCTTGAAAGTTTATAACAGGTTTAAAATCAGATATAAGTATATTCTCAAAAGTATTTAATTCTACAACACATATATATTGATGCTTAACTTTTTAGATGCCTTCTTTAACTCTTCTCACATATTCAGGGTATTTAATGAATTATGAACTGTCCAAATTTTTGTTTTAACTTATCTCGAGAACTATCTTTGTTTTTACAAGAGAATGATCAGTCCTATATCCTAGTTCAACACTTACATTTGCAATAATTGTGAATACATTTTCTAACACAAGAACAAAGTCGTGTCCCGCTTGTATTACTGTTACTTTACCTCCAGGTATACCTATGGAACCCTAAATTATGTTCAATCTATGCATCTACTAAGGTATGTTTTATACCTATATCTAAGTCAGCTTCTCTTACTCTTGGGTTATTTAAATTATTATAATTGAAAGCATCTATATTTGGATCCATCACAAGATTTAAATCTGCCCCAATTGAAATAAAATCATCTTTAAAATCCAATATACCTTTTTAAATCTCAATGCAATTATCTGAATTGTCTCTATTTGATCAACAAATATTAATAAATTCAAATCTGTAGTTTCCAATTAGTTATTTTTATGACAAGCTGATTAGACGTATTATCTTTCTTTTTTCCATGGAAGGTGAACTGAAAATTACTATTCAATAATACAGCTACACCTCTTGAATTAGTAGAGTATGAACGAAAACAAAAAACAATCATATCCCCAGGTAGCCTGTGTGAAATTTACCCATTTCTCAGCGAAGTGGGTATCTTCAAGAAAATATATTAAATACTTTTGATTTTAACAAAATTACATACATATCTTCTTTTCTTGAGATAGCCCAACCCCTAACAATTCAATGCGGAAATCTTTATTGACATGAACATAAACTTTAAGAACGTTTATATTACCCTTATTTTAATTTGTGTGCAAAGACCATGAAGGACTTGAATAAGGCTGAGTTTGTAAATAAACAATGCAAACTGATCAAGTTTAACAATAATGTTGCACTTTGTACATTATCAAGAATACTGTTAATAAGGTTGGTGGTGACCTAGTGTACCGACCAAGATTGAGGTGTGTCACACACAGCTGAGTAAGATCAGAGACATAAAAAGGAAATTGGCATGATGTTTGAAGAAATAATAAGGGTAACAGAAAATAGAGTGCATGAATGATAAGAAGAGAAAAGAATACAATGTAACAAAACAAACGTTTAGAAGCAAAGTGTAGAAAAGGACCAATGATGACATTAAAAAGAGAAGGTGCAATAATAGCTATAAAAAAGAAGAAACATGAACACATATTAAATAAAGACATAAAAAGCGGTCAGAGATTAATACCACCTTTGGTACACCTACAAAATGTATAGATGCAAGGACAAACTATAATACAGCACAATATACGCTACATAAATCGGAGTAGATATCGAATATTTGGAATTGTGGTCAAGCAAACGCAGCTTTGACTAACTTGTTTCAGCATTTGCAAGTCTTTCTTTCAATGCATTGAAAGCATATTTCTGCGCAGGTCCCCATGTACGTGAAGACTTTTGCTTGCAAGTTTTCGTAAAGATTATGATACGGTTACTAAATCAGACATAAAGCATGCACTCAAATTAACCAATCCCTGCAAATGTTTACTTGTAAAGGACCTACCCGCGGCAAGAGCCCCTAGAACTGCTTTCACATTATACACTGTCAGCCCAATAACTCTTGGTGGGAGAATAAAACTAATAAACGTAAGCTTGGACATGTTCAGCATACAATTATCTTCATACAAGGTCATACCTCTCTCACTCTCTCTCTCTCTCTCTCTCTCTCTCTCTCTCTCTCTCTCTCTCTCTCTCTCTCTCTCTCTCGTGCGTGCGCGCATTTTTGTACAATACTCGCTTTAACTTCTCATCAGATTCTTCCTGATATGATTCGTGAAGAATTATATCATCAGAAACATTGCAAGCTCCCTCACACAGTCCTGCAGGACCAGTTGAAGAATTTTGCTGATACCTCTCTGTTTCTAAAGTGATACCAAACATCTAATTTTTGTAACCACACAGACTCTTGTGCATTACAAATATTGTGATTAGACTTCATGTTAAGGGTACCTGGTTATTTCTCCACTCGAAATCCAGCTTGCAAAAGACGGTGATGTTGTTTATTTTCTATAGCGTCTCATCTATGTACGGGATAGGGTGTCATTCACTAACAAATGCTTTATTGACCTACCGTTTATTCACCCACAAGGGAATATCTCCATTTGATTTTAATACCACTTCTACAGGGCTGACCCACTGCGTAGATCTATTCCCTTCCACTATTATATCCAACAGTTCCAGCTCATCAAACTTTTGCCCTACTTTTCCTAGCAGACTAAATGGTAGTTCTATGTGGCTTTATCTATTTCATCAATATGTAGTTAGAGTTCATAGTCAATCAGTTATCCTACACCTCCAAAAGCAATTTTTGTAAGTTACACAGATGTTGTTGTTGTGTTGTTTTTTTTGTTTTTTTTTTGTTTTTTTTTTTGTTTTTTTTTTTTTTTCCACACAAGGTTCATGTCATATCGCAACTTCAGAATACTAATTTGATTGCTGTCTCCATTCTTAGACTGGCTTAACCGGTGCCCTCAATCACAATGTAATGGAACTTATGTGCATGTTTAATTTTATGAATAGACAAGTCACAGCAAGCAGGCTATATACCTGATAAATTCTTAGTAAGATTACATATTTAAAAGCCTTCTGACTCTCTTTGGGGATCTCTGAATTTTGTAGGTAAACTCAAAAAATACCAAATGACAGGAAATATTTGAAAACCAATTGAAGACAAAAGGAACACGTTTTCTCCAATAATAACAACAAAGGAGATGATACGTGCACGAAGATAAATATTATAACAGTGACGAATCCTGGGAGGGCGATTCTAGACGATATTTCTTGATTCGTCCCTGTATTGTTTAATTCATGTTTCCAAAATTGTATTATATTAGGACCAAAGAAGTGTAACTGAAAAGAAAGCTTCATTCAGCGCTGTACTTTGGAGTCAGGCTTCTTTCGAATAACAGATTAAAAAACTCAATACTCAGTGGCAGCAAGTTTCTTCTAGCTTCAGCATGTAGAATAATGGATCTGGATTTTGTGATATCAAACTTTTGTCTTTATGCAAATAAACCTAATAATAAGTGATACAAAACACACATTTCTATCCTTTTGATTCTGTTCGTGATGGACTGGACTCTCTTATTTCTTTGCATGTTTGTCAATGTTTTCATTCTATATTTTTTTTAATCATACATTTCAACTGTCGATCCCAGTTAAGGAAATCAATTTTACCTCATCTTGTTTTACTGCCTTTCTAATTAGAGTTAGATAACGTCAAGGTACTAACATATTCAGCGGCGGCGTTTTTGCAAGTTAGAAATGTCTTCATCAAGCACTGAATCCTCTGGTTTTTTTGCTCTTTGTATCCATCATCTTCTCTACCTTCATGCCTGAGATGGACAAAAGTGCAATATTTTGTCTGAAGTCAATTTTTTTGGCAAGGTCCTCTCTACATCCATTAAAGGAAAACTAAATAGACTAGAATATTCCTAAAGGTAAATTAATGACCCTGTCATTGTTAGGGTTGTCTTAGTGTGCATAATGTTCATAGTGGAATAAGGATGTAAACCTTCAAAATATTGCCGGAAAATATACAAAATCAAACAACACATGGATAATATCGAAATTAATTTGTCAAGTAAAGTTATAAAGTGGAAACTGACCCTAGATCGCATGATTTAACTTCAGCAGTGGTCTTAACGGTGAAAATAGTGGCAGGGGATAAACTGACTATCGAAGTTGAACTAGATATTCTTGATATGAATCTTTGACAGCACAAAGAAAAAGCAAATTCAATCCATGAACCTACGGATAAGCGTAAGATTATCCAAGAATTTCCTCTCCATTATAATTGACATTCAGCTAATAATAATCAGAGTGCGCGATTCGGATTTACTTCTTCATTCGATGGGGTGATTTTCTTTATTTGAATGTTTATCGCTATAGGTTTTTGAATTTCGTAGTAATGAAAAATCCATTTAACGCGGCTAGTTTCTTCTAGGAACACACATTCACAGTAAATGATACTTACCATTTATTTTAAAGATTTCCAAAGACTAATTTTGATACATACTACGATAGTACCACTTGAGTATTTCATGCAGGATGAATGAAAAGAACCAAATAAACCGAATGTGTTCGCCTATCGGAAACAGGGCTTAAATTATCCCGTATGATATAATCAGAATATTGCGTCGACTATAAAACTTAGGGCGGAGGCGTGACTAGAAAATTTCATACATGATATAAATTTGATAATGATATCTCCTTCCTTTGGAAACTATTTAACAAGTTTAGGATGCAGTGTTCGAGTCTAAAGTGCATAAATTAGCTTTAAGAAACAATCCAATTCAAAGAAATTCTCATCCAATATATTTCTCTTTGTAATTTGTATTTCCAAAATCTGTTTATCTATCTATATATCTATCTATCTAACTATCTATCTATCTACATGTATCTTTTCTCTACAGTTGTACCGATTTTAACGTCAAGTTATGGCTTTGGTAAGGCCGCTGCTTAGAATCATATTGAATCGGGTAATTGTGTCATTGATATATTGTAATTCTGGAGAGCAAATAAAGGTTATATAATATAGATAATGAAGTACTCATTATAATTTTTAAAATCAATTTAATATATTTAATATAATTTCCAACGTCTATATTTCTAAACACACACTTAATATAATTTTTGACGTCTGTAGAGTGAGATAAACTCGAGACATGGGGTATTATTTACATTATACTGTCACCATTATGTTTAACTATGGAAACAATACAGGTTACACGTACACTTTCCAATTAATTAATTATTACATGTTGAGATTTCAATTTAGAATCAAAATAATCTCCTTGTGATGTTTTTGAAGGCGTTCAATTCATTCACGAAAAAAAAATACTGGCGCAATTATATATATATATATATATATATATATATATATATATATATATATATATATATATATATATATATATATATGTGTGTGTGTGTGTGTGTGTGTGTGTGTGTGTGTGTGTGTGTGTGTGTGCGAATAAAGACGAAACAAGTAACTCAGCTGAAAAGGTGCAGATTTTGACCTTAAAAAGATTTTAAACATTTGTTTAATGATATTCATGCCATAAAATGAAAGTCACTAAAAAGTTGCAGCTGACTTGATTCACCCCTTTCCGTCCTAGTTAGTGACCTGTAAGAGGGAAGGTGTCGTCTATTATTTGATTCCCAACAGAAGTATATTTAGAGGGTTGAACCCCACCTTCCATGACGTTAACCGTGTACATTAACAATTTGGCGTAGTTCAAAATCCCCAAATGCTAGGCAAGCACAGACCACGCAGGCATGACTCTCACTTGTGTAATTCACCCTCTGACTCCGACAGTGTACAAACGGAAAGAAAAATTGCCAGAAGAATACACAAACGAAAGAATCATTTATACCTCCGTCACCTTTCATTCGTGCAAAATATACTTTCTTTTCAAAACCACAAACAATGTAAACTTCAATAATAGTAATATTCTATGCATTCTCTGAAAATGTAATCTGTTGTGCTTGATCATAATTGTCTAAGGAAATGATGTCTCAACGATATTCTCCAGCACTCTGACGTCTGCTGGTTGTAAATTGTAGTAAATTCAAAGGAATCACCAGCATGCGGGTGGGTGAAATGTAATCAGGAACAGGATGGGACGATTGCAAAATCAACACGCTCCTGGCAGTATATAAAATAAGAAAAGCCAGAAACAAGGCATAGGTTTTGTACCACAGAATTCTAGACCTCAGGAAAGGAAAGAAAATTCGCGTCCAATTATTAGTTTTGAACATAAGGAGAATATATTAAATAAGACTATAATGAAACATTTGCTGTTAATTGCTTTCCTTGGCCTTGCTGTTGCAGACAATCTCTGTAAGAACAGCCTCTTCTTGGAATGGAAAAGAGATCCTACAGACTGTTCTGTGTTGTACTTGTGTGTTGGAGACACTGCTGTGAAGTATACATGTCCAGATGGAAAAGTGGCTGATGTCAAGGGAAAGGCGTGTGTTCCCAAGGGATCCATTCCTAACATATGTAAGTCGTCAATTATTCCATAGGATCTAATTTTCTTAGAAGAAAAATGCGGTATGTATGGGTACCGTACGCAAAACTTAACTCACTGATCTTGACCTTTCTTGTCATAAATAATCAATTAATAGAACTAGAATTTTACATATTTCTTGTTACTTGACTAGTCAACCAGCAAAATTAAATCTCCAACCACTATAAACCCTTCTTTGCGAAACATTTTCTCATTCATTCGATCGATATTTTAGTATAACCAAACAAAAAAAGTTTTCCGCAGAACCCGGTTTCTCACCTAAATCTGTTTGCTGATGTGTCCGCCTGTCCCCGACGTAACTGACTCGCAAAAACTCTAAATTGTAATGCAAAAATATTTAACATTGTTGAAAATGCCGCTTCGACGCAGGAAATGTGGCTCCTATGTCTCACCATGTTGACACAGGTCTCCCGTTATAATTCTGCAATTCAAACTTGTGCATAGTAACATTGACGAGATGTGCGGGAAAAACAACAAAACAAAATACACATCACTCCAAACCTGGGTCCGCAAGAATACGAAAGATACACAAACACACAGACACACTAATTCAAGCCAGATTAGCACAAATAAAACATCTGCGCGAAAATAGATTTGTACGATATTAAAATTATGCAGCTATCATCTAGACACTTCAAACGTCATGAAGACAGATTTAGATACTGCTCGAAGACTTATGTAAAGAAACAATAATTTGCAACATCTAATGCAAATATTTGTCCTTAAAAAATCTATGAAAATGGGCTTACTCATATATGTTATTTTTTTGTTTTTGATTTTTACAAGCAAGCAACTGTTGCTTCATTTCACGACTCCATATGCATGGAACATACAGGAGGTTTGCAGTTCTATTAAATGCCTGATATTTTTCCTCCTTTGATTTTTATGTTCCAGATTGCCTAGACACAACTTTTTTTTTTCATCGCGATTTTCCACCATACAATTGTAATGTTTCCTCACAGGGTAATGACTTTTACGTGGAATATTATTCGTTCAGAATTAATATACATCCTATTATTATCGCTAATAGTTTATGTCTGTATATGAAAAATATCAAATGACAATTAAATAATCCCTTCCCTCTATTGAAAATATGTAACTCAATTAGTGCAAATGGAAAATTAAGTAAATGTTGACCTGGAGAATTTTTGTTCAGAATATTAATAATAATAATAATAGCGTACAATCATCTATATTTTGCTTCACTTTTTTCTTCCACTGATATTTAATTTCTAACTCTTTGGCATCAACACTTATTGGGTATAATTGATTTGGTATTACAAAAATATATGCCCAAAAGATGACAAGGATCGAATATTAAAATCGTTCAATACGTGTATTATCGTTCCACTCGATTCAAAATAGCTTTACACACATAAATCATGCACCATTTTTACAAATATTACATTTTCCTGTTGAATAGGTATAGAGTTTGGCATTGAACGGAAGGAACGTGACGGAAATTTAGAATCAACATCTACATGTAAAATTGGCGACTCTGCAATACACAGTGGAAGCTGTGCTCAATTCCTGGAGTGCACGAAAACAGAAAATGGAGCCCTTGTCATGCAAGAGCGCGAGTGTCCATATCCGCTTTTGTATGACGTCACAACCGGAAAATGTGATAGCTATCAACATGTTGAGTGTGGAAACCGTCCTGAGCCCAGAGATCCTTGTAAGTATTTTTTTCTTCAAAACAAAAGAGACTTCCAATCACAAACTGAAACTCTACAAACTCTTGCAGAGAGAATTTTGATTCCACTGAATCAAAAAAAAGATGACTTATTTTAAATCTTCAAAACGTTTCAGACAAATCCTGATAGAAATTTCAAATCTTTTGGATATCAGATATAATTGTAATAAAGTTAGTGGTTAATTTTTCCGGGTAGGTGGAAGATTAAATTCAAATAGGGTTCGATTTTGTGCATGCATATAGTGAAGGGTATTTGTGCATTGCTAAAAGTAGCGGATAGGTAGAATTTCTGTAGATTATTTCTTGCAATTATCACAACTACCACCCCAGTTTCCTCTACTCCCAAATTAAATGTGTGCTGTTATTTATGCTTTCAATCAAGAGTGTGCACATCACACAAAGTTCATGTTCAATGAATTATTATGTTATGAGGGTATGAATACCCAAAGAGTTTCTTGTTTCTGTATTGAACTCCTATCAATCCATAACGATAATTTCACTATTTTAAAAAATAAAATACTTGATCGAAAGAATTAATTAAAATGTACCACCCCTACTCCATCACTACCACCCACAAAAAAAGAAATACAAAAAGTTTGATAAATAGTAATTCTTGTTCTCTTAACTAGACCTGGGACTAAAATTATTCGACAAGACGAAAGATCTACAGATATCCTCTTTCTTTTTTTATCTTCTAGTGAAAACAATTTGTAGTAATATATCTGTCAGTTTCTCCAAGACTAATCTGCCTTTAATTTACAGGTGAATATGAGTCTAACCAGTGCAAGAATGCCATGTGCATTCCATGTCATGTGCGCTATCCCAGTTGTACTGAACTGCCTGATGGGAAGAATCCCTGGATTGGAAAAGAGTGGTCCCCATTTTACGTCGTCTGCCATCAGGGCCGTGTAACCTTGCAAGCACAATGTCCTCATAGTGATACCAGCTACCAGACTTTCAACCCATACAGTAGAGAATGTGTAGAATTCTATTTGAACAATCGTGCAAATTAGTATGATATTGTAATTAAATACTGTGATTTTATGGTTTACACTCAATATTTATTCCCCACATGTCATTTCAGCATGAGATTCCATTGATTTTTATCGTCAAATTATTTTCACTATCTTCTGTTGATATTTATTGTATAGTTTTATATAAGCATTCTTTTTACATTTATCTGCCTTTTTCTCCATGAAATATATTATACAATAAAATGCTTTGTGACGTATCAATGTTGTTTTATCTCATTGTTGTTTTTAACATTTTAAATAACATCCGGATGGAAATTTGTATTTTGTGCAAGAGGCTATTTGTGCATATATCTAGCTAGCTATCTGTTTACGTGATAGTCATTAATCTGAACATGGTTGTAAGATTACTTTTGCATTATTTTCAACTATAACTGAGCTGATAGAAAACTTTTTTCGAAAGTGATCATTTTTAGTTCATACATTTTCAGTACAATTACAATTTTGGGCACAAATGTGGACAGTAGTGTTGTAATCATGCATTTATTTCCACATTTATAATGGGACAGTTTATCATAGAAGACAGTCAATTTATTAATATGCAAAACATTATGGATAATCAATCTGCCAATTAATTAAATTAGTACATATCAAATTCTTAATGGATTGCATTTCCTATATTCACTATATAGTTGTTGCACTCAGGTGAAATGACTGGAATCTTAAATGCAAATGACCTTTCCGGAACCGGCCAAAACAGACCGGTTTATTTATCATCCAACACAAAAGACAAGTGGATCAATTCAATAAACATTTTACTTTCTCTTTAGGATTTAATGTTGGTTTCTACTGAATGCAAGTAACTATCTTCACTTGTTAGCTAATCTCCAGGAAAAATTAGAGAAAAAAAATCCTTATTTTCTTGTGGACTATAATAGGATGCAATAACAGCTGATTGACTCAATTAGCTTAGTGATACTTTAACGCGGGTTCAAGACAAAGCAGCACATAATATTTAAATGAATGTTGCATACATTTTTAAATTGAAAAAATTACTTTGTTGTGAGTTGAATGTCTCTGACTCTACATTATTTTTAATTGGTTCTACAATATTAGTTAACATATGAACTGATCTATTTTATTTTCTTCATATAAACAAACTTGGTAGAACAAGAAAAAAAAACGAGTTCTCCTCCAATTATGCATACAGTGTGCCATATGCTTGTGGTGCAAATAACTTTGAGCTAAAAGTGATGGATGCATCGCTCAATTCAAATTGTCCTGCAGGGCCTTAAAGAGAGAAAATCAAGTTTAGGGCAAGAGGGGTATTCATAAACCATAACTCCTCTAAATGGTAATGTGAAATGCTGAAAATTCGCTCTTTTTATTGTTTCGTCAGCATAAACCTGCATAATAAATATAATTGAAATCCAAAATTCCTTTCTAAAGTTATGCTGCGGAAACCAAGGTTAGGAGGAAGATATTCAGGGGCCATAACTTTCCTAAATTATATTTTTGAAAACTGGAAACTATTCTTATTTAATGTCTCTTTAGCATAAAAAACGCCATATTTGGTTGAAATACACAATTCTTGGCGAAGTTATATTGCAGAATCCAGAGTCAGGAGGATGGATATTTGGTGGCCATAACACATGTAAATGATGCTGTGGAAAACTAAAAATAAATGTTTTTCAAGGTCTTATCAAGGTAATGGTTCATGCTCACTTTGGTTAAAATCCAAGAATCCTTTAGTAAAGTTATGCTGCAAAAACCAAAATTAGAAGGATTAGAAATAAGCTGCCATAAAATCTGTAAATGATGCCATGGAATGTTTAAAATCCAAATATTTCAGAGGGTGGACAATTATGGGGACATAACTCCTGCAAATAATGTCGTGGAATGCTGGAATTCCAACCAATCCAATGTCTTTTGAAGGCAACACTATACAGTTTCGAATGATTGAGTATTACGTTTGTTTATTTTGTTATGTTATTGGGTTGCGGGGTGGGTGGTTTGCGGGGTTAATTTTATTGACAGGAAGAATATGACAAAAACATTAAATATTGAGACAGTATCTCAGCTACTTTCACTAAGACATATAATATCGACAAATCCAGACAATTATTTTATGTCATTGTACGATGAATGATGAAAGCTAATGAAAGAAAGAGAGATGAATTCGAAAACAAAAAAGGATATTGTTTATATACATATTTTTTATGTAGGCATACTAATATATATATACGGAAAATATCGGCATTTCAACAAAACAAATATATGAATATGCATATACACTCATTCACAAAAAAGACCACCAAAGTATCTTTAACATTATGTATCACATTCCATCTTTTCTGAATGGAAATCTACATTGGAAAGCATACGTTAGCTTGCCAATATGAACATTCTGGAAACAGACGGTAAATTCAAAGGCCTGAATAGAGAACAAATAGATACTCTCTGATCCTATTACCTGTTTGTACGATAACCATCTCTTGACAATCTTTTCTCATGTACAGTTTCTACAAGCACTATATTTTTTCACATTAAAATTCAAAGCTGCAATTTGTTTGAGCTAAGAGACAAATTTGGCATATTTCTATTAGAGCTACATTTATAGATATACTGTTTTGCATATAGAATTATTAATTACCTCATCAGTCTGAGTTTTCTCTCAAATTCCAAAAGATAATATTTATTATTTTGGAATTCCAAATATTTACGTGACTACAGTTACTTTAAGAAAAAAATCTATCTGACAATCACAAAAGATATCAGATATTTTCTCTGCATGCAACATACAATAACAAGAGACCTCCTTTGATCTATTTCTATTCTTTTGAGAAATACATTCTCAATCAGTCCTGAATTAACCTTAACATAAAGTAACCATCCTCTCAATTTACAGAATATATGCTTAAAAATAACCTGGTCTAAACAAAGTAAATAATCTTCCACAAATATGAATGTCTTTTATATCCTATATAATTTCAGTTTGTCCATGTCTGCATGCCAAATTTGCGCAGGGGCAATTTTGTATGATACATTTACAAGTCAAATGGGTTCCTAGTTTGAAATATGCTTCTTAGCTTTATCACCTTTCGGTCCAATGTTCTTCAAAACAAAATTTAAAACATTATATGGTGAATCCATCGGATCCCTGGGATTTTTTCATTAGGCGTGTTTTGTAAAACATATGCAGCTTATATACATGATATAGAACCATTTAAGGAATGTACATCATTCAGTCTAGCAATGACAGAATAATTAAGTAAAGTTTCAAGATCGACAGGATCAACTTCACGTTTTTTATATAAATTCATATAAAATAACTTTCCTTTATCCAAAATTTCTTTCTGGCTGTTTGTTAAAGAACCATTGCTTTTGACAGGAGGGGCATCATTTTACTTAGGTAATTTCTATTTTTTTTTTTTCTAAATTCCAGAAGTAGTTAGTCACTTTCTCTCCGTCTTTAATCCGTGTAGCTGTCGACCTAACCCTCACTTACACGATCCGTCTTTTTATTTCTAATATCTTATAACTCTTTTATTTTTTGCTCCAGTTTTGTTAATTCATTCACATCGCTTTTCTCTTCTAAATTGCTTATGTCGCAATTCGTTGATTTCCCTGATGCTTATAAACGTATTGCTCCTCTAATCCCTAATGGAAGCATTTCAAAGAAATCTTGAAAGTTTATAACAGGTTTGAAATCAGATATAAGTATATTCTCAAAAGTATTAAATTCTACAACACATACATATTGATGCTTAACTTTTTAGATGCCTTCTTTAACTCTTCTCACATATTCAGGGTATTTAATGAATTATGAACTGTCCAAATTTTTGTTTTAACTTATCTCGAAAACTATCTTTGTTTTTACAAGAGAATGATCAGTCCTATATCCTAGTTCAACACTTACATTTGCAATAATTGTGAATAAATTTTCTAACACAAGAACAAAGTCCTGTCCCGCTTGTATTACTGTTACTTTACCTCCAGGTATACCTATGGAACCCTAAATTATGTTCAATCTATACATCTACTAAGGTATGTTTTATACCTATATCTGAGTCAGCTTCTCTTACTCTTGGGTTATTTAAATTATTATAATTGAAAGCATCTATATTTGGATCCATCACAAGATTTAAATCTGCCCCAATTGAAATAAAATCATCTTTAAAATCCAATATACCTTTTTAAATCTCAATGCAATTATCTGAATTGTCTCTATTTGATCAACAAATATTAATAAATTCAAATCTGTAGTTTCCAATTGGTTATTTTTATGACAAGCTTATTAGTTGTATTATCTTTCTTTTTTCCATGGAAGGTGAACTGAAAATTACTATTCAATAATACAGCTACACTTCTTGAATTAGTAGAGTATGAACGAAAACAAAAAACAATCATATCCCCAGGTAGCCTGTGTGAAATTTACCCATTTCTAAGCGAAGTGGGTACCTTCAAAAAAATGTATTGAATACTTTTGATTTTAACAAAATTACATACATATCTTCTTTTCTTGAGATAGCCCAACCCCTAACAGTTCAATGCGGAAATTTTTATTGACACGAACATAAACTTTAAGAACGTTTATATTACCCTTATTTTAATCTGTGTGCAAATACCATAAAGGACTTGAATAAGGCTGATTTTGTAAATAAACAATGCAAACTGATGAAGTTTAACAATAATGTTGCACTTTGTACATTATCAAGAATACTGTTAATAAGGTTGGTGGTGACCTAGTGTACCGACCAAGATTGAGGTGTGTCACAGCTGAGTAAGATCAGAGACATAAAAAGGAAATTGGCATGATGTTTGAAGAAATAATAAGGGTAACAGAAAATAGAGTGCATGAATGATAAGAAGAGAAAAGAATACAATGTAACAAAAGAAACATGAACACATATTAAATAAAGACATAAAAAGCGGTCAGAGATTAATACCACCTTTGGTACACCTACAAAATGTATAGAGGCAAGGACAAACTATAATACAGCACAATATACGTTAACTTCTTAAGGATAGATCATTCACACTTAAGTACGTACATAAATCGGAGTAGATATCGAATATTTGGAATTGTGGTCAAGCAAATGGAGCCTTGACTAACTTGTTTTAGCATTCGCAAGTCTTTCTTTCAATGCATTGAAAGCATATTTCTGCGCAGGTCCCCATGTACGTGAAGACTTTTGCTTGCAAGTTTTCGTAAAGATTATGATACGGTTACTAAATCAGACATAAAGCATGCACTCAAATTAACCAATCCCTGCAAATGTTTACTTGTAAAGGACCTACCCGCGGCAAGAGCCGCTAGAACTGCTTTCACATTTTACACTGTCAGCCCAATAACTCTTGGTGATAGAATAAAACTAATAAACGTAAGCTTGGACATGTTCAGCAGACAATTATCTTCATACAAGGTCATACCTCTCTCTCACTCTCTCTCTCTCTCTCTCTCTCTCTCTCTCTCTCTCTCGTGCGCGCGCGCATTTTTGTACAATACTCGCTTTAACTTCTCATCAGATTCTTCCTGATATGATTCGTGAAGAATTATATCATCAGAAACATTGCAAGCTCCCTCACACAGTCCTGCAGGACCAGTTGAAGAATTTTGCTGATACCTCTCTGTTTCTAAAGTGATACCAAACAGCTAATTTTTGTAACCACACAGACTCTTGTGCATTACAAATATTGTGATTAGTCTTCATGTTAAGGGTGCCTGGTGCTTTCTACACTTGAAATCCAGCTTGCAAAAGACGGTGATGTTGTTTATTTTCTATAGCGTCTCATCTATATACGGGATAGGGTGTCATTCACTAAATAATGCTTTATTGACCTGCCGTATATTCACGCACAAGTGAATATCTACATTTGGTTTTGTTACCACTTCTACAGGGCTGACCCACTGCGTAGATCCCAGCTCTTCAAACTTTTGCCCTACTTTTCCTAGCAGACTAAATGGTAGTTCTATGTGGCTTTAACTATTTTATCAATATGTAGTTAGAGTTCATAGTCTATCAGTTATCCTACACCTCCAAGAGCAATTTTTGTAAGTTACACAGATGTTGTTGTTGTGTTTTTTGTGTTGTTTTTTTTTTCTTTTTTTTCCACAAGGTTCATGTCACATCGCAACTTCAGAATACTAATTTGATTGCTGTCTCCATTCTTAGACTGGCTTAACCGGTGCCCTCAGTCACAATGTAATGGAACTTATGTGCGTGTTTAATTTTATGAATAGACGAGTCTCAGCAAGCAGGCTATATACCTGATACATTCTTAGTGAGATTACATATTTAAAAGCCTTCTGACTCTCTTTGGGGATCTCTGAATTTTGTAGGTAAACTCAAAAAATACCAAATGTCAGGAAATATTTGAAAACCAATTGAAGACAAAAGGAACACGTTTTCTCCAATAATAACAACAAAGGAGATTATACGTGCACGAAGATAAATATTATAACAGTGACGAATCCTGGGAGTGTGATTCTAGACGATATTTCTTGATTCGTCCCTGTATTGTGGAATTCATGTTTCCACACTTGTATTATATTAGGACCAAAGAAGTGTAACTGAAAAGAAAGCTTCATTCAGCGCTGTACTTTGGAGTCAGGCTTCTTTCGAATAACAGATTAAAAAACTCAATACTCAGTGTCAACATGTTTCTTCTAGCTTCAGCATGTAGAATAATGGATCTGGATTTTGTGATATCAAACTTTTGTCTTTATGCAAATAAACCTAATAATAAGTGATACAAAACACACATTTCTATCCTTTTGATTCTGTTCGTGATGGACTGGACTCTCTTATTTCTTGCATGTTTGTCAATGTTTTCATTCTTTTCTTTTTTTTTAAATCATACATTTCAACTGTCGATCCCAGTTAAGGAAATCAATTTTACCTCATCGTGTTTTACTGCCTTTCTAATTAGAGTTAGATAACATCAAGGTACTAACATATTCAGCGGCGGCGTTTTTGCAAGTTAGAAATGTCTTCATCAAGCACTGAATCCTCTGTTTTTTTGCTCTTTTTATCCATCATCTTCACTACCTTCATGCATGAGATGGAAAAAAGTGCAATATTTTGTCTGAAGTCAATTTTATTGGCAAGGTCCTCTCTACATCCATTAAAGGAAAACTAAATAGACTAGAATATTGCTAAAGGTAAATTAATGACCCTGTCATTGTTAGGGTTGTCTTAGTGTGCATGATGGTCATAGTGGAATAAGGATGCAAACCTTCAAAATATTGCCGGAAAATATACAAAATCAAGCAAAACATGGATAATATCGAAATTAATTTGTCAAGTAAAGTTATAAAGTGGAAACTGACCCTAGGTCGCATGATTCAACTTCAGCAGTGGTCTTAATGGTGAAAATAGTGGCAGGGGATAAACTGACAATCGAAGTTGAACTAGATATTCTTGATATGAATCTTTGATAGCACAAAGAAAAAGCAAATTCAATCCATGAACCTACGGATAAGAATAAGATTATCCAAGAATTACCTCTCCAATCTAATTGATATTCAGCTAATAATAATCAGGGTGCGCTATTCGGATTTACTTCTTCATTCGATGAGGTGATTTTCTTAATTTGAATGTTTATCGCTATAAGTCCTTGAATTTCATAGGCCGCTGCTTAGAATCATATTGAATCGGGTAATTGTGTCATTGATATATCGCAATTCTCGAGAGAAAAAAAAGGTTATATAATATAGATAATGTATACTGAGTATAATTTTTAAAATCAATTTAATATATTTAAAATAATTTCCAACGTCTATGTTTTTAAACAAACACTTAATATAATTTCCGACGTATGTAGAGTGAGATAAACTCGAAACATGGGGTATAATTTACATTATACTGTCACCATTATGTTCAACTATGGAAACAATACAGGTAACACGTACACATTACAATTAATTAATTATCACATGTTGCGATTTCAATTTAGAATCAAAATCATCTCCTTGTGACGTTTTTGAAGGTGTTGATATCATTCCACGAAAAAAGATACTGCAGCAATTATATATATATATATATATATATATGTGTGTGTGTGTGTGTGTGTGTGTGTGTGTGTGTGTGTGTGTGTGTGTGTGGATAAAGACGAAACAAGTAATTCAGCTGAAAAGGTGCAGATTTTGACTGTTAACAGATTGTAAACGTTTTTTTACCGATATTCATGCCATAAAATGCAAGTCACTAAAACGTTGCAGCTGACTTGATTCACCCCTTTCCGTCTTAGTTAGTGACCTGTAAGAGAGAAGGTGTTGTCTATTATTTGATTCCCAACAGAAGAAGATTTAGAGGGTTGAACCTCACCTTGCATGACATTAACAGTGTACTTTAACAATTTGGCGTAGTTCAAAATCCCCAAATGCTAGGCAAGCACAGACCACGCAAGCATGACTATCACTTGTGTAATTCACCCTCTGACTCCGACAGTGTGCAAACGGAAAGAAAACTTGCCAGAAGAATACACAAACGAAAGAATCATTTATACATCCGTGACCTTTCATTCGTGCAAAATATACTTTCTTTTTAAAACCGCAAACAATGTAACATTCAATAACAGAAATATTCTATGCATTGTCTGAACATTTCATCTGTTGTGCTTGATCATACGTTTCTAAGGAAATGATGTCTCAACGATATTCTCCAGCACTCTGACGTCTGCTGGTTGTAAATTGTAGTAAATTCAAAGGAATCACCAGCATGCGGGTGGGTGAAATTAATCAGGAACAGGATGGGACGATTGCAAAATCAACACGCTTCTGGCAGTATATAAAATAAGAAAAGCCAGAAACAAGGCATTGGTTTTGTACCACAGAATTCTAGACTTATGACAACCAAAGAAAATTCGTGTCCAGTTATCAGTTTTGAACAACAGGAAAGTAAACTAAATAAGCTTATTATGAAACAGTTGCTGTTAATTGCTTTCCTTGGCCTTGCTGTTGCAGACAATCTCTGTAAGAACAGCCTCTTCTTGGAATGGAAAATAGATCCTACAGACTGTTCTGTGTTTTACCTGTGTGTTGGAGACACTGCTGTGAAGTATACATGTCCAGATGGAAAAGTGGCTGATGTCAAGGGAAAGGCGTGTGTTCCCAAGGGATCCATTCCTAACATATGTAAGTCGTCAATTATTCCATAGGATCTAATTTTCTTAGAAGAAATATGCTGTACGTGTGGGTACCGTATGCAAAACTCGACCCACTGATCTTGCTCTTTCTTGCCAAAAATATTAAATTATTAGAACTAGGATTTTACATATTTCTTATTACTTGATTGGTCATCCAGCAAAATTAAATCTCAAACCACTATAAACCATTCTCTGTGAATCATATGTTTTGTCATTCATTCGATTGATCTTTTATTATAACCATAAAACAACAGTTTTCCATTCAAATATGATTTCTCACCCACGTCTGTATGCTGATGTGTCCGCCTGTTCCCGTCGTAACTGACTCGCAAAAACTTGAAATCTAAATTTTAATGAAAAAATATTTAACATTGTTGAAAATGACGCTTTCGACGCAAGAAATGTGACTCCTGTGTCTCACCATGTTGACACAGGTCTCCCGTTATAATTCTGCAATTCAAACTTATGCACTCACTCCAAACCTGGGTCCGCAAGAATACGAAAGATACACAAACACACAGACACACTAATTCAAGCCAGATTAGCACAAATAAAACATCTGCGCAAAAATAGTTTGGTACGATATTAAAATTATGCAGCTGTGATCTAGACACTTCAAACGTCATGACGACAGATTTAGATACAGCTCGAAGACTTATGTAAAGAAACAATAATTTGCAACATCTAATGCAAATATTTGTCCTTAACTAACTAATGAAAATGGGCTTACTTATATTTGTGCTTTTATTGCATTTTTTTTTTTTTTTTTTTTTTTTTTTTTTGGTTCCTTTTGTTGTTTTTTTTCACAAGCAAGCAACTGTTGGCTCATTTTACGACTGCATATACATGGAACATACAGGAGGTTCGCAGTTCCATTAAATGCATGATATTGTTCCTCCTTTGATTTTTATGTTCCAGATTGCCTAGACCCAACTTTTTTTTTTAATCGCGATTTTCCACCATACAATTGTAATGCTTCCTCACAGGGTAATGACTTTTACGTGGAATATTATTCTTTCAGAATTAATATACATCCTATTATTATCGCTAATAGTTTATGTCTGTATATGAAAAAAATCAAATGACAATTAAATAATCCCATCCCTCTATTGAAAATATGTAACTCAATTAGTGCAAATGGAAAATTAAGTAAATGTTGACCTGGAGAATTTTTGTTCAGAATAATAATAATAATTATAATAATAATAATAGTATACAATCATCTATATTTTGCTTCACTCTTTTCTTCCACTGATATTTAATTTCTAACGCTTTGACATCAAAACTTATTGGGTATAATTGATTTGGTATTACAAAAATATATGCCCCAAAGATGACAAGGATAATATATTAAAATAGTTCTATAAGTCTTTTATCGTTCCACTCGATTCAGAATAGCTTTCCTCACATAAATCATGCATCATTTTTACAAATATTACATTTTCCTGTTGAATAGGTACAGAGTTTGGCATTGAACGGAAGGAACGTGACGGAAATTTAGAATCAACATCTGCATGTAAAATTGGCGACTCTGCAATTCACAGTGGAAGCTGTGCTAAATTCCTGGAGTGCACGAAAACAGAAAATGGAGCCCTTGTCATGCAAGAGCGCGAGTGTCCATATCCGCTTTTGTATGACGTCACAACCGGAAAATGTGATAGCTATCAACATGTTGAGTGTGGAAACCGTCCTGAGCCCAGAGATCCTTGTAAGTATTTTTTTCTTCAAAACAAAAGAGACTTCCAATCACAAACTGAAACTCTACAAACTCTTGCAGAGAGAATTTTGATTCCACAGAAATAAATCAAAAAACGATGACTTATTTTAAATCTTCAAAACGTTTCAGACAAATCTTGAAAGAAACTTCAAATCTTTTGGATATGACTATCAGATATAATTGTAATAAAGTTAGTGGTTAATTTTTCCGGGTAGGTGGGGGATTAAATACAAGTAGGGTTCGATTTTTTGCATGCATATAATGAAGGGTATTTGTGCATTGCAAAATGTACCGGATAGGTAGAATTTCTGTAGATTATTTCTTGCAATTATCACAACTACCACCCCAGTTTCCTCTACTCCCAAATTAAATGTGTGCTGTTATTTATGCTTTCAATCAAGAGTGTGCACCAATCACACAAAGTTCATGTTCAATGAAATATTATGTTATGAGGGTATGAATACCCAAAGAGTTTCTTGTTTCTGTATTGAACTCCTATCAATCCCATAACGATAATTTCACTATTTTTAAAAATAAAATACTCGATCGAAAGAATTAATTAAAATGTACCACCCCTACCCGCATAACTACAACCCACACAAAAAAAAAGAAATACAAAAAGTTTGATAAATAGTAATTCTTGTTCTCTTAACTAGACCTGGGACTAAAATTATTCGACAAGACGAAAGATCTACAGATATCCTCTTTCTTTTTTTATCTTCTAGTGAAAACAGTTTGTAGTAATATATCTATCAGTTTCTCCAATACTAATCTGCCTTTAATTTACAGGTGAATATGAATCAAACCAGTGCAAGAATGCCATGTGCATTCCATGTCATGTGCGCTATCCCAGTTGTACTGAACTGCCTGATGGGAAGAATCCCTGGATTGGAAAAGAATGGTCCCCATTTTACGTCGTCTGCCATCAGGGCCGTGTAACCTTGCAAGCACAATGTCCTCATAGTGATACCGGCTACCAGACTTTCAACCCATACAGTAGAGAATGTGTAGAATTCTATTTGAACAATCGTGCAAATTAATATGATATTGAAATTAAATACTGTGATTATTTTATGGTTTACACTTAATATTTACTCACCACATCTCATTTCAGCATGAGATTCCATTGATTTTTATCGTCAAATTATTTTCACTATCTTCTGTTGATATTTATTGTATAGTTTTATATAAGCATTTTTTTTACATTTATCTGCCTTCTTCTCCATTAAATATATTATACAATAAAATGCTTTGTGACGTATCAATGTTGTTTTATCTCATTGTTGTTTTTAACATTTTAAATAACATCCGGATGGAAATTTGTATTTTGTGCAAGAGGCTATTTGTACATCTATCTAGCTAGCTATCTGTTTACGTGATAGTCATTAATCTGAACATGGATGTAAGATGATTGTTGCATTATTTTCAACTATAACTGAGCTGATAGAAAACTTTTTTCGAAAGTGATCATTTTTAGTTCATACATTTTCAGTACAATTACAATTTTGAGCACAAATGTGGACAGAAGTGTTGTATCTTCTGTTCATATTTATTGTATAGTTGTAAATAAGCATTCATTTTATATTTATCTGCCTTTTTCTCCATGAAATGTATTTTATAATAAAATGCTTTGTGACGTATCAATGTTGTTTTATCTCATTGTTGGTTTTAACATTTTAAATAAAATCCGGATGGAAATTTGTATTTTGTGCAAGAGGATATTTGGTACATCTATCTAGCTATCTATCTGTTTACGTGATAGTCATTAATCTGAACATGGATGTAAAATAAATTTTGCATTATTTTCAACTATAACTGAGCTGATAGAAAGCACTTTTTGAAAGTGATAATTTTTAGTTCATACATTTTCAGTACAATTACAATTTTGGGCACAAATGTGGACAGTAGTGTTGCAATCATGCATTTATTTCCACATTTATAATGGGACAGTTTATCATAGAAGACAGTCAATTTATTAATATGCAAAACATTATGGATAATCAATCTGCCAATTAATTAAATTAGTACATATCAAATTCTTAATGGATTGCATTTCCTATATTCACTATGTAGTTGTTGCACTCAGATGAAATGACTGGAATCTTTAGTGCAAATAACCTTTCCGGAACCGACCAAATCAGACCGGTTTATTTTATCATCCTACGCAAAAGACAAGTGGATTAATTCAATAAACATTTTACTTTCTCTTTAGGATTTAATGTTGGTTTCTACTGAATGCAAGTAACTATCTTCGATGGTTAGCTAATCTCCAGGAAAAATTAGAGAACAAAATCTTTTTTTTCTTATGGACTATAATAGGATGCAATAACAGCTGATTGTCTCAATTAGCTTAGGGATACTTTAACGCGGGTTCAAGACAAAGCAGCACAAAATATTTCAATTAATGTTGCATAGATATTTAAATTGAAAACATTACTTTGTTGTGAGTTGAATGTCTCTGACTCTACAATATTTTTAATTGGTTCTACAATATTAGTTAAAATATGAACTGAACTGTTTTATTTTCTTCATATAAACAAAATTTGGAAAACAAGAAGAAAAACGAGTTCTCCTTCAGTTATGCATTCAGTGTGCCATATGCTTGTGGTGAAAATAAATTAGAGCTAAAAGATATGGATGCATCACTCAATACAAATTGTCCTGCAGGGCCTTGAAGAGAGAATATCAAGGTTAAGGCAAGAGGGATATTCAGGAGCATTACGTTTGTTTGATTTGTTTAATTTTATATATATTTTTTTTTTTGGGGGGGGGGGCGGTGTTGCGAGGTAAGTTTTATTGACATGAAGAATATGACAAATACATGTAATATAGTAAATATTGAGACAGTGTGTCAGCTACTTTCAATAAGACATATAATATCGGCAAATCTAGACAATTATTTTATGTCATTTTAAGACGAATGATGAAAGCTATGGAAGAAAAGAGAGGAGAATACGAAAACAAAAAACATATATCGTTTATATACATATTGTTAAAGTAGGCATACTAATATATATATATATATATATATATATATATATATATATATATATATATATATATATATATATGGAAAATATCGGCATGTCAACAAAACAAATATATGAACAAGCATATTCACTCATTCACGTAAAAGACCACCAAAGAAATCTTAACATTATGTATCCCATTCCATCTTTTCTGAATGGAAATCTACATTGGAAAGCATACGTTAGCTTGCCAATATGAACATTCTGGAAACAGACGGTAAATTCAAAGGCCTGAATAGATAACAAATAGATACTCTCGGACCCTATTACCTGTTTGTACGATAACCATCTTTTGCCAATCTTTTCCCATGTATAGTTTCTACAAGCACTATATTTTTCCACATTAAAATTCAAAGCTGCAATTTGTTTGAGCTAAGAGACAAATTTGGCATGTTTCTATTAGAGCTACATTTATAGATGAACTGTTTTGCATATAGAATTATTGCTTACCTAATCAGTCTGAGTTTTCTCCCTAATTCCAAAAGATAATATTTATTATTTTGGAAATTCTAAATATTTACGTGACTACAGTTACTTTAAAAAAGAAATCTATCTGACAATCACAAAAGATATCAGATATTTTCTCTGCATGCAACATACATAAAGAAGAGACCTCCTTTGATTTAATTCTATTCTTTTGAGAAATACATTCTCAATCAGTCCTGAAATTAACCGTAACATAAAGTAACAGTCCTCTCAAGTTACAGAATATATTCCTAAAAAAAAGGCTTGTCTAAGCAAAGTAAATAATCTTCCATAATATATACGGCTTTTATATCCTATATGATCTCAGTTTGTCCATGCTATTCACATCTGCATGCCACTTTTGCGTAGGGTAATGTTTTATGATACATTTACAAGTGAAATGGGTCTCTAGTTTGAAATATGCTTCTTGGGTTTTTCAACTTTCGGTCCGATAATATTCAAAACAAAATTTCTACAATTATGCGGTTGAGTCCATTGGATCCCTGGGATTTTTTTATCAGGCGTGTTTGGGTTTGTTTTCAAAATTTTGGTTTTAACTTATCTCGAAAACTATATTTGTTTTTACAAGAGAATGATCAGTCCAAAATCCTGGCTCAACACTTACATTTGCAATAATTGTGAATACATTTTCTAACACAAGAACAAAGTCCTGTCCCGCTTGTGTTACTGAGTTACTTTTCCTCCAGGTATACGCATGGAACCCTAATTATGTGCAATCTATTCATCCACTAAAGGTATGTTTTATACATTTATCTAAGTCAGCTTCTCTTGCTCTTGGGTTATTTAAATTATTATAATTGAAAGCATCTATATTTGGATCCATCACAAGTTTGAAATCCCCCCCCCCCCCCAATTGAAACAAAATCATGTTTAAATCAAATATATCATTTTAAATCTCAATGCAAAATCTGGATTGAATCTATTTGGTCCACAAATATTAATAAGTGCAAATCTGTAGTTTCCAATTGGTTGTTTTCATGACAAGCATATTAACCGTATTATCTTTCTTTTTTCCATTGAAAGTGAACTGAAAATAACTATTCAATAATATAGCTGCACATCTTGAATTAGTAGAGTATGATCTAAACAAACCATTCATATCCCCAAGTAGTCTGTGTTAAATTTTCCCATTTCTCAGTGAAGTGGGTATCTTGATGAAAATATATTTAATACTTTTGATTTTAACAAAATGACATACATATCGTCTTTTCTTGAGATAACCCAACCCCTGACAATTCAATCCAAGAATATTTATTCACATGGACATAAACTTCAAGAACGTTTATATTACCCTTATTATTATTTGTGTGCAAAGACCATAAGATTCGTATAAAGCTGATTTTGTAAAAAAAACAAAACAATGCACAATGATGACGTTTAACAATAATGTTGCACTTTGTACAATATCAAGAATACTGTTAATAAGGTTGGTGGTGACCTAGCGTACCGACCAAGATTGAGGTGTGTCACAGCTGAGTAAGATCAGAGACATGAAAAGGAAATTGGCATGATGTTTGAAGAAATCGTAAGTACAACAGAAACTAGAGTGAACAAATGAGGAGAAGAGAAAAGAATACAATGTAACAAAACAAACATTTATAAGCAACGTGTAGAAAAGGACAAATGATGACATTAAGAAAGAGAAGGTGCAGTAATAACTAAAGAATGAAGAAACATGAACACATATTAAATAAAGATATAAAAAAGCGGTCAGAGATTAATGCCACCTTTGCTACACCTACAAAAGGCCAAACTATAATACGGAAGAAAATACGCTAACTTCGTAAGGACAGGTCATTCACAGTTAAGTACGTACATAAATCGGGGAGATATCGAATATTTGGAGATGTGGTCAAGCAAACGTAGCTTTGACTAACTTGTTTCAGCATTCGCAAGTCTTTCGTTCAATGCATTGAAAGCATATTTCTGCGCAGGTCCCCATGTACATGAAGCCTTTTACTTGCAAGTCTTCGTAAAGGTAATAATACGGTTACTAAATCAGACAAATAGCATGCACTCAAATTAACCAATCCCTGCAAACGATTACTTGTAAAGGATCTACATGCGGCAAGAGCTGCTAGGAGAGCTTTCACATTTTACTCTGTCAGCCTAATACCTCTTGGTGGGAGAATAAAACTCATAAACGTAAGCTTGGACGTGTTCAGCAGACAATTATCTTCATACACGGTCATACCTCTCTCTCTCTCTCTCTCTCTCTCTCTCTCTCTCTCTCTCTCTCTCTCTCTCTCTCTCTCTCATTTTGTACATACCTCGCTTTAACTTCTCATCAGGTTCTTCCTGATTTGATTCGTGAAGAATTATATCATCAGAAATATTGCAGGCTCCCTCACACAGTCCTGCAGGACCTGTTGAAGAATTTTGATGATACCTCTCCGTTTCTAAAGTGATACCAAACACCTAATCTTTGTAACCACACAGACTCTTGTGCATTACAAATATTATAATTAGTCTTCATGTTAAGGGTACCTGGTGATTTCTCCACTTGAAATCCAGCTTCCAAAAACAGTGATGTTGTTCATTTTCTGTAGCGTCTCATCTATATACGGGATAGGGTGTCTTTCTCTAACTAATGCGTGATTGACCTGTCGTATATTCACGCACAAGTGAATATCTCCATTTGATTTTGTTACCACTTCTACAGGGCTGACCCAATGCGTAGATCTATTCCCTTTCTCTATTATATCCAACAGTTCCAGCTCATCAAACTTTTGCCCTACTTTTTCTAGCAGACTAAATGGTAGGTCTATCTGGCTTTTTCTATTTCATCAATATGTAGTTAGAGTTCATAGTCAGTCAGTTTTCTGACACCTTCAAAAGCAATATTTTTAAGTTACACAAATGTTGAAAGGTTTTTTCCACAAGGTTCATGTCATATCGCAACTTCAGAATACTAATTTGATTGCCGTCTTCATTTCGGGACTGGCTTAGCATGTGTCCTCAAGTGTACTGTACTTGTGCTTACTCCGGGTTTAACATGGACTTCTGCAGTGAATCTATCTTTCACTTTCACTTTTTATGTGTCTCCGTGTGGGCACATCTTTTTATCACTTTTCCTAGATGTGCTTTTTCTATGTTATGCTTTAAAAATTTCCCATAGATGACAATATATAATGTTGCTACTGGCTCAAAAACCTTTCACCATCTTGATAGTAACCCCACTTACATTCACCGTAAATATTTCACACTGACTGTGTATTGTACTCTATCTTTCTTGTCATTCTTTCCAATTATGTTCTTTGATTCTTCCCTTGCTGGGTCTTTGGTTACTTTTGTTCGGCAACATTCCCGTAAATGTCCAACGTTATGATATTTATTGTCATTGTTGTTCATTGCTAGGCATCTTTTATCTTGTTAGAAATGTTTTTCATTGCCACATCCGTAATACGTTTCATTATTTCGTTTCTCAGCCGATTTTCCTTTTCCCTTGCCGACAGCATCAAAACTGTTTACTACATATTTCCTGCTTCCACTCATATTGTCCGATTAGATGTTTGCTGCCTCTGTCTTCTTCGCTATTTCATGTGATTTTTCTAACATCAATCTTATAGACTTGCTCCAATAGGACACGTCTTATCGAACTTTTGGTTTGCATGAATGAATTATTTGACCTCTTACCTGCTCATCAGTCTTATTCCCATATTTTGCAACCAACGATCTTTTAACGTCATCTTGTCTCGCAATGGTCGATAGCTTCACTGTCATTTTGTGTCCCTTTTTAAATTGTGCCTTTCAAACGGAACGTTAGCGTTAGTCTTAAAACAGGTGCTCAAAGCTCCACATGCTTTATCGTACTCCGCACTGTTGCCTTGGTCAGTTTGGGTTCAAAAAAGGGGTTTACTTATATTCCCCTTGAATCAACAAGAACTACTATGCTCTATTTAGCATCCGTGACTCCTATTCCATCTCAATAAAATTTAAACAAAAATCTCCATAAAATTTAAACAAACAACTTATACCATGTTAGTATGAACAACAAACTGTCAAGAGTCTTTCCACGTTGCTAATTATAGTATCTTTCCTAATTTTATAAGACGATAACCGGATTTAACAACAAACGGATTGCAAAAACAACAGCTGTCTTCAGTCTTATTTTAATTAACGATGAATACCCTAGGATTCCGAATGTTTCCTATGGGAGGTTATTCCTAAGATACACTAGTCTTAGACCGGTATCGTGTCGCTACTTTAGCTTAGACCAGATGGCGGTGCGAACATGGCTTTGCTAATGTTAGGACAGGGCCGATTATTTCAATTGTCAGTTTGATCACACGATATATATGCAATCTGTATGAGATCACAATGACACGTCACAGAAAAGCGGGTGACGTCTCTGTAAATAAGACAACAGACAAAGCCAACGTCAACTACGGCATATTTATAGACGAACGTCATGAATCAATTATATTGTTTCAAGAAAAGCTCTTGACCTGTCTCCTTGAGACAGGGCATTCGGAACATCTTCGTCCTTTCTGAAAGAGACTCGGAGGTAATCGTAGTGATTCTTCCCAGATTGGTAAGTTTTTGGCGGATCAACATCCGGCTAGATGTGAGAAGAACGGATTCTTATAAAATAACAGGTGTGGAAAATACCACTTTACAACGTGTTAACAATTAATGAAATACCTGCACTTTTAGTTGTAATGTTACTCCTGCAAGTTTGTAATGAAACAAATTGAAGAAACTATTCGGTTCCAACAACCTGAAACTACTGCTGACGTTACTGCTAGTGATGACACCTTAGCTAGTCATTGTGACGTCATGTACAACCACCGGCTTGAGGGCAGTTAAAAATGGATGGAAAAGGCCGTGGACGTTTTGATTCTGAGACAGGGATCAGTGCAATTGGATCATTCTCTCCTCTTTCCGATGCGAATTAAATAACTTGCACTCTCTGAAAGAGACTCGGAACTAATCCTTGTGATTCTTCCCAAAACTTGGTAAGTTTTTGGCGGGGAAAATCCGGCTAGATGCCAGGAATAGAATGAAAGATAGACTTGAAAATAACATTTCATGATGTTTTAACCAGCAATTGAATACCAATTATTCCTGGAAGGTTTCAATAGGAACAAAAAAGAAAATAAAAGGATAGCTTATTCAGTTTCCATAGCCTCAAAGCTCAAACAACTGTTTACGATACTATTATACTAAACTATACTATACTATTTTTTGTTTGTTTGTTTGAACCACACAAACACACACACACACACACACACACACCGATCGTAAAAACAAAAAATATCAAGGATATAAAACAATACACAAACAAATGAGACAGGGATCAGTGCAATTCGATCAATCTGTATGAGATCACAATGACGCGTTACAGAAAAGCTGGTGACGTCTCTGTAAATAAGAATCCTCGGAATCCTTGGGTATAAGTTGGGAGGATGTGCGAATACTATAGTGATGACACGTCATTGGATCTTTCTCCTTTTAATGAGGTGATCATGACGTAATAACAGGCATGAGGGCAGTTCAAAATGGCCACTATTTACAGCCGATTTGTTTCTTTTCTAGCATGTCTGAATGAGGTTATCATGACGTAATAACAACAACTTTCATGAGTTCAGTTCAAAATGGCCACTATTTACAGCAGAATTTTTCCTTTTCTAGCATTTCTGAATGAGGTTATCATGACGTAATAACAACAACTTTCATGAAGGCAGTTCAAAATGGCCACTATTTACAGCAGAATTTTTCCTTTTCTAGCATTTCTGAATGAGGTTATCATGACGTAATAACAACAACTTTCATGAAGGCAGTTCAAAATGGCCACTATTTACAGCAGAATTTTTCCTTTTCTAGCATTTCTGAATGAGGTTATCATGACGTAATAACAACAACTTTCATGAGGGCAGTTCAAAATGGCCACTATTTACAGCCGATTTGTTTCTTTTCTAGCATTTCTGAATGAGGTTATCATGACGTAATAACAACAACTTTCATGAAGGTAGTTTAAAATGGCCACTATTTACAGCCGATCTGTTTCTTTTCTAGCATTTCTGAATGAGGTTATCATGACGTAATAACAACAACTTTCATGAAGGTAGTTTAAAATGGCCACTATTTACAGCAGAATTTTTCCTTTTCTAGCATTTCTGAATGAGGTTATCATGACGTAAAAACAACAACTTTCATGAAGGTAGTTTAAAATGGCCACTATTTACAGCAGAATTTTTCCTTTTCTAGCATTTCTGAATGAGGTTATCATGACGTAATAACAACAACTTTCATGAAGGCAGTTCAAAATGGCCACTATTTACAGCAGAATTTTTCCTTTTCTAGCATTTCTGAATGAGGTTATCATGACGTAATAACAACAACTTTCATGAAGGCAGTTCAAAATGGCCACTATTTACAGCAGAATTTTTCCTTTTCTAGCATTTAGCAGAAAAGGCAGAGCTAGTTCAGAGTGGGATCAGTCAATACTACAGTATCTCGGAAGTTATCTCCCATGAACCACTCCTATACTACACCATCTGTACACACAACCAATTGTGATACATGCTTATAAACGTAATGGTACCAAAGAACAACATTTTAACTAAAAATTTAAATGTTTTCAAATGAACATACCATAGTTTTAGTTCTGTTTCAAAATTATATACAATTTTGAGACGTACTCTGTAACTTCTATGCGTGTTTCATTATATGACGAGTTACAACAAGCAGGCTATATACCTGATAAATTCATAGTAAGATTACATATTAAAAGCCTTCTGACTCTCATTTGGGATCTCTGAATTTGTAGGTAAACTCAGAAAATACCAAATTATAGGAAATATTTGAAAACCAATTGAAGACAAAAGGAATACGTTTTCTCCAATAATAACAACAAAGGAAATTATACGTGCACGAAGTTAAATATTATAACAGTGGCGAATCCTGGGAAGGTTATTCCAAACGATATTTCTTGATCCGCCCCTGTATTGTGGAATTCATGTTTCCACGATTGTATTATATTAGGACCAAAGAAGTGTAACTTAAAAGATAGCTTCATTCAGCGCTGTACTTTGGAGTCAGGCTTCTTTCGAATAACAGATTTTAATAAACTCAATACTCAGTGACATCAACTTTCTTCTAGCCTCAGCATGTAGAATAATGGATTTGGCTTTTGTGATATCAAACTTTTGTCTTTATGCAAATAAACTAAATAATAAGTGATAGAAAACACACATTTCTATCCTTTTGATTCTGTTCGTGATGGACTCTCTTATTTCTTTGCATGTTTGTCAATGTTTTCATTCTATATTTTTTTTTAAATCATACATTTCAACTGTCGATCCAAGTTAAGGACATCAGTCATACCTCATCGTGTTTCGCTGCCGTTCTGATTAGAGTTAGATAACGTCAAGGTACTAACATATTCAGCGGCGGCGTTTTTGCCAGTTAGAAATGTCTTCATCAAAACATTTAATTTGGATCACATGAAACACTGAATCCTCTGTTTTTATGCTCTTTTATCCATTATCTTCTCTACCTTTATGCATGAGATGGAAAAAAATGCAATGTTTTGTCTGAAGTCAATTTTATTGACTAACCCTTCTTTACATGCATTAAAGGAAACTAAATAGACTAGACTATTACTAAAGGTAAATTGATGTCCCGGTCATTGTTAAGGTTGTCTTAGTGTGCATAATGGTCATAGTGGGATAAGGATGAAAACCTTCAAAATATTGCCGGAAAATATACAAAATCAAACTACATATGGATAATATTGAAATTAATTTGTCAAGTAAAGTTATAAAGTGGAAACTGACTACCAACTTCGCATGATTCAGCTTCAGCAGTGGTCTTAACGGTGAAAATAGTGGTAGGGGATAATTGACAATCGAAGTTGAACTAGATATTCTTGATATCAATCTTTGATAACAAAAATTCAAAGCAAATTCAATCCATGAACCTACGGATAAGCATAAGACTATATACGAATTACCATTCCATTATAATTGACATTCAGCTAATAATAATCAGAGTGCGCTATTCGGATTTACTTCTTCATTCGATGAGGTGATTTTCTTAATTTGAATGTTTATCACGATATATCCTTGAATTTCATAGTAAACAAGAATCAAACATCCATTTAACGCGGCTAGTGTGTTCTAGGAGCACACATTCACAGTAAATGATACTTACCATTTATTTTAAAGATTTCCCAAAACTAATTTTGATAAATTCTACGATTGTACCACTTGAGTATTTCATGCAGGATGAACAAAAAAGAACCAAATAAACCTAATTTGTTCGCCTATCGGAAACAGGGCTTAAATTATGCCGTATGATAAAATCGTGAATATTGCGTCGACTATAAAACTTGGGACGGATCTGTGCTTGAAAATTTCTAACGTGATATAGTTTTTATAGTTATATCTCCTTTCTTCGGAATCTATTTAACAAGTTTAGCATGCCGTGTTCGAGTCTAAAGCGTACAAATTAGCTTTAACAAAGACTCCAATTCAAAGAAATTCTCTTCCAATATATTTTTTTTGTAATTTGTATTTTCAAAATCTGTCTATCTATCTATCTATCTATCTATCTATCTATCTATCTACATGTATCTTTTTTCTACAGTTGTACCGATTTTACCGTCAAGTTATGACTTTGGTAAGGCCGCTGCTTAGAATCATATTCAATCGGGTAATTGTGTCATCGATATATTGTAATTCTAGAGAGAAAAAAAAAGATCATATAATATAGATAATATATACAGAATATAATTTCCAAAATCATTTTAATATACTTAATATAATTTTAACGTCTATATTTCTAAACACACACTTAATATAATTTCCGACGTAGAGTGAGATAAACTAGAAACATGGGGTAGTATTTACATTATACTGTCACCCGTATGTTCAACTATGGAGAAAATAAAGGTAACACGTACACTTTCCAATTACTTAATTCTTACGTGTTGAGATTTCAATTTAGAATCAAAATCATCGCCTTGTGATGTTTTTGAAGGTGTTGAAATCATTCCACGAAAGATAAGATACTGTTGCAATTATATATATATATATATATATATATATATATATATATATATATATATATATATATATATATATATATATCTAGAGAGAGAGAGAGAGAGAGAGAGAGAGAGAGAGATGTGTGTGTGTGTACAAACACGAAACAAGTAACTCAGCGGAAAAGGTGCAGATTTTGACTTTGATAAAGATTTTAAACGTTTTTTACTGATATTCATGCCATAAAATGCAAGTCATTAAAAAGTTGCAGCTGGCTTGATTCCGTCCTAGTTAGTGACCTGTAAGAGGGAAAGTGTTGTCTATTATTTGATTCCCAACAGAAGTATATTTAGAGGGTTGAACCTCACCTTGCATGACGTTAACAGTGTACTTTAACAATTTGGCGTAGTTCAAAATCCCCAAATGCTAGGCAAGCACAGACCACGTAGGTATGACTATCACGTGTGTAATTCACATTCTGACTCCGACAGTGTGCAAATGGAAAGAAAAATTGCCGGAAGAATACACAAAGGAAAGAATCACTTATACATCCGTCACCTTTCAGTCGTGCAAAATATACTTTCTTTTCAAAACCGCAAACAATGTAACGTTCAATAATAGTAAAATCTGAACATTTCATCTGTTTTGCTTGATCATACGTTTCTAAGGAAATGATGTCTCAACGATATTCTCCAGCACTCTGACATCTGCTGGTTGTAAATTGTAGTAAATTCAAAAATCACCAGTATGCGGGTGGGTGAAATTAATCAGGAACAGGATGGGACGATTGCAAAATCAACACGCTCCTGGCAGTATATAAAATAAGAAAAGCCAGAAACAAGGCATAGGTTTTGTAACACAGAATTCGTGACGTCAGGCAAGGAAAGAAAATTCGTGTCCAGTTATCAGTTTTGAACAACAGGAAAGTAAACTAAATAAGCCTATTATGAAACAGTTGCTGTTAATTGCTTTCCTTGGCCTTGCTGTTGCAGACAATCTCTGTAAGAACAGCCTCTTCTTGGAATGGAAAAGAGATCCTACAGATTGTTCTGTGTTTTACCTGTGTGTTGGAGACACTGCTGTGAAGTATACATGTCCAGATGGAAAAGTGGCTGATGTCAAGGGAAAGGCGTGTGTTCCCAAGGGATCCATTCCTAACATATGTAAGTTATCAATTATTCCATAGGATCTAATTTTCTTAGAAGAAATATGCTGTACGTGTGGGTACCGTATGCAAAACTCGACCCACTGATCTTGCTCTTTCTTGCCATAAATATTAAATTATTAGAACTAGGATTTTACATATTTCTTGTTACTTGACTAGTCATCCAGCAAATTTAAATCTCAAACCACTATTAGTCTTTCTCTGTGAATTATGTGTATTGCCATTCATTCGATCGATCTTTTAGTATAACCATAAACAACAGTTTTCCATTCAAACCCGATTTCTCACCTACGCCCGTCTGCTGATGTGTCCGCCTGTTCCCGCCGCAACTGACTCGCAAAAACTTAAATCTAAATTTTTATGCAAAAATCTTTAACATTGTTGAAAATGTCGCTTTCGCCGCCAGAAATGTGACTCCTATGTCTCACCATGTTGACACAGGTTTCCCGTTATAATTCTGCAATTCAAACTTGTGCATAGTAACATTGAAGAGATGTGCGGGGAAATACAAGAAAAGAAAATATACGTCAATCCAAACCTGGGTCCGCAAGAATACGAAAGATACACAAACACACAGACACACTAATTCAGGCCAAATTAGCACAAATAAAAAATCTGCGCAAAAATAGTTTGCTACGATATTAAAATTATGTAGGACATATATAAGAAAGCCCCTTTTCATTAGTATCATAAGGACAAATATTTGCAATACATGTTGCAAATTATTGTTTCTTTACATAAGTCTTCGAGCAGTATCTAAATCTTTCGTCATGACGTTTCATGTGATAAGATGATAGCTGTTATTGCAATATTTTTTTACAAGCAAGCAACTGTTGGTTCATTTCACGGCTGCATATACATGGAACATACAGGAGGTTTGCAGTTCCATTAAATGTATGATATTTTTCCTCATTTGATTTTTGTGTTCCGGATTACCTGGACACAACTTTTTTCTTAAATAGCCATTTTCCATCATGCAATTTTAACGTTTCCTCACAGGGTAATAACTTTTACGAGGAATATTATTCATTCAGAATTAATATACATCCTATTATTATCGCAAATGGTTTATGTCCTTATATAAAGAATATCAAATGACAATTAAATAGTCCCTTCCCACTATTGAAAATATGTAACTCAATTAGTGCAAATGGAAAATTAAGTAAATGTTGACCTGAAGAATTATTGTTCAAAATAATAATAATAATAATAATAGAATACAGTCATCTATAGTTTGCTTCACTCTTTTTTCCATTGATATTTAATTTCCAACGCTTTGGCATCAAAACTTATTGGATATAATTGCTTTGGTATTAAAAAATATATGCCCCAAAGATAACAAGGATCGGAGATTAAAATAGTTCAATAAATGTATTATCGTTCAACTAGATTCAGAATAGCTTTCCACGCATAAATCATGCACTTAAAAAAAATAAAAAATAAAAAATTTCTGTTGAATAGGTACAGAGTTTGGCACTGGGCGGAAGGAACATGACGAAAGTTTAGAATCAACATCTACATGTAAACTTTCCGACTCTGCAATTCACGGTGGAAGCTATTCGATTCAGAATAGCTTTCCTCACATAAATCATGCACCATTTTTACAAATATTACATTTTCCTGTTGAATAGGTATAGAGTTTGGCATTGAACGGAAGGAATGTGACGGAAA